>CM053581.1:412098037-412122553 GCA_028627135.1 Pseudochirops cupreus
TTTCTTGGAAGATGCTTTCTAAGTTCTGTTTTTGATCATGGCTTTCTGGTAGTCCAATAATTTTTAAGTTGTCTCTCCTGGATCTGTTTTCCAGGTCAGTGGTTTTTTCAAGGAGATATTTCACATTGCCCTCCATTTTTTCCTTTGTTTGGATCTGTTTGATAGTATCTTGATTTCTCATGAAGTCATTTGCTTCCATTTGCTCCACTCTAATTTTGACGGAATTATTCTCTTCAGAGTGCTTTTGAGATTCTTTCTCCATCTGGCAAAGGCGACTTTTTAAGGCCTTCTTCTCCTCATTGGCTTTTTGGGCCTCTTTTGCCATTTGAGTTAATCTATTTTTTAAGGTATTATTTTCTTCAGTCAGGTTGTTGACTCTCTTTTCATGATTTTTTTTTTTTTGCATCATTCTCATTTCTCTCCCCAGTTTTTCCTCCACTTCTCTTATTTGGTTTTCAAAATCATTCTTAAGCTCCTCTATGGCTTGTAATCAGTGTACATTTTTCTTGGAAGCTTTTGGTGTGGGAGATCTGACTGTGTTGTCTTCCTCCCATTCCATGTTTTGATCCTTTTTGTCCCCCAGAAAAGGAATCTAAAGTTGGATTGCTTTTGCCTGCTCATGCTGCCAGTCAATTAACTTGATTTTTGAGCCACGGTAGATCTCTGCTTCCCCGGGGGGAGAGCTTTGTCCCAAATTTCTGGGGTTTTTGCAGCTGCTGGAGCTATTAGGAGGCTGCTGTTTCTGCAGCCCCTACCAGCTTTGGCTCACTGATCACACCGCTCAGGACCACCACCCAAGACCGAGATCCCAATTCAGGCAGATTAAGGCAAGAGGACTTAGTGTCTTAATGGTTGCTTGGCCACCCCTGCAATCTGCAGGCCGTGAGCTGTGAAAGCAGCTAAGTGGAGGCAGCTGCAGGGCGGCTGCTTCTGCTGCTTTCTTGCTTTGGGGGCAGACGGCCGGACTAGACCACTTCTTTCCCCCAAATTTAGCCGTGTTCCATTGACCTTTCACTTTGTCCTAGTTTCTTAGGGTTGATAATTCTGGAAACTGCCACAGCTGTAGGTGATTCCCTCTCCTGAAAGCTTCAGCCAGGGCTTTTCCTGACCGCCCTGGGGCTAAGCTGCAGTTTCAGGCCTAGCTGGTTTCAGCTCCCAGCTTGCTGTGATGAACCCTTCCCATCTGCCTGCTGGGCTGCCTTCAGCGGGAGATGTGTTTTTCTGTAATTTTGTGGGTTCTGGAGCTCTAAAATGTGTTTAGTCATATTTTTTAGGTATTTGAGGTGGTTAGGGGAGGAGCTGCGGAGTTCTCCTGCTTCTACATTGCCATCTTGACTCCGCCCACTTGCCTCTTGTTTTTAATCCTTTATTCTTTTATTTCACAGTGTCTTATTATTTTTTGAGGTGTGCGGGGAGAGAGAAAACAGGGAAAGCATAGCATTTTTTGGCATAGTCTCAACCTAAAAAGTTGTAGGGGAACAAACTCACTGAGCAGTACACAAATGTGAATAAATTACTTTTCCAATGTAACATCAAAGGGGAATTTTTGAGGAGTGATAATGTGGCAAGTTGGAAAGAGCTGGTTTAAGAGCTAGACCACTTGAATCCTGTTGACTAGTAGTAGTGTGATTTTTTTTTAAAATACAAAATGGATAATTTTGATTTTATTAAACTAAAAAGCTTTTGCATAAATAATCAGTACAACCAAGGGTAGAAGGAAACAATGGGAAACAATGTTTCAGCCAGTGTTTCTGATAAAGCCCTCATTTGTCAAATATATAGAGAACTGAGTCAAATGTATAAGGATACAAATCATTCCCCAATTGATAAATGGTCAAATGATATGAACGTGCAGTTTTTAGATGAAGAAATTAAAGCTATCTATCATCATATGAAAAAATGCTCTAAATCACCATTTGAAGTCACCAAATTAAACATTGCTTTTTGTTCTTTTTTTTTTCTTTTTGGAGCACAATTGGGGTTAAGTGACTTGCCCAAAGTCACATGGTAATAAGTGTGTCAAGTGTCTGAGGTCTGATTTGAACTCATGTCCTCTTTACTTCAGGGCTGGTGCTCTATTCACTGCACCACCTAACCACCCCCTAGACATTGCTTTTTGACAACAGCACTCCTTACCTGGACACAGAAAGAGGAAGTGGGGGTTGGCAGTTGGGCCATTTTATGGTAGAATGGAAGGAGCTTGGATTTGGAATCAAGACACTGAGGCTCAAATCCTGCCTCTGTCACTGATCACCTGTGTAACCCTGAGTAAGTCACTTAAGGCCTCTGAGCTTCAGTTCTCAGATGGGTCAAATGAGAAAGTTTCATCACATATCCTCTCAGATTCCTTTCAGCACCAGATCTGAATTCCTATGTGTGACTTTAACAAGTCACTTCTCTCTGGGTCTCAGTTTCCTCATCTATAAATTGAGTAAGTTGGACAGATAGCCTGTGATATCCCTTGCAACTCTCAATCTAAAATTTCATGCGTAAGCTTGAGCAGATCATCCTTTGTAATGTGAGGGGATTAGACTACTTGTTTTCTGAGGCCCCTCCCATCTCTAGATTTAGAGTCCTGTGATCTTGTGGTTCCACCAAAGGCCTTCAAGGAATGACTGAGAGAGACTTAAGACCACAGATATTGCATCATACATGTAAGAATGTTGGTAGGGCCTGAGAGGAGAAAGATGGCTTTGTTCAGAATGGAATGTATGAGTTGAAGAGGGATGGAGAACATGGTTCAGGGACAGTGAGATGAATGAAAAGCCCGGGAGACAGAGTTTGTGAGTAATTGATAATCAGTTTTTTAATTAGGCTAGGTAAAGTAGTGTGATTTTTGTATGAATTTCTGGGTTCTAGGTGTCTTTGTTTTTAAAACAAAGAGTAAATAATAAGCCAGAAGACATTGAAAATAAGGCCTTTCCCATTACTAACATTCTATCTTTGCTAGTTCTTTATCTTTACTGCATGTTTGATATAAGTGGAATTACAGGTAGTTTGACTTAGTCCAGAGAAGGTCTTCATCATTTGACTTGAGCCAATAGAAGAAATTTACTTTGTTACAAAGTTAATGACAAATATAAGATCAAGCATCATGGAAAGACCCTAGAATTTCAGAGTAGATAAAACTTGAGAGGGAATTTTCCATATGGGCCTGAAATGAAAAATTTTCAATTTTCCCCATAGAATTAGCCTCAGTAACAAGTCATTTCTGTAGTGATATTAAATGATTTACATTTTTCAGTTCTGTTTGTTAAGTAATGTTTGTAAAGCACTTGCTTGTACTTGATTAATAATGCTGTGCTTGCACGATAGTCAAATTCTTGGTATAGAAAGGAGAAAAATGTTACTTGTTATGTCTTCAAGTCACTGTGTGGCCTGCTGAGGTCTTGCTAGCAAGCAGCCTGCCATTGTCTACTGAATAAAATCCAAGTAATGTTTTTTTTCCCCATCTATCTCCCATAGTCTTCCTAGCCTTAGTGCTCTTTGTGAGTGTGCTGCTGGGCCCTTTTCTTTAAATGTGTCCTGAGCTCTCTGCCTCCTTTGTTTTTGCTTATCTTGTTCTTATTTTTCAGAAGTGGCCTCCATCCCCCCTTCTCTTTTCCCCAGTCTGTTTAAATCCCATTTATCTTTTAAGTCCTGGCTCATATATTACCTCTGTCTTTGAAGCCTTTGGTGGAGCATCCTTTCCCTTCTGTTCTGAACCATCCCTATGGGATAGAGTTTCTGTGTGAAGAGAATTAGACTGATTCATGACACTTCTGTCTGTGCCGCCTCTTAATCCATTTCCTACAGTCAGCCTTGTAGACTGCAGTGTACTAAGAAACCTTTAACAACCTACACCCAGAAAAAATATGCTTTTCAACTGACGGACATTTTGGCCTCTTGATTGGTCAACCTTGGATAGATAACCACATCAACCATTTTATATCAAGATGCTCATGTCTTAAATATTTTGCCATAGAAGCATACATCTTTTTTTGCCAGTTTCCATCTGTTTTGTAGTGTGGGTGACTTTTGACGAATGAAGAGTTTAATAATTGCACCTGGGGAGAGTTCATGACCTACTCTCATTCTCTACCTAGTTTAAGTAAGTTTCAAAAAAAAATGAAAAAAGAAAAGCATCTATTATTAATGCTATAAATAAATGCAGACTTAAGTAGCAGTGCTTTATTGATGTTGGGGGAAGGACCTTTTACCCCCATATCATTCTGGCTTTCCTTCTTAACACCTCAGTGCCTGGTGATTTATAAAAGCCGTACAGGAGAACCTGTCTGTTGCTGAAGTGTCACCTTTTGAATCTTTTTGTAGTCACCAACTTTTTATTTACTTTCTTTCCTTTTTGTTGTTTATGAGAATTTGCACACTGCCTGTACAAAAATCAGCCTAAGGTAGGAGAACCTGAAAGGGTAAAGATTTGTTAGGAATAAATAGAATGCTTTCATTTTTATTCTTCTGTCATTTTTGTACAGTTATGTTTTGAAGTACTGATTTGTTGCTACTATATTTACAGTTGTTGACTTAAGAGTGTTGCATTTTTATCATTATTTAAGAATTAAGAGGAAGATAATATTAAAATTACATGGAAACCATTGAACATTAATTGGTTATTAGCACATCATGTTACTTTCAAACAGGCCATATTCGAAGCTAAAACTATTCCAGTAAAATATTATCAAGCATAACAAAAATGTGCTTTTGGGAAAAGAAGCTTTAAATAAATTATACTTCATTGTCCAACTGAGTGAAAATCTTTTCATTCAAATAGCATTTTCTCAACTTCTTTGAATTATTTCTACAACTTTTTTTTCCTGGACTAGTTAAAATAGAGAAAACTTTTTATTATCAGTGTAACTTTTTTTGGGGGGGGAAGGCAAGGCAGTTGGGGTTAAGTCACACAGCTAACAAGGTGTGTGAAGTGCCTTGAGGCCGAATTTGAACTCAGTTCCTCCTGACTCCAGGGCACTTGCTCTATTCCCTGCACCACCTAGCTGCCCTGCACTATAACTCTTTATGTTGAAGGCTGTCTTTGGAGGCACTTGTAAAGTAGTATCCTGCAGGGAAAAGAGCCTTGGATTCATTGTGTGAGCTCCTGAGTTTGAATTCTAGCTTTGCTTTTTCCTGAGTGACCTTGCAAGTCACTATCTGGACCATGGTTTTCTTAACCTGCATATAGAGAAGTTGTATCAGGTAATCTCTAAGACCCCCTCCAAAGGCTCTATCTCTGATGATCTGACCTGATTAGATCACCACCCCATTCAAGAAATGTCAGTGGCTTTTTTTTTTATTTCCCAAGGAAGGTGCAGATTCCTTACTTAGCTTGTCATTCCAGGCCCCCCAAGCCCCAGCTCCAGGGTGGATACTTTTCCAGTCTTGCCTACATAATCCCCCTCCAGATACCCCATGTTTATGCAGTATTGTCCCCTCTCATTGCTGTGTCTTGAGGAATGCTACCCCTCCTGCTTGGAATGGATCCTGTCCCATTTCCGTCAGTTGAAATCTACTCTTTCCTTCAAAGTGCCACCCACTTAAATAAAAGTTTTCTGTAATTATATTTTCTTATTCCCTGTCTTAGACTTCTGATTAGTTTTCTAATTTTTAGAAATATTTATTTGCTTGCCTGTGTTATCTGTCCACCTTCTCCCCACCCCTTATCATAAACTCCTTGAGGGTCAGAGGTGATTTCTCCCTCATTTCACATTTGAATCCTCAGCACCTATTTCAGTGTCCTGCACATAGTAGGTGTTTAATAAATGTTTAATGAAATCTAAATGTTCTTTACTTACAAGGAGCTTGTAGTCTATTTGGAGAGAGAAAACATATATTTTAAAATGAGAAAAACTCAGGAATTGTTGAGATGGGAAAGATTAATGTAGGTTGTAGTAGTTGGGGAAGATTTGATGGACAAAATAGAATTGGAATTAGGCCTTGAAGGGGGGATAGGTTGAGATTGGATTAGAAGACCTCCTCTGTGCATAGCATGGGCAAAGACAAAGATTCATAAATATGGTTTATATGGAGGACGATAAAGAAATACCCTAAAGGGGAAGAATAGTTCCTGGGCATTTACTAACTAACTCCCTTCTCTACCAGGCACTGTGTCAAATGCTGGTGATACAAAGAAATGCAAACAAAACAAACCAACACACTCCCTGCTCTCAAGGAGTCCATAATGTATGTAATGAATGCTAGTGATAAAGTTGAAACAGGCTAGTGGGAAGAGAGGCAGATTATGAAAGGCGTTGAGTGCCAGGGCAAGGAATTTGGACTTGATCTTCTTCTGAACGTCACTCTTTCTCTTAAGGACACAACAGTCTTCCCACTCAGCCAGGCTTGTAGCTAGAGTGCCAACTTTGACTCCTGATGGATTATGTTCATACATCATCTGCCCCTGCAGCATCTCTCACTGTCTGAGAGTACAGGGGAAGTGTGTCTCCTGTGCCACTTAACAGCTGGGTAACCTGTGGTAAATCACTGTGCCTCCCTGGGCCTTGGTTGGTTTTTCATAAAGTAAGAGATTTGGTCTAAATGGTCAGTGCTTGGCATAGAGTAAGAATTCAATCCATGTTTTTCATTCATTTGTTATAGGTTTCCTTCCAGCTGCTGTTCTCTGGTCTTGTGATCCTTTCTCTTAGGGCCCACATTCTGTTTCAGGTCCTTAGCATTTCCCTCCAAAGACTATTTCAGTGGCCTTGTCTCTGTGTATTTCTCCCCTGTCTTCTCTCTCTCCTTCCCTCTTACTCTGCTTCACTTTCTTGTCCCTTTTTCCAATCCATCCTCTGCACAGTTACCAAGTTGACATGCCTCCAGCATATCGCATCACTGTCTTGCTCTGACAGTCTCCCTTGGTGGACCAGCCCCTTCTCATTGACATTTAAACTCCATTACTATCCTTCTCCAGTTCACCTTTTCAAGCTTACTACAACACATGACTCTGCTTCACATTGTTACAGACAAACCTGCAGTATGTTCTATTACTCCTCATACATGACATTTCATTTCTTGCCCCTATAGCTTTGTCATATTTACATGTGCATTGTTCCCTTCAATAGAAGATGAGTTCCTCAAAGAGCTGTTTAATTTTGTGCTACTCTTTTGGGGCAGTAGGAAGAGGGTTGATAGGGCTAGTCAATGTACTCTAGTACTTGGTGTCTGTATGAGTTGGGATTAAGTCACTTAACCTTTCTAAACCTCAGTTTCCTCATCTGGAAAATTGGATTAGATGTTCTCTTTGGTCCTATACAGCTCTAAATCTATGCTTTTACTTTTCTACCATGTAGCATAATGCCTGGCATTATGGTGTACATAGTAAACATCTAATAAATGTTTGAATAAAGCAATGAATTTTGAGATCCTTAAGTCTCATATACCCAGGCTATGTTAAATCATAGTTGCAGTAATTTTGTGATTTGCAAAAATGATCCTTTTTATTTTTGTTTTTTATTCTGAACTTAGATGTGAAAAAAGAACATTTCCCTATGCAGAACAGAACACAAGGTTTATACATGAATCTATGAATTTCCATTTTGTATCACTTTTTAAAAAAGTATATAATAAATTCTACCCATTTCTTTTTCAGCAGTCCTGTTTGACTAAATGTTTTTCTGCTCTTAGGTGGATTTTAAAATTATTCCACTAATCTTTTCTTTTTAGGTATCATTCTTGCAAACTTCCTTCTCATTTTTCTCTCCTAGCCCTGCAGTTAGAAAGAGAGGGCCCTTGTAAGCAATAAGCAGAGTCAAGCAAAAAGAATTCTTCTAGTCATCATGTACAGAAATAACTGTCTTTCTTCACCTTGTGTCCATCTCCCTGGTTGTCTGCTCATCAGTCTAAGTCCTCCCCGTAGGGTCTGATTCTCTTCTTTTTTGTTTTCTCTTTTATATCAGGATCAGGAAGATGGCTTTGCTTGTTGTGATCATTCGCTCCCTCTCTCTTTTTCCCTTTTGAGTTTTATTTAATATCAGTCATGTTCATCTAATGCCCACTCCCCTTACCCCTTCCTCTGTTAGGTTTTTTCTCTTGTTCTCTATTCCTTCTTCCTCCATTCTGCACCAGTACATTCTGTTTACTTTTACCACCCCTCTTCCTTTTGCCTTCTTCAAGCCTTTAGAACAGAATCACTCTCCTCCCAGGTCCTTGCTTTTTCTTTTTAAACTCCCCCAATACCCTTTAAAGACCATAAGGCTCCAAAGGCACATGTTTTTTTCCCCCATTAGAATGTTAGCACTACATCATAGTATAGCTTTTTCCAGTTACACAAATAAATTTGCCTTAATAGATTTCTCCAGACTCTTGTGTTTGTATTTCAAACTTCCTACTTGGCTCTGATCTGGTCATCAAAAATCCCTATAAATCCTCTGTTCCATTTAAGGTCCATTTATCTTCTCTAGGGGGAGATTGTACTTGGCTCTTTAAATTAAATTAATATTTTTAATTTCTTTTTTAAATTTTTTTGGCGGGGGAAGGCAGGGCAATTGAGGTTAAGTGATTTGCCCGAGGTCATATGGCTGCTAAGTATTAAGTGTCTGAGGCTGGTCCTCCTGACTCCAGGGCCGGTGCTCTATTCACTGTGCCACCTAGCTGCCCCAAGAGTTGTTTTTTTTTTAATCGTGATTTTTCAAGGAGCCCATTGCTTCCTAAATGATCTCTTGACTTATTTTCTAGGTCACTTTTTGATATCAGGTATCTTATATTTTCTAATGGCTTTTTTTCTCCAGTCACTTGATTTTGTTGTAATTTTGTTCCAACACTTTACCTCCAACACACACACCCTCCCCCATCCTTGGAGTCAAGACCACCTAAGTTCCAGTACTGTCTTTGGCACATCTTGCTGTGGGACCTGGGCAGTCCATGTGCTCTTGATGAGCTCTGAGTCAGTTACTTGAGGAGAAGGTGCCAGTCTGGATTGGCCTCCAAACCTCTCTTGTGCTTTAATTTTAGTTGCCAGTGCTTTCTTATCTTTCATGGTTAATATGCATGGCAGTAGTGCTGGAGTTGTCTGCAATGCCCCTCCTTTCATTTTCCACGAGACCTATCAAATGTCAAGGAAGATGTAAATAGAATACACTGTGGGCAAAGGGTGCTTACTGTTGGAATTTTACTCCTATTCTGAGCTATGTCATCTTTTCTTTAAGTCTCCAGTGAAAGACTTACTTAACATTTCACCTCCTGCCGTTAGCTAAGCTGATGTGTTTATCTAAGGTGTATCATAAGTGTTTGAACTTTTTTTTAATAAAATTTTATTTTATTTAATGAAGAGACATTGATTTTCTCTTCCTCCAGCCCTCCCTACCCCTCCTGACCCCTGCTGGGAGGAAAATGAAAATAAAACTTTTAACAAATATGAAGCATTTGAATTTAGAGGATCCTAGGATTTAAAGCTGAAGGAGGCCTTATTGGTTATGTTGCCTAACTCCTCCCATCTTTGAGGCCTGAAGAATTTAAGTGACTCCCCCACCTCTGGTCAGCCAGGTAGGCAGTAGAAGAGCCAGGGTTGGAACAAAGAAGCCCTCATTCCAAATCTACTTCTCTTTCCTTTAGTTCACATTACCCCTGATTTTTAGAGGGCTCCCCCCCCAATATTTTCATATCAGAAAATTACAAAAGCCAATTTGTTTTGTGTTTTTAGAATAGAAATTAAGTTGTGTGTGTATGTGTATTTATATGAGAGAAACTATTTTCACATCAAATATATAGAAATAAGAGTAGATTCCTTGTTTTCAGTTAAATAGCATGCAGCTTTAGTTTTTTGTAAGTTATCCTGTTATGTAGTCAGTAACTTTATTTTTTTAATGGAATTAAGGTTAGTGGACTCACGAAGGGTAAGGGATTGGGTTAGTTGGTGTGTCCTGTTTAAACAGAGAACCATTCTCCTGTGGTTTTAGACTTGTTGGGCTTGGCCTTCATTCTCATTCCTGGATTTTCCAGGGGACTTCTTCTGAAGTGAATACAGCTTCTTAACACTTGAACTGAAATGAAAAGTTTTGTTGAAGTGTTGAATTGAAAATTAAGGTACAAATATAGCACCACTAAGTGTAGGGAAAAAAACAGAACGTTATTTCCTTTTTTCTCTTAATGCAGTTTAAGCACATTTTGCATCTTGGTAAATGAAGTTAAAGGTGCTGTTTTATATGACATTTAAAAAGTGAAGTTGAAAGTGCCCTTTCATTTAAGACTACCTTGTAAGAAACTCTTTGTCCCTCCCTCTCATTACACACATTATCATCTGTCTTCCTACATACAGTTGCAGAAATAAGGTAGAAATCTTAAAATTACTAGATGAGTTTCCCCCTACTGCTGACATGCAGCCCCTTTCCTCTAAAAATGTTTTGTACACCCTGATATTGTCTGGAAGTCTACAGTCCAGCCTCTACACAGCCTCCCCACCCCCCATCCTCACCTCGTGCACAAAGAAAAATTTTATTTCCTCCCTTTCATCACCACTTCCCGCCTTAATAACTCCATACAATCTCTTTTTTCGTTCCCACCATTCTGGTGCACCTCATCTCTCAAAGTCGTCTTTGTGATGTTCAGGGACAGTTTCTCTTTACCTCATTCTCCTAGCTATGTTTGACCCAGCTGACCACTGGCTCTTTATGTTTCTTCTCCTTGGCATCTATGCTAACCTGTCCTGGATTTCCTAATCCTCTTCCTTTTCTTGCTTCATAACCATGCTCATTCCCCAAGGTTCAGTTTTCAGATTTTTACTCATTTTATATATTTTTGTCCTTTGGAGAACTCATTCATTTCTCAAACTTTGACCTAGCCTTTCCTTTGTTGATAGATGTAAAATTAGTGATCATCCACATTTTGATTGTGATCTGATTTAGCTCTCTGCTGTCTTGCCTTTTCTGATTTCACTATTTTTGGAAATGACTCTGCTTTTATGTTGCCCTGCATGATACTTTTCAGATTAATGTGTGCTAAATCAGCATTACTTTTGGTCGCCACATTTCTCTGCTAGTGTTTGCTGGTTGAAGTGGTTTCTTACTTCAGCTGTTTGTGACTGTGTAAGTTAAGTTTATTTTAGAAATAGTGATAGTTAATGCCTTTATTTTTGTCCATTTTTCTTTTTTTGGTGTGGACAAATTGTTTAAACCTTGTTGGAACTGTTATTCATTTTTGTTATCCTTATCTGTTATTAATATTAACCTTTCCTCTGTAACCAGTCAGTAGTCTTGATTTCACACAGTTGTTTTTGAAATAACTGCCATGTTGCAAACTAATTTCCTGTCTGAGAACTTGTCAGACTAATTTGTTACGCTGCTCATTGTTTGCCACATGCAGAATATTCCAGCCCTCTTGAAGAAAATAATATTTGTGACATATAGGTGGAAGATTTCATGGTAGTCTATAAACTATTCATTTTCTAAACATCTTCATCCCAAAGTATTTTTTAAGATAGCATTCATCTCCCATGTGCCCACCTTACTTTAGTCATGCAGTGTCAAGATTTATGTTGTTAGTTTTGAGGTTTTTAATAAAATTTCTCTATTTTCCACTCAGTTACAGATGTTGACATGTAAATTTCAGTTTTATTTATGGTAGCCTAGTTATGCTTATCATGGAAACTGCAGGATAAGATGATTCTTGTTGTCTTTGGGCACATGATGGTACCAACATAAAAGTTCCTTTCTTTTCTCTAGAAGAACCAATGAGTTGTCCCTTCCTTTTCCCTGGAAAGAATGTCAATATAGATGTTTATTTCTGGTATTCAAGCTTGATCTTTGGACAAAAATTGTGTATTTTAAGTGCTTCAAAAATCTGTAATTTTGTCAGTTTGGTTGTTCTCTTCATGCCTCTAGATTGTAGTCCCTCTGTGCTGTAGGGTATGGTGTTCATAAATTTCTGTGGCCAACAGAATTTAGCATCTGGTAGTCAGCCTACTGTGAAGAGTCTTCTTTTAAGTAGATTAGTTCATTTACTGTAGATATTGTAAGTCTGCTGGTCTCCATTCTGAAATATCTTTCCACTCTTAATCTGTCTTCCACTGAGCTGTCATTGATCTTAAATCAAAGGTCTGACCATGTCACCTCTTATTCAATAAATCCCTATATTACATCCATGATCACATGTAAAATTCTCTGGCCTTTAGAACCCTTTATAACCTGGTCCCTTTCTAGTCTTCTTATACCTTTTTCCCCTTTACATGTTCTCCATTCTAGTAACAAGACACCCACACTCTGTCCACTAACCTTATAATTGCTTCTTTTTCATCTCTGCCTCCTCACTTCCCTGGGTTCCTCCAAGTCCCAACTAAAATTCCATCTTCTTGCAGAGGTCCTCCCTGATTCCCCTCAATGCTAGTGCCTTTTCTCTGAGATTATCTCTAATTTTCTGCATATATCGTATTTGCACATAGTTGTTAGTGTGTTGTCTCTCCCACTGGACTCTGAGTTCCTTGAAAACATGGACCGAATTCTTTTGTGTGTGTCTTTGTATGCCTGGTGCCTGGCATAGTGCCTGGCACACGGAGGTGCTTCCTTCCTGTTTCTTGATTTGACTGTGCTTCTACTTAGAGTATTGTATCTTTGGTAGAGTTTGTGTTCCACTTGGGTACCCTTAGGGATCAAGAGTCAGGGTCGTGCCCATGTCAGAATGAGGAGGATTTTATCCGATGTTCTCTGTGTTGTGCTTTCTGGAATCTGTCCTGATGGCGTTAGCTTTTTTGGCTGCCTTGTCACAACATTGAGTTGGTGGTTGACTCAGACAAGGCTTTTTTGTGTAAACTGCCTGCTCCTTATATCCCCGTTAGTCTTCCCCCCTGTATATGTAAGTGTGGGACTCAAGATCTGTCATCTGTGAAATTTCATCTTCTCGGCGTGCACCGCGCCATTCCTTCCCGTCAAAATCTCCTTTGTGTGTTTGTGTTGATGCTGCCATTTGTTGTGTTCATTACCTTAATTTTGTGCTTGTTCAAGGTTTTATAGGTAGACCACCTATTTTATCTAAAGTAATTTGTGACTATCATCAGTGTTTGGAGAGAATCATTTCCCTCCTTGGCCTGTCTCTCCTTTTAATGTTTTCGTTCCTCTCTCTGCTCCCCACCTTTTCCTCTCTAACATATTTTGTTTTGCTTTTCTCTAGCTGCACCTACATGGCTGTATCAGGGGGCCATCTGTTTGTGTCATTTTGTCTTAGACTCTGAATTACACAGGTGCATGGCTTTGTAGCTCTCTCAGTGCCTAGCACAATATTCTCTACACTGTATATACTTAACAGACTTTTATTTTATTTTTTAAATTTATTTTTTAAAAATTAAATTGGTTTATTTATTTTTGGTTTACAATATTCAGCTCCACAGTCCCTTGAGTTTCAGATTTTCTCCCCTTTCCCCCTCCCCCCCCACAGTGGCATGCACTTGGATATAGGATCTACAAATATCTTCCCATTAATCATTAATCAGGTTGTAAAGAAGGATTGTAACTGATGGAATGATCAGTGGGAAAGAAGAAACAAAACAAAACAAGAAAAAGAAACAGTGTAGGTAGTTTTTTTCAATCTGCATTCAGACTCTGCATCTCTTTCTCTGGATGTGGATATCTCTTTCAATCATGAGTCTTTTGCAGTTGTTTTATAACCTTATATTGCTGAGAGGAGCTCATTCTGTTGAAGTAAGTCGTCACACATACATTGTGTCTTTGCTTATGTACAAATTTACCCTCTGAATGGTCACTTGGTTCCCCTGTGATCTGCAGGCCAGGAGCTCTGGAGGCAGCCACACGGCTGCTCCTGCCATGGTACCTCCACCACCTCTCACCTGGTGAGGTCCAGACCGTGCTCTTCAGTCACCTGGTTCCAACAGAGTTGCCTGCTGAACTGTTACTTTCTTTTTGGTGTTTATAGGTTGAGAAGTTTGGAAACCACCACAGCTGCTGGTGATTCACTCTCCTGAAGTCTACTCTGGCCAGTCTGTGTCACAGGTCGAGCTGTGTGGGACTGAGGTTGGCTACCAGTCTGGTGTGATAGACCCTTTCTGTCGGCCAGCCAGGCTGTCTTCAGCAGCATATTTGTTTCTCTCTAGTCACTTTGTGGATTCTGTAGCTCTAAACTTTGTTTAGAGTCATATTTTACAGGTATTGGAGGCAGTTGTGGTGGGAGCTCATGGAATTTCCTGCTTCTCCTCCACCATCTAGGCTCCGCCCCATCATAATTTCTTATAGTATACAATATCATTCTATCACAATCATAAATCATAACTTGTTCACCCATTCCCTAATTGATGGGCATCCCCTAAATTTCCAGTTCATAGTCACCACAAAAAGAATTGCTATAAATATTGGTCCTTTTCCTTTCTCTTTGCTCTCCTTGGGGGTATAGACCTAGTTGTAGTATTGCTGGGCTAAACTGTAGGCACAGTTTTACCGATCTTGCAGTGTTCTCCAAATTGTTCTCCAGAATGGTTGAACTAGTTCACAACTCCAGCAGTTTATTAATGTACCTATTCTCTCATGTCATTTTTTAGCATTTGTCATTTTCCTTTCATGCAACCTTAGCCAATCTCATGGATGTGAAGTGTTACAAAGATTGATTAAACTAAAACAAGTGGTGTTTAAATGAGTCTCTGAAAAATGCTCTTCGACTACTTTATTCTACGCTTATTTATCCATTCAAATCTCTTGTGTCTTCATGTGATCAGTGAGAGGGTAGATTAGAATAAATAAGTAACAAAATTGATTATCTTTCTTGCAGTTTCCATTTCTGTCTAATGTCTGGACCATTGGTTTATCCCACTCAGTTTTTGCCTTCTTAGTTGGCCATTTGAGAAAATGTGAGATTCATTTTATAATATACCTAGTCCATTTGTTGCTGACTCTTCTAGCTCTGCCACATGACATTTTGGGGCTTTTATTCATCCTGTTACATGTTTACAAAATGTTGGCACCTCCCCACCCCTCACGCAGAACTCCTGTAGAACTCTTGAAATTGTCGTCTGAACACACTAAAACGTTCCACATGCTGTTTTTCCAAAGCTGCTGAATGACTATACACTGCTCTTTTTCATTTTTCACTGTGAGCTAACATTCTGATGCTTAGATAAGTTAATAACTTTTCTTAGAATGAATATATGTTGTCTTATTTGAGTAAATATATTGTTTTGTTTAAATAAAGATTTCCAGTGAATCGGTGATTCCGGAGGGGAATATGTTCCAAATATCCAAGTAATCATGCCTATAACTTATTTTATTTTTTATTTTTTAGGCTTTTCCAAGCCAGACTATAAATTGGTAGAATGAAAAAGTTTAAGAGAAGACTATCCCTCACGCTTCGTGGCAGCCAGACCATTGATGAATCGCTTTCTGAGCTGGCTGAACAAATGACTATTGAAGAAAACAGTAGCAAGGATAATGGTAAATATGTTTGGTTTTTTTCCCAGTTAATTTTTGTGACCAATCTAAAACAAGAATTTTCAAATATTAGGCAAAGTTAATTGATTAAAATAATTGCTAAAATGAGGGGACCAAAAGACTGTAAAAGTAATATGATCCTTAAAGCACTTGATCTCATCAAATAGAAAGGCACTAAAGGCAAGACTTTTTCAGAATTTGCTCATTTGCAAAAGTTGATATTTTTAAAATTGTTCAATTTCTTACTTCACTTTTATTGATAATATTGTTCAGGGATTTAACTTTTTGCTGTCATTGTTCAGTTTTCTTTTGTCTGAATCTTTGTGACTCCATTTGAGGCTTTCTTGGAAAAGATATTGGAGTGGTTTGCCATTTCCTTCTCCAACTTGTTTTACAGACAAGGAAATTGAGGCAAACAGGATAAAGTGACTTGCCCAGGGTCACAGAGCTAGTAAGTATCTGCAACCAGATTTAAACTCAGATCCTCCTGACTGCAGAGCAGCACTCTGTCCACTGTGTCACTTAGCTGCCTGATACAAAGTTTACCTCTTAGGAAATTAGTCATTGTTGTTTCTTTGATTTGGTCTTTGACCCACTCATTATTTAGTATACCATTTCTTAGTTTCTAGATCTGTATTATTCTTTTTATAGATGAGAGGTAACATGATGTGGTCAATAGCATGTAATACTTGAGAGTCAGGAAATCTGGATTTGTAGTCTGCCTAGTCACACACTAGCTTTGTGACTCTGGACAGGTCAAATTACTTAACTTTTCTGGGCCTGGTTTTCTCATCTGCAAAATAGAAATAGTTTTTTTATAATTCACTTTTATTTTATTTTCAGTTTCTAATTCTCTGTCACCTTCCCCTTTCCTCATCCATTGAGAAAGCATGAAAGATGATACCTGTTAGAAATATGTATAATCAAGCAAAACAAATTCCCACATAAACTGCATTCAACTATGTTGGTCAGAGTTCCTGAGTCTTACAAAGTTGTTTGTTTCTACATTGTTGTTATTATTTATCAGTTGTTCTGGTTCTGCTCATTTTGCTCAATATCAGTTCACTTCATACAAATCTTCTCAGGTTTTTCTCAAGCTATTCTTTGTTTTCTTTCTTTTTAATTTTTTTAAAAAAATCTATTTGTAAAATTTCAAGAAAAATTTTCCTGCTTCATTCCATACATATACTATAACTTGTTCAGCCATTTCTCAGTTAATTTCTAATTCTTTTTTACCAGGAAAAGAATGAATTATTTAGTTTTGTCTTTGTGTTTCCATTGCCTTGCACATTGTAGATGCTTCATAAATGTTGGGTGCTGAATTTTATTTTATAAATTGAATTGAAATTTTATTTGTCTTTAAAAATTTTTTGTGCCTGAGTTATTATATTCCTCAGAAACAACTGCTCTTTTCTGTCATTCTCTGATTTTTTCAGGTTGATTGTCAAGTCCATTTTTCTGTAGTTGCCTTTTGAAAGATCTTGTCTCTACTGACACACATGCCTGAACTTTGTTTATATTTCTTTTTTTTTTAATTTTTAAAATTTAAAAAAATTTTCTTGTTTACATCATTCATTTCCACAAGTTTTTGAGTTACAAATTTTCTCCCCATCTTTCCCCTACCCAACACCTCAAACAGCCATCCCCCAATCTGCTCTCTCCTATCTCCTCCCTCTGGCCCCTCTGACTTTCCAGTAGGGCAGGATGGTTCTCCCTACCACAGTGCCTGTAGAACTTAATTCCCAGTTGGATGTAATTAATAATAATAATAATTATTATTATTATATATATATATATATACATATATATATTTTTTAACATTTGATTTTAGAACTTTAAATTCTAGATTCTTTCCCTTCTGCCCTCGTCACCCATCCCCACTGGAAGGACAAGCAATTAAATACCGGCTGTACATGTGTAATTACACAGAACCTCTCCACAGTGGCATATTGTGAGAGACTGATTATATGTCCCTCCTTCCTATCCTGCCTCCCCCACCTTGTTCTATTCTCTACCCTGTCCCTGTCCCTTTACAGAAATGTGTGCTTCCAGCAACCCTCCACCCCCCACTTTATATTTCTTAATGAGTTTCTAAATCACTTTGGAGATTTCTTAAAAGTTTCTTCTCTTTGTTACTGGTCTAGTTTTTGTTGCTTTCTTATTTTCCTTTTGGGTATTTCTTATATTCATTACTTGGGGCCTCTTCTATGCTTCTTCTTCCTTTTGATAAGTTTCCTTTTAAGATTTTCTTTTCATTTGCTTTTGTTTTTGTTTTTATTTTATTTTCAATTCCAAATTCTCTCCCTCCCTCAATCATTGAGAGGGCAAGAAATAAAATCCTTTTTTTTTGTTACTTTATTTTATTTGATACATTTTTTTCCTGTTTTGAAGTGATGAGAGAGATTTGGGTTTAGTTCTGTTGGCAGAACTAATTTCTGAACTGTGTGGATTCAGAAAACAGTGAAACTAATGGTTTGGAAAATAAGGCTGAAAAAAATGCTTAATATGAGACCCACAAAAGCTGGATCATTTCAAGAGAATTTATAATTGATAGTGGAAAGAGAAAAGTGAATGTGTAGTGGGACAGTGTTGTTAATGGGTTCTTTTATGATCTCGTCTTATAAATAGTGATACAAAACCTCATTGTATTTGGACTTTAACACCCTAAGACCTGATGTCACACACAAGGGTGTGGAAATTGCATTTAAGACGGTGAAATTGGGAGACTGGCTGACCACATAATAAATTTAAAAGAAATAGGGAAGGAAAAAATAATACTCCAGTGGAAGGGATCACAAATGTCTTAATTACCAGAACAATTCTGAGCATGACATCCTGATTGCATGAAACAGCAGAGCTTTCTCAGTAAACTCCAGAGTCACTTAAAGAGATCTCTCTAACAATGTTAGATGTTCTAAACTAATCCCTCCTTGGTGACCCTATTTTGTCACCATCTTTCCAGTTGCTGAGGTGCTTGAAGTGTCTGAAGTGAGATTTAAACCCAAGTTTTCCTGACTCTCAAATATAACCAACTGCTTCATTAGTCTGTCTTTTGAAAGCAAATATTCAGTATCAGTAGCATGGTATTATTTATAGATAGTGCACTGAACTTGAATTGAAATACCTTTGCAAAGGCTTACTGACAAGCCATTTGGTCTCTGAGTTAGTTTCCTCATCTGCAAAATGAGTTTTGTATTACCCCATAAGGACGTTGAGGCTTAGAAATGGAGTAATTTACTTGTGCCCTGTTACTTGTAGCTAATAAGTGGCAGAGGCCAAGTTTGACCCCATTTATTCTCAACACCTTGTCAAGCACTTAATTTGCTAGTAATAAAGTGAAATCAAAAGACCACTTGTAGATAATAGGAAGTGCCTTGAATCAGAGAAAGTAAAAGAAAATACTTAAATGTCAGAGAGAAACCATGATTTCTGACTTCTCTTTGAAGAAGGTGACAGGATAGAGAGTGGAGGGAGGGAGAGGAAGGAGGAGAGAGAGAAAGAGAACAGGAGAAGAAGAGAGAAGGCACTGTATTTTTTCAAGTCCCTTATAGGATGAATACAGACGACTTTTACATGGGGAGAAGATTAGTTGAGGGCCTGGAGGCTGGGCAGACAGTGTGGTTAAAAAGAAGGAAAGTTGTATTTATGTAACTTTTTCCTAGGTAAAAGGGTCATGCCATGACTATTATACAATCAGTGAAGCCTTTTTAAAAGAACATCCTAATTCATGGTGTGGATATTTCCTCCACAAACACAAATAGCAATATTTGTTTCCCTCCTCATTCTGTGTTATGATTATTCAATTTTTACCATTGTTATAGGATATAAAATTGGAGGGGACCAAAAGGGTCTTTTAATCTAACTCCATTTTATAAATGAGAAACCTGAACCCCAGAGTGTCAAAGTATCTTGTGGTGAGGTCATGCAGATTTTAAATAGCAAAACCAGAATCCAGAACCAGTTCCATTGAATCTATGTCAAGTACTTTTTTTTTTGAGGGGGAAGGCAGGACATTTGGGGTTAAGTGTCTTGCCCAAGGTTACACAGCTAGTAAGTGTTAAGTATCTGAGGTTGGATTTGAACTCAGGTCCTCTTGACTCCAAGGCCAGTGCTCTATTCACTGTGCCACCTAGCCGCCCCTCAAGCACCTTTTCCACTGTACCATGTTACTTCCAGCATTCTGGAGGCTCTTTTATATCTTGTGTAGTTTAAGTGGATCAGTGCCATTTTTGGCGTCCAGGAGTAGATCTTAGTATGTGGCCATCCTCTCTCCTTTTTCAGTCAGATACAACTACTTTAATTTATCACTAGAATAGTTGAGTTTCTCCAATAGCATGTTAGGTTGCTAGTTGTTGGACTGAGTTTGCAGATTGAACACTAGCATTAAATTAGTATGAGTAGTCTTGAAAGTATTTAGGTCATACCCTCTTTGCCTCCTTGTTTCCCAAATAGACACTATTCCTATGAAGGCCATATAAAACCATTCTTTGGGGTCTTATATGAGTACACATGTACTCAGTCTTTTCCAATGTTGTGCAAAACAGGCGGTTTACACTTTAAGACCCAACAAAATGTCTGTTTCGTGGGCCTACACTTGATAACTGAGCATCAAATGCATGCTACAATGAAACTTTTGGGTTGCACTTAAGTTATTAAAAATTCCTAGGGCAGATCTAAGATGGCATAGTACAGGGAGCATCCTATTTGAACTCTCCCAACATTCCCTTCCAAACAAATTTAATGTAACATGAGCCAGCAAAAGGTCAGAGTGAGACAGTTTTACAGCCTACCTCAACTTAGGAGGTGGATAGGAGGGTTCTATAACACAAAGATGGGAGCCCACCTGTAGCACAACAGGCAATACAAGTTGTAGGTCCTGGAGGCAGCCACATCAGCAGGGCTAGCAGTGGCAGCAGCCACTTTCAGAGCTTTCAGCCTAGAGATGATAAGGAAATCAGAAAACTGGGTCAGAAAAAGATTACAGGGAGACCCTTTGCTGGCACTGAGTGAAGCTGACTCTGATTGGCAGCTCTGTTACCCATAAACAATTATGGGTTACATTTTTAGGATGGAAAGGAACAAGTGTGATTGGTCACAGTTCCAAGGCAAAGAGAAATTCTAGCAGTTGTGGCCACAGGACCTGGTTATAGTTACGGGGCTAAGAGGAGCAGGAACATCCAACACTTGAGGCTACAGGGAAGCAGGGACCCTTCCTGTGTAAGGACCAGGGCTCAGACAAAGAGAACAGTGACCACATCTTTCTCTGGATCATACCATCTTGGAAGCACCAAAAATGTGCAGATCCTCAGAGCTAACTCTGAAAACATCAGCATGAAAAGGCTTGAAGCTTGAGACAGTATCTCCTCAGCCCAAGGTTAGCAGATCTCAACTTTAACATAAATTTCAGACTCAGAAATACAGGCTGGAAAAATGAGCAGACAACAATAACCACCACCACATGACCATAAAAAGTTACTGTAGAAGACCCAAAATGCAAACTTTGAAGACAAGAATATGAAAACAGCTTTCAAGTAAAGCCTCAAAGAAAAATTGCACACAAGTTCAATAAGAATTCCTGGAAGAGTTAAAGAAAGAGATAAGAACGGTAGAGGGAAAAATGGGGAAAGAAATGATGATGATGATGCTGATACAAGAAATTTATGAAAAGAGAATTAACATCTTGGTAAAAGAAGCACAAAAAAATGTGGAAGAAAATATCCCCTGAAAAAACAGAATTGGCCTAATTATAAAAGAGGCACAAAAATTCACTGAAGAGGGAAAAAAAAACCCTCCCTAAAAAGCAGACTAGACTAACTGGAAAATTACAAAAATTCCCTGAAGAAAAGATTCCTTAAAAAGCAAAATTGTCCAAATAAAAAAAGAGGTACAAAAGCTCAAAATAAAATAATTAAAAATTAGAATCAAGTAAGTGGAAGTTAATGGTTCCATGAGACATCAAGAAATAATAAAAGAATGAAAAAATAGAAAGTGTGAAATAACTTATTCGAAAAACAACTGGCCTGGAAAATAGATTGAGGAGGGATGAGTTAAGAACTTTGGGCTACCTTAAAGCCCTGATCAAAGAAAGATCTTAGGCATCATAGTTAAAGAAATTTTAAAGGAAAACTGCACCAATATCTCAGATCCAGAGGGTAAAATAGAAATTAAAAGAATCCACCAATCACTTCCTGAAAGAGATCCCAAAACAAGAATTCCCAGAAATATTATAGCCAAGTGCCAGAGCTACCAGATCAAGGAGAAAATATTGCAAGTAGCCAGAAAGAAACAGTTCAAATATCAGAGTGCCATAGTCACCTAAAATTTAGCAACTTCCATGTTAAGAGTGTAGGGCTTCGAATATGGTGTTTTAGAAAGCAAAGGAACTAGGATTACAGCCAAGAACCACTGATCTGCCCAGCAAAACCAAGTATAATCCTTCAGGGGGAAAATGAACATTTAATGAAATGGAGGAATTTTGTATGTTCCTGATCAAAAGACCAGAGCTGAATAGAAAATTTGACTTTTAAATACAAGACTCAAGCATAAAAAGGTAAACATGAAAGAGTAATCAAAAGAGACTCCATAATTAAACTGTTTACATTTCTATATGGGAAGATGGTACATGTGAACTTTATCATAATTAGGGCAGTTAAGAGGAGTCTATTTAGACACAAGTGTAACAGTTATGTTTGGATGATCTCTTCACCCATCCCCCAAATGAAGGAATGAGAGGATGCACTGAGAAAAGAGGGAAGGGAGAAGTAGAATGGGGAAATTTTTCTCTTATAAAAGTGAGGCACAGTAAGAGTTTTTATAGTAGAGAGGAAAGTGGGAAGTGTGAAAAATGCTTGAAACTCACTCTCATTAGAATTGCTTCAAAGAAGGTAGAATTAGTTATAAGCACTCTGAATATAGAAATCTCTCTAACCCAGTAGGGAAATAGAAGGGGAAGGAGATAAGAGGTATAGAAGATGAGAGGATATTGATTAAAGGGAGGGCAGATTATGTGAGGCAGTAGTCAGAAGCAAAACAGACTTTTGAATTGTACAGGATAAAAAGAGAAGGACAAACAGAAGAAACTAGGATTGAGGGAAATATATAGCTTGTAATTATAATGTGAATATGAGATGAATTCACTCATAAAATGGAAATGGTTAGTAGAATGAATTAGAAACTAGAATCCAACAAAATACTGTATACGAGGGACAGACCTGCAATAGCCTCAAAGAATTAAAATGAAGGGCTAGAAGAGAATCTGTTATGCTTTACTTGAAGTGAAATAGACAGGGTTAGCAATCATCATCTCAGACAAAGCAAAAGCGAAAATTGACCCAATTAAAATAAATAATCAGGGAAACTACATTTTTCTAAAAGATAATGTAGACGATCATATCAGAAATTTTTATAGCCATTTTCTCTAGTAAAGGGCTGATTTCTGAAATATATAGGGAACTGAGTCATTTATAAAAGTAAAAACCATTCCACAATGATATATGGTCAGAGGGTATGAACAGGCAGTTTTCAAAAGAAAATCAAAATTGACTGTGTCAAAATATAGTCATTGACAAAAATGCTCTAAATCACTGTTGTTTAGAGAAACGCAAATTACAACCACACTGTGGTACCACCTCATACCTGTCAGAAATGACAAATGTTGGAGGGCATGAGAGGAAATGGGTACACTAAGAAATTGTTAGTGGAGTTGTGAAATGGTCCAGCCTTTTCTGGAGAGTTTGTAACTATGCCTAAAGGGTTATAAAACTTTGCATGCCTTTTGACCCAGCAATTCTACTGCTATGTACCCCAGAGAGAGCAAAGAAAACAGAAAAGGATTTATATGTACAAAAATATTTATAGGAGCTCTTTTTGTGGTGGCAAAGAATTGGAAATTGAAGTGATGCATGTCAATTGGGGAATGACTGAACAAGTTGTGGTATGTGATTGTGCTGGAATACCATTGTGCTTTAAGAAATAAAGGGCAGAGTTGAAGGAGGGATTTATTCAGAAAATTCAGAAAAACCATAGCAAGACCTATATAAACTGATAAAAGTGAAGTGAAAAGAACCCGATCATTGTGCATAATGATGATCAGCTATAAAAGATTTGCCTACTCTGATCACGTCAGTAATCCAAGACAATTCCGAAGGGCTCACAATGAAAAAAATGCTGTCTGCCTCCTCTGATGAACTGAGCACAAATTCAAATTGGAAGTGTAATTTTCCTGCCTTTTTCTTGTTTGTTTTTTCAGTATGGCTAATATGCAAATATATTTTGCATGATTTCATGTGTATAAGTGATATCATTTTGGTAGCCCTCTCTTTGGGTGAGAGAGGATGGGAGAGAATCTGGAAATCAATTTAAAAAGAAAAAAATGTTAAAAATAATAAATTTAAATAAAGTAAAAAGCAAAACTTTTTAAGACTCCAAGATAAAATTTAAAATGCAGGTAAAAATGTACAGATGGGTCAGTTTTAGAGGGTAAGTCTTTTTTTTTTAAATCAATTCATTTATTTTCTTGTTTACATCATTCATTTTCCATGAGATTTTGAGTTACAAATTTTCTCCCCATCTTTCCCCTACCCAACACCTCAAAACAGCCATCCCACTGTATAACCCCTCCCTCAATCTGCTCTCTCCTATGTCCTCCCCCCTGCCCCTCTGACTTTCTGGTACGGCAGGGTGGATCTCCCTGTCACAGTGCCCATGTATCTTAATTCCCAGTTGGATGTAGTTAATAATAATAATATATATTTTTTAACATTTGATTATAGAACTTTAAATTCTAGATTCTTTCCCTTCCTCCCTCTCCACCCACCCCCACTGGAAGAACAAGCAATTAATTACAGGCTGTACATGTGTAATTTTGCAGAACCTCTCCACGGTGGGCATATTGTGAGAGACTGATTATATGTCCCTCCTTCCTATCCCACCATCCCTTGTTCTATTCTCTAACCTGTTGCTGTCCATTTACAGAAGTGTGTACTTCCAGCAAACCTCCCCCCAACCCGGCCCTCCCCTTCATAATCCCCCCTCTCATCCCTATCCCCCCTACTCTCCTGTGTGGCAAGATACCCAGTTTAGAGTTTATGTCATTCCTTCCCTAAGCCAAATTCCGTGAGAGTAAGGTTGACTCTTTCCCTTTTGCCTTCCTCTTTTCCTCCTCTATTGT
>CM053581.1:412123053-412156273 GCA_028627135.1 Pseudochirops cupreus
ATATATATATATATATATACATATATATATGTACACATATGTCTATATAGGAAGGTATATATATGCATATGAATACATATCTAAGTGTGTGTATATATGTGTACATAGAGGTCACAGGATTAATTTAATGGGAAAGGATATTTTAAAAGGTGAAATTGAGAGGTGGGAGAGAAATAGAATGAGAGGAGACAGGGAGAGACAGAATGGGATTGATCATCTCATATAGAAGAGGCAAAGGATAACTGTTACAATGTAGGGGAAGAACAGAAAGGCAAAAGGGAATGGGTCAACCTTACTCTCATTGAATTTGGCTTAGGGAAGGAATGACATACACTCTAATTTGGGTATCTTGCCCTAGAGGAGAGTAGGGGGGATGGGGATGAGAGCAGTGATGATGGAGGGGAGGGGAAAGTGAGAGGGGAGGGTTGTTAAGAAGCACACACTTCTTTTTAAAGGGACCGGGACAAAGTAGAGAACAGAACAAGGGGGGGACAGGATAGGATGGAGGGAATATATCTTTCACAATATGTCCATTGTGGAGATGTTCTGCGTAACTACACATGTACAGCCTCTATTGAATTGCTTGTCTTTCCAGTGGGGGTGGGTGACGAGGGAGGAAGGGAAAGAATCTAGAATTTAAAGTTCTAAAATCAAATGTTAAAAAATATAAATATGTATATATATAATAATAATAATTATTATTATTATTAATTATATCCAACTGGGAATTAAGTTATACAGGCACTGTGGTAGGGAGAACCATCCTGCCCTACTGGAAAGTCAGAGGGGCCAGAGGGAGGAGATAGGAGAGAGCAGATTGGGGGGTGGCTGTTTTGAGGTGTTGGGTAGGGGAAAGATGGGGAGAAAATTTGTAACTCAAAATTTCATGGAAATGAATGATGTAAACTAAAATAAACAAAAGTTAATTAAAAAAAACAAGAGGAAACTCTGAACTATGTTTTTGACACCATTTTCACAAAGGCTTAAAAAGATTTAACACCGTAATAAATTCAATCAGGGAATGTAGGAAAGGCAATACAAAACCAAATCCCCTTAAAAATATGTAAGATAAGGAGGCTTAGGACAGTGATATAAATATTATTTAACCAAAACAAATCCTTATCCCCACTCCTCAATAAAAAATCTATACTCTTTTACAACTCTAAAGAAACCTACAAGTAATGCAGATTTTTTAAAAATCCTATCTTTAAGCCTACACAATTAACATTAACTACACAATCATTTCTTTGTAAAGAAAATAAGGAAAACGTGGGGTGATTCTAGCCTCTGAACTAAACTGAAGGAATAAAAATCTCAGTCTCTTACTCTGGAAAACACTAAATCAATATATATGCATTCTACAGTATGTCTTCCTTGACAAGTTAAGAAATTGTTAAGATCTATCTTCAAAATCAGCATTCAAGCACTTAAATACTGCTTAGTCAGAAATCAAACTCCCCTCTCTACATGTTCCACTATGATATAGTCATACTCCAGAGAACAATTAGCTTCACATAGCTGTCAGCTAGAAGCCAAGACTTGACTTAGCTCACTCCTGACTGCCACTTCTGACTCTGCTTTCTTAAATGAAAATGTTTCAGCCTCATTAGGCACACATTTCAAGTTGGACAGGCTTAATTACAATTACAATCTAACAAAGGACTAAAGGATGTTCACAGGGCTCTCAGAAGAGCAATGAGTTGGACAACTATTCACTTGATGATCCCACTGGCCCTTGGGAAACCACAGCTATCACTTTTCTGTTTTTAACCTACAGATTTGTCAGTAAAACGCTAAAAGCCTTGTCACTGCATTTTACTGTCTGGGTACCACAGGGGTTTCATAATGAAACTTTGCTTCCCAAAGAGCTCCACCATTATCATGTAAGAAAACGGCATTTTATTACTTCCAAGTACAAGAAGTTTCTCCTTTAGGCACAACGTGGGTCACTGCAAGGTAAGATCCCACTGTTGCTTGTCTTCAGACAGCTGGGGAGACATGAACTGTGTGTGACAGGAGGTAGGGAGCAAGAGGCAGAAAAAGCTGTCAAGGCTGGGGGAGAACCTCATGCAAGAATAACCAGAAGTACTGGCAAGGAGGGACTCAAAGACAGGATTCAATGACTACACTATTGTATATTCATCAATGCTGCTAAAATAACTTGGAAAAGTTGCTCTCCTATTTCAATACTCTTCCAAAACTCATTATACTTTTAATCTGCTTAACAGATGCTCTTGCCCTAATAGAGGACAAGGACAAAATTCAGCCAGATGTGCCTAAATTGTGACTTGTCAGAAGAAAAAACTGAAGTTTTAACTTACAGGGGTGCACTAAGGCTTTTGGGACATCGTATTGATAATAATATCTTAAAAAAAAAATTCCAAGCCTTATTCTTATGACTGACTTAAGAAACTGAAGTTCAAACTCCCTGAAACATAATCTAATTGTCAACAAAACTAAAAATAAATGCTTACCAAATAAGTAAATGTGCTTAGAGGGCTGTTTTTCAAAGTTAAAAACACAGAGCAATGAAGAGGTATTGGGACTGACAGATAAATCATGGTCTTGTTTGTCGTTTAAAAAATACAAACAGCCAAATTCTCTTATCCTGTGATGCTAAAAATACAAGCTTTCCAAAAACATGACATGAAAAAAAATTTATATTACACTTTTGTGTTGTGTTTTTACAAAAGCTTAGTTCTGTAATTGACTGTGAGGGCTCGTTAGTCATAGGGTGATTTATTATTTCAGAAAGCAAGTAGCACAACAGCAGCCAGGGCCAAGAAAGACAGTACTGAGGAGACCCTATCCCCATGAGAGCACCTTTGGAGGTGATTTGCTTCACCACTAAGCGTTGCCACAAGTAAAAAATGCAGCATAAAATATGTATGATTTCTTTTATACATTATAAATCACATGTCCCTGATGTCTTTTCAGAACAGTACCAACCTTTAAGTGAGAATGTACCAAATCACATCGTGTCTAGTTGGAGGCAGATCAAGCTATGATCATCAGAAGTACCAAAGTCTTAAGCGTCATCTTTTGTGAAATGAGATGGAATGCCAAAGAAACAAGGTTTTTCTTAAACGAAACCCAATGAATGTCAGTGGGGCATTTGCAGCAGCCCCACAGGTCTGTTGTCCATCATCCCTCAGGTCTGTTGTCCATCATCCCTCCAACCTTCCAGTTGATGACTTCTCCAGCCTGCAAGGGAGTCTGTCTCACTCAAGTTTCTCCCCATTCCAGTCTATCTCCTACTCAGTCACTAAAGTGATTTTCCTAAAGTTCAAATCCAGTCATGTCACCCTCCTTCTCAATAAACTCCAGTGCCTTCCTCCTATTGACTACAGACATCTAGGCTTCCTTTAAATCCCAACTCAAATCTCATCTTCTACAGGAAGCTTACCCCAGCCTCTCCTAATTCCAATGCTTTCCATCTTTTAATTACTTTCTATTTAGCCTGTATATAGTTTGCCTTGTATATATTTGTTAGCATGTTGTCTCTCCCATCAGAATGTAAGCTCCTTCGGGGTAGGGACTGTCTTTGGCCAGGAAACCCCATTGAGCCATTTCTTTTTCTCTTTTTAATTCTTCTTTATAAAACATGACTCTCTGGGAAGGAGCTGTTTATTTAGAAAATGTAGGCAATGCAAAAATAAGAGATCAATAAGACTCTGGCAGGAGCATGAAATTTGGGCTCAACTGAAACAACACCCAGTTTCCAAAAGGCATTCCAAACTCTTTTCTCCTTCTCCTCAATTCCAAGAACCGTTCCTTATCCAGATGCAATGCTTCTCCAAGGTACACTACTGGATCAATTATGGCTAGATTAAAATTTCTACAGATACCTAGAAAAGGAAGTATCACACGAGACATTATATAAATGCTAGCTGCTATTATTATTATTATTATTATTCAGAATAAGCAATACCTGACTAACCTCATTTCCTCCCTGGCAATTATCAGACAAATAAGTCAAGGGTAACCATCATAACCATTTCAGTGAGACATTTGGCAAAACATCTCAGAATGCCCTTGCCAACAGATAAAGGGACAGAAAGCACAATTCTGTAGATTTGCAACTGTCTGAATGGCTGACCCCAAGGAGTAGTGATCCATGTAAAGCTGGAGTGGAGGAGAGCAGAGCATGCCAAGGATCCCTCCTGCACTTTGTTCTCAGTAGTTCAACAATTCTATCAATTACTTGGATGAGGGCACACGTGACATGCATACCAAATTTGGGGTGAGCATTAAGCTATGAGGGACAGTTAACAGATTGGACTGGATAATCAGAATCCAAAATACCTCAAAAAGCTAAAAAGATGGGTCAAATCCAGTTAGATGTGTAAAGTCCCAGATATGAACTGTAAGAAATTAAATGCATAGAGAATGAGGTATGACTCAAAACATTTCATATGAAAACAACCAGGTTAGGGGAGAAGAGAAGGGAAGAAGCATTTATTAAATTCCCACTATGTGCCAGATACCATACTAAGTACTGGACAGATACTATCATCTCAGTTGATGGGATGAGGAGTAACAGGTTCTAAGATCAATTAAGTAAAGGGCAAAACAAAAGCCAAAAATACTAATGTGTCCAGAAAGGGAGGGAGTGAAGGTCCCAAGAGCTCCACTAGTCTGATCCCATCTGCACTATTTTGCTCAGAACTAAATTAGACAAAATTTGTGAATGTCAGTCACCGGCCAGCTGAAAGGCTTCTAGAGGAAGGAGACCAGGGTGCTAAAGAGCCTGTAAATCATGCCACCCACAAAAGATGTCTATTTGAAGACATCTGCGATATTGAGAAGAGAAGACAAAGAAAAGGCTCCAGTCAGACATGAGAACTGTCTTAAGTATTTTAAGGGTTATCATGAGGAAGGAGGATCATCTTCAATTTCTTTCCATTCCCTTCTGAGTTACGCACAATTCTGTATGTTCTTATATTGCAACATTTTATGATTTTAAGTCTTAGAGCAGTGCTGGGAGAACAGTGGTGAGAGAGAACTTGTATTATTAAGTGCTTACTATCATTGTTAAGTGTTGAGGACATTAACACATAAGTGGGGCTGAAAAAGGACTTAAGGGAGTGGAAAGGGTGCCTGAAAAGGGGAAGGCTACAACCGAGGAAGTAGTTGGCCAAGTCATGAAATGGGGATCAGGGCCAGGGCCTCTTCCCCATCAGAACAACAGTCCCCAAGACAAGAGCATTTGGACCCTCACTCCCATCTCCACTGCACAGAGCATTTGCAGACTCCATTCTCTCTCTCTCTCCTTTGGAGACAGTCCTTTTTATCTAATATGTTTCTCTAGAATAAGGTCAACCCTTTCCATGCCAGATTCTAGCCATGAGTCACATCACAATTTCAATTAAAATTAAGTTGTCTTTGCCTCCCTACATTAAATTCTCTACTCATTTTATGTCCCATACTCTGTCCATTTGCATATGGAGATCAGAGGCCACTAAATTATTAATGCCACTCTTACCAAATGTTCTCTCTCTTGAGTTACTGGTCCTTCCCACTACCCCACATAGGTAGCACTGGAGAACTGGCTAGCGGACATAGATGCCCAATACTGCCCCTCCCTCTCTTTTTTTTTTTTAATTTAAAGCTCCCTAAATCCTTTTTGGATACACTTGATTTCTGGCCCAAATCTCATCATTCTTTTATCTTAAACTCAAATTCAGAAATGGAAATTCCATCAAAAGATATCACCCTTTAAAAAATAGGTTTGATCCATTCTGTTTTGACAAGGATACATTTCCCAGCCAACCCTCCCAGCCCCAAACAAAGTACAGTCCTGGCAAAGACTGACAAAGAAAGCCAAACTACCCCAGGGCAGGATTGGGCCACTTCACTTTCCACTTTTGAAGGAAGGTTTAGCTCTGATAGTGGTCACTGTCTCTGCACTAACGCCAGTGCTGCTGCCTCTGTGGACACCACTGAGGTCCCAGGGTTTATCTTTCACTTGGTTCTGCTTCCATCCCCTTTCAGAACCAGTCATTGCCCAAATCTATTTCTTTCTTTTGAAACTCCTATCTTCAATTAGGTGAAGGGATAAAAAACAATAGCTCCACATGCTCTGATGGTCGGACCTGATTGCCCAGGACTTCATAATCCCTCATGACTGTTCTTAAAGATGCTCAATCATCTTGTGATGGTATACTATGTGCAGTAAGAACTCATGAGTAGGCGGACTTCAGAAAAAGTGGAAAGACTTACATGAACTGAAGCTGAGTGAGGTGAGAAGCAGGAGAACATTATACACAGTAACAGCAACATTGTATGATGATCAACTATGGTAGATTGCTTGGGGAGGGGAAAGAGAGAAAAATTTGGAACTCAAAATCTTACAAAAATGAATGCTGAAAACTATTTTCACATGTAATTAGGGAAAAAGAGAAATACTATTAAGTACAAAAAAAAAAGAGATGCTCAATCATCTCTTTGGAGCTATGAGAAGAAGGCTCTAGACTCTTGGCATTTTGTGCAAATGATGCTAACGTCACCCAGCAAGCACTGGCAAGAGACACCAAAGCAGCACACTCTCTACTGGCCTCCAGGCCCAAGAAACACATCTTCAGGAGCAATCAAAGCTTGATATGCTGCTGGCTTTTCTACTTTCTCTTGAATCATCCTTCCACTTTTTCTCCTCTCCTGATCCTCAGGCAGGGCAGCTCGGTGGTACCATAGCACACAGAGCACCAGGCTTGGAAGCAGGAAGACTCACCTTCATGAGTTCAAATCTAGCCTCAGACACTTACTAGCTGTTTCCTCTTCAGTAAAATAATTTAAGGAAATGGCAAACCACTCCAGTATCTCTGCCAAGACAGCAAGGTTACAAACGGTTAGACGTGACTGAAAAACAACAACAATTCTCAGTCAAGTTTGAACAATCAGCCAAGTACCACCAATGCTCTAAGACGAAAATGAAGATTCCTTGGCTGGTGTCTCTGAGATGGTCATGTGTAAAAATCCAATTTAGTCATTGCTAGATTCTTTCTCTTCTCTTCCTTCTACTCACACTTCTTTATTATCAACTTGGTGTTTTAGCCTCTCTTATTAGGAGGCATGGAAATAGTGGAATACCTTATCAATAAAAACAGAGATCCAGCAAAATAACAAAAAAGTGACGTCATGCTTCTTTACAATTTATGACCATTTATGTACATACATTGCATATTTGCAAATAGTTTGAGATAGGCATCCCCTTCCCAGGAAGTATGAGTCTAAGAACCAAGTGTCCTGGCATATCTCCACTTGAAATTAATTGGGAAGGAGTTGAGAAGTGATTTATGATCGATTTTTTATAATTAACACTAAATGTATTAGTTAATACTGAATAAAAGTTGTAACTGGTCAGAAAAAATTAGAATTTTTTTTTACCTAGGCCTTAGATTTAAAAAACCAAAGTAAATTTCACATAAAATGAAATATAAAAATAAAATGCAAAATTTGAGGAGCTGAATACTAACCAAGCTCACTAACCATAAGGCTAATTAACATTAAGGTCATATAAGGTCACAGGCTGATCCTTTTGTAGGACACTTAGTATCATTCCACTTCAAGGATTTACCCTTTCCTCTGGCTAAAAATTTCCCACCACTGGTCACAAGAAAGACCAGGCAACAAGCAGATGGATACATGATGGAATGTGTAAAGACATACAGAATGTTGTCAAGAACGCTAGGTTTGGGGTCAAAGAACCCGGGTTCAATTCTGCTCTGCCACTTACCTATGTGACAGTATGGCATTTCATGTCTCCAGCCTCAATTTCTTCACCTATAAAATGGGGAGATAGGTGAATTAGATGAACTCTAAGGTCCACCTTCCACCTCTACCTATGACCTATTCTGAAAGAACACTGGGCACAGAAAAGGGAATATTGTAAAGCTTGATTTAGGTCTGATCCAAGGAAAGGACTTCTAGCCATAAGAGCCATTCCAAAATAGAATGAACTGACACAGGTCTTCAAGCAGAAGCCAGATACTGATTGTCAGGGACTGCATAGTGGGCATTCTAGTTTAAGTACAGGGCGGGCTAAATGGCCTCTAAGGCCCCAGTAACTGTCTAACAGAGGATCTGAGGTCAGGAAGACCTAAGTTTGAATCCTGCCCTTGGACACTTAATACCTGTGTGACCCTGGGTAAATAATGTCACTTCTGCCTGCCTAAGTTTCCCAATCTATAAAATGGGAACTATCTCCCAGGGTTCTTGCAAGGATGCAATGAGAAAATATTTGTAACGTGCTTTGCAAATCTTAAAGTGCTATGTGTTAATGATTATTATTGTCGCTATTGTTTGTATTGTTTCGAAGGCAGCTGTAATTTGTACTTCCACGTCTATCACTAACTTGCTGCACAACCTGGCAAAGTTCCTTTTCTTCTCCGTATTTCTGTCTCTTTGTACAGAAGAACAGACAATGCTGAGGATGTCTAAAACCTTCCATTCTCTGCAATATACACACAATAATATTGGCTTTAACATTTCCCAATAAAATACATGTGTAAAATAGTAAGCTTTAAGTTTTCTTTTAAAATAGATAGTAAAGGTTCTTCACCATTAAACCTTTTTAAAAACGTAAGGCCACTCAGAAAAACCTGGGAAGATTTGTGTGAACCTATACAAGTAAAGTGAGCAGAACCTGGAGAATATCGCGCACAGTAACCGCAGTACTATAACAATGAAAGACTTCGCTGCTCTGATTGAGACAATGATCCAAGACAACTCCAAAGGGCTGATGATGAAAAATGCTATCCACTTCCAGAGAAGCAATGAACTCTGAATGCAGATTGAGGTATGCCTTTTTTTACTTTCTTTTTTTTTCTTGCTTTATTTTTTTCATCTGTCTTTTACAATATGGCTAATATAGAAACTGTGATGGAGAAAACCTCCAGATCACGCCATATGAAGATTAACTGAAAGAAATGGGGATGTTCCACCTCAAAGAGAAGAAGTAGGAGGAAAATGATCATTGTCAAGAACTTGAAGAGTTAACACATATAAGAGGGATTAAACTTATCAGCACAGGCCCAAAAGAATCAAGGTCATAGGTAGATCCTAAAGTGGAACTAGCTCCCTGGGAAGTTACAGATGGGGACTCTTCAATGACCATGGACAGGTCAAATAGAGAGGAGATCCTTACTCGGGTTCAGGTTAGACCTGCTGGCCTCACTCTGAGCTTCTGTGATAAATCGCTCCTCCCTTTCATTCATTTCAACAAGAGCGTGAATGAGGCTTAGACACCAAGTCGGCTCCTCCTCTGAACAGCCTGTGGCATTCTGGAAAAGTAGCCAAGCTTCTTTGTGAGCTTGTACAAGGAGCTGTGAGGGCCTTGTTGTGGGTAGGAGCTGATGGCAGAGTATGTGAGCTCAGAGCCTGTAAAAGCCTTAATTGTTTAAAGGAATAGCAAAATGTCAGTGATCCAAGCTGTGCTTATGTAACACAGGATTATAAAATGTCAAGCTTCATGGGGGAGGTGTTCACTACTGATAAAGAGGGTTAATAAAAAGACATGTGCTTTAAAAATATATGTAATTTTTATGACAGTCCTGTACTGGTTAACAATGTGCAAACCTTTTATTTTAAGTATCTTTGTTGTCCTTTTTTTAAGGCCAACTGGATGTATTCTAAATCTCAAAGTACTTTTGGGTCTGTCCCTAATTACACATCTGCTTTTTTGGGAGAGAACAAAAGGAGCAGAGACTGTAGAGAACAGTATATGAATGTAACGGATGACTAACTGCATCATAAAAATAATGACCACGGGTAAGTCAAACAAATATGGGGAGACTTGGGAAGTGAGGCAGAGTCAAAGGAACAAGAGCCATAATGACTACAACTACCTTAATGAAGGCAACATTAAAAACTGCAAGAAACTTCAAGTCAAATATTCAGCAGGTTATGCTGGTACCGCCTCCTCAGAAGTGAGGTGTATATACTAGTTTGAACAGAAGGAATGGTAAACTCCCCAAGTAAACGGCTTCAGGGGTTATCAGTCATAATCACTCCTTTATGCTGCTTTTTGTAACTATTTGGGAAACATGCTTTCTTGACAGCCTGGGTTGTGTCAAAACAAAATTGAGAAATTATACATTTTTTTAAAATCACTCAAAGGGCAGCAGCTAGATGGTACAGCGAATAGAGCACTGGCCCTGGAGTGAGAAGAACCTAAGTTCAAACCCAGCCTCAGATACTTGACGTTTACCAGCCGTGTGACCCAGGGCAAACTACTTAACCAAGCCTCACAATAAATGAATGAATGAATAAATAAATCAAGTTCACATATGAATAACTTTTCTCTCAAATTAGCACATTACATTTAATATATTGTTTGAATTAAAATCTACAGAATCAGAGAATTTTTAAATTGAGAACTTCAAAGTCAATCCCCACAACGGCCTGAAACACTATCTAATCATTTTTAATGTATACTGTCTTACTATTGTTTTTTTCTAAGCTCCATCAGGAAAGAGCCTAAATGTTATCTAAACTTTCTCTCTCCAAAGCCTAGCTGTTCTTTTTCAGTGTTTACTGCACTGAATTGAGTTACTTTACTCCAAATGCCTCAAAAGGAGAACGGCAAGAAGAAAGCCACTAAACTAATTCAACTCAGCAACGACTTTGAATTCTTACTATGCATTTAATACTGTTTGGTACTCGGGAAAATACACAAGTAATACATAAGACATTCTCCACTTCCAAAAAGTTTACAATGTAGTTAGGGAAACCAAACTTATATATATAACATAATTAGTAAAAGACACAGATGAATCAATTAAAAAGCATTTATTAAGCATCTATTATATACAGGGCAATGCAAATGCAATCTCTTCTCTCAAAAGACTAGCCCTCTATTGGGGAATATATCATATACATATAAGTACATAGAAAATAAATACGGTAGTCAGGGAGAGCACTGAGTGAGGGGAAGGACAGGAAGAGAACAAGAAAGGTTTCATGTAGAAAGGTGGTGGTACTTGAGAAGCATCTTGAAGAAAGTGATCTATGAAAGGGAAGAGTGGAGAAAGGGCATCCCAGGCATGAGAGATTCTATGCTAAGGCACTGGGATGGGAAATGAAGTACCATGTATAAAGGCACAGGGAAAAGTCTAATCTGTTACATCACAGAGTATGGGGAAGGGAAGTAATGTACAATGATGTTAGAAAGACATGTTGGGCCAAGCTGTGAAGAGCATCAAAAGTCAAACAGAAACTCTACATTTGGAGCTATCAAGGAACTAATGGAGTTTCCTGAGTAAGAAGCGTCAAGGAAAATCACCTTGGCTACAATGGGAAGAGACCTAAGACAAGGAGACTAATCTAGGCAACAGGTAATGAGGGCCTCCGCTAAGATGGCAGCTGTGTGAGTAGGAGGAAGAAATCAAGTGTAAGATTTTGTGGAGGTACAGCAAGATCTGACAGCAGGTCACAGAACTGAGAAATGGAAGGATGGTGTTGTCCTTACCAGATACAGGAAGGTTGAGGAGGAGACTGGGAGAGGATATGGGATAAAGAGTTCTGTTCTGGACATGCTGAGTCTGAAACACCTTCAGGGTCAGCTAGTTTGAAACGTTCAATAGGCAGTTGTTGATAAAGGTACTCTTGAGGGAGAGAGACATGAGTTGGATATATAAACGCATAAGTCAAAAAAGAAGCAACCAACCATATGTTGTTTATAAGGAACATTTAATTTAGGAAAAATGTTTACATTTAAAATAAAAGGCCAGCCTAAAACTTGCCACACAGATCAGTAAAATCAGGAATGGTACAACCCTTCATATCAGAGAACAAGACCAGAACACACACACCTACTGACAAACTATATATAATCATGTAAAACACTGCCAAGTATAGACAAGCACTATCAAGTGGTCAGGAAGATGAAAACAACATTGATAGAAAAAAAAAATCGGTAAGAATTAGAAAGATTTAGACCAGCGGTTCTCAACCTGTGGGTTATGTTCAATTTGTAACAATGAAAATACATCCTTCATATCAGATATTTACATTACGATTCATAACAGCAGCAAAATTACAGTTATGAAATAGCAACAAAAATAATTTTATGGTTGGGGGTCACCACAACATGAGAAACTGTATTAAAGGGTCGTGGCACTAGGAAGGTTGAGAACCACTGATTTAGACAAAGGTAAGGATGAGTTTGTCAACTGTACTGAAGACCACTCTGACTGGAATGGAAAGGTTTGTAACTCAATCAGGAGGGGAGGAGGAGACAAAGAAAATTAAAACACATCCCAACCTCCTCAAAGTCTCTCCAGCATGACAGAATGGAACTATCAGAAACGACCCTCTCCTAATCTTGTCTTTGGGATTCTGTGGACAAAACCACATCAGGAGGCAGACAAAGAGCAAGAAAAACACATTTCCTTCTCCTAAGACAAAGTATTTTAACTGAACAACAAGATGGCAGCAGAATGTGATCACAAAGTCTGGATTCTAAGGCCTTACTTGGCTATTCCCTCTGCTGATCTTTAAATCAGTTAATCTCTTTGGTCCATTTCTTTCTTGGTAAAATAAGGGAGCTGAAGTAGATGACTTTAAATACTTTCCATTAGTCTGTGAAGTCCCCTGAGGGGAGTAACTTGTTCTTATTTCTTATTCTTATCTATAAGTAGCCACAAGTCCAGTACCCCCAAGTAGTGGCTTAAAGAAGGCTGGATGAACAAGATTCCAGTCCCAGAACTTGAAGAACATTTAGATCCTTCCAATCATTCCACCATGGTACTAACAACCATAAAGAAGACTTGTCATTTACTAATGTTCCTTCCAATCATTCCACCATGGTACTAACAACCATAAAGAAGACTTGTCATTTACTAATGTAAGTGTGATTCTGAAGGTTTAATTCCTTCTATGGAAGAGCATGAAAAACATGATGATTATGAGGAAAAAATGAAAATGTGATTCTATAATTTTAATGAAGGAATTTTTATGAACAGGCAAGACTCTTCAGTAAAAACTGCACTTCAATATAGCATGGATAACACTTTGGAAGAATAAATCCTAATGCCAAAAGACATTCATCTGAACAAAAACAAATTGGGTAAAATTTAGGAAAACAAAACTTTTCCAAAATACATTTGATATGGGAATGTCTTACTGAATTTGAGGTGTCCTGTGTTTTGTTTCTTCTAAAATAATCTCACATTTTCTTAATAGCTAAGCTGATTGTTAGATACAGCACTGGGGGGGAAAAATCTTCCTTACACCAATTATAAAGACAAATACCCAGCTCAGTTCCCACAGGCATGCAAAAAAACTTTCAACGATTTATAGTCTCACACCAACCCTTCTGGGAGCAGACTCCTTGGACAAAGAGGGGTCCATGCAGCCACACTGCTGTTCACCTTTTTAAAGTTTTCCAGGATCCTTAAAAAGGAAACTAATCCACTGAAATTAGCAATAAATTATTTCTCAATACTAACAAGAGCTAGGTGTCCTAGAGATCAACTCCATCAATCTATCATGTGAATACATACTATCCTCCAGTGGTTTTTTCCCCTTTGCTTTTAAGTAGAAAGTAAAGACATTCATTCTAGTCTCTATGTGCAAATGCAAAATAAGTAGCATTACTAAGTTTCCATATGTATTAAATATTGAAGTAAATTATTGCCATGATGTTAATTATCTATAATGTACTAATATCATTACTTAAGACCAGGAAAAACAGAATTTTCAATTACTTGAAAAATGTTCTTTAAAAAAAAAAATCAGCTAGGGCGGCAGCTAGGTGGTGCAGTAAATAGACAACCTGCCCTGGAGTCAGGAGGACCTGAATTCAAATGTGATCTCAGACACTTAACACTTACTAGCTATGTAACCTTGGGCAAGTAATTTAACCCGAACTGCCCTTCCAAAAAGCAAAAAAAATAATAATAAATCGGCTAACTGTATATTCTATACTTTGTGCTAAGTGCTAGTCCACAAGACTGACTTACATAAGCCACTCTTGCTTTGCCAAGGACAGTGGCTAGAATACTGGTCCTAGTGTCAGAATCTGGGATAGACTCCTGGCTTTCCAAATGTAACAATATTGGGGAAGCCACAACCTGTTTGGGTCTGATTTTACAGCTGCAGAATGGAGATACTTGAGAGATCTATGTTCTCATTCATACATAAGATCCTTCTTCTTCCAATGCTTGCTGGTCATTGCTGGTCACTGCTTGCTGGCTCATGTCCAACTCTTGCTGATGCTTACCTGTCAATCAAAAATGTTAGTCAATATGCTAGGGATCTTCTGATGATTTTCACAGCCGCATATATCTTAATGGAGCAGGAAAGCTTGCTCACATGGCACATTTCTTTTTCTGGCCCTACATCTGTTTAGTTGCTTCTGTACAATTCTTCCTGGGTGAAGTGTTGTACACGACTTATGCCTACCATGTCACCCTTCAAAATGAATTCTTCAGAGGCAACTTGCCACCACACATCACTGGGAGAACACTGCTATTAACAAGATGGGCCTTTGTGTCAGAAAGAAGTTGGGAGTCTTTACAGGCACTGCACAGAGCCCAAACGGGAGAAGGATTGCCTACAGAGAGTAAGGCAAGTCCTTCCCTTCAGATGATTGATGGCAAAAAATGTGATACTGATTGTACCAAATCCACAAACCTGCAGCAATTCCAACACAAGATTTATGTTCACTCAAAAGATTTTGGCCTAACTAAATAAAAAGAAAAGAACCAGTAGACAGACAAAGCCTATTAATTGCTCAGAATGTGATAGGCCATAGGATGGGCCTGCACAAAGCAGGCCTTCAAGACATGTATCTTGGCCAAACATTGCACATGAGCAAGAACCTGCACCCAAGACTGAAGAGAGCAGGCTGGACACAGGAACAAAGAACTATGTCTTGAAAAACAGCTTACAGAGCTTCACAATGGCAAAAAAGGACTGCTGCTCATCTAAATTCTGCTCCTCCTCACCCCTCCTCTCCACATCACATAGTACAGGCACATTTGATAAACATCTGCTGAATCAATGAAGAACTGAAAAATTAGCCTATACTGATTAGATATTTTACATTTATGAGTGCTTTATAGATATTACCTTATTTCATCCTTAATAAGAACCATGTAAGTAAGGTAGGCAAAGCAAATATCACCCCCATTTTATAGATGGAAAAACTCACGTAAGGAAATTACATTGACTAAGATGAAGTTATATTGACCAAGTTCGGCCTAAGAGGAGAAATATAAAATGGCCTCTCCTTCCCAATCCCTGATTCTTTGTAGAGGTAAGAGAGAGACTGTGCATTAAATACTGCACACCAGGGCAGGCTTTTTTTGTTGTGTTGCTTAGTTTGTAGAACATAAATATGTACTGAACTTAGAATAACATTTGTCATCTGCCATAAGCCAGGCAAGACAATATATGATTCAGTCCCATCACAGTAACTGTAAAAAAAAAAAAAAGTTAATGGTATGTTTAAAGACCATTTTAAAAAAATTCCTAGTGCTCCTTAAAGTTTCAAAAAATTTTTTAAATATCCAACACTTTGCACAGTTGCCTTGACCATAGCAGGAATTTAATTAGGGTTTGTTAAATTGAATTAAATTGAATATCAGGATTTAGCTCTATGAACACAAAAAGATATAGTTCAACACAGGGCATTAAAATGTGAATTTTTTAAAAAATTTACTGGGAAACTTAAATGTCACTGAACATAAAAAATGTTCTAAGATTCTAAAGATTCTAAAATGATTGCTCTGCTAAACTGGGTGTCTTATTTTCTCCCACTTCTGAGTCACAGATCTCCTTTTTGTTGAGGAGTTGGGGTGATGGCCTCCAGTGCCAGGCACAGTGCCCAGAAAAGAGGGCTCTCTGAGGAACAGCTGACCAAACCATCTGCAGAGCACATTAAAGTGAGAGCATGGCTCCTTTTATCTTAGAAGATATCTGCCTAATCAGGAGACAATTTAGAAGCTACCGGCCCCAGAATAACCTCCCCTACTTCTTTTCTACCTTTGAAAGGGAGGAAGCAATTAAAACGACTTGTGACCTCTACCCCACCACACATCCTTAGGCACAAATTGTGACCTCTGAGCATTATACAAGAGGAATAATCTCAGAACAGTCCTAATTCTCTTTTTAAACATTAGGAGTAAATGCTTTTTGCCATTATCATTTGTGTACAATAAAGAGATAATTATATTTATCCTTCTCAATTCCCCCCCCCCCCTTCCCATAGTAGACTACATGACAGGAGGTATACACAGGGAGGAGATATTAGGTTATTTACATACTCCTTTTATTATGTAAGCCCATTCAGGACCAAGACACTATCATGCTGGAAGTCTATTTGTACAGGTAACTGAGCTAGAAGCGACTCTGGAAATTATCTGGCCCAGAGTTCTAGCACAGTTCTACCAGAGTTCTAGCACAACCATAAGTAATAAGTAAATAAGTGCTGTTTTATCTCATTAAACCTCAAATGGGTGACATATTCCTTAACCAGACCCAGAATTTTCATTATCCTTGTCCTCCACCTGCCCAAAGCAAAAAGCCCCTATATTGAGGTAGAAGCAGTCATTCCTTCATTAGTGCTATCTGTCAGACCACTAATTACTGATTCCTTACTTCCTCTTCCAAACACTTCCTTTTCTTTCTGATTTGTACCCTCATTCCTTTAGGGCCAGACTGCTACTCCTAGATGGTGACAGCGCAGAGTGTGTCTTGTCTAAATCCTAAGCCAGGCAAGAAGTTTGCTCAGACCAGTCAAACAGGGTAAATACGGGAGGTGCCAAGGTGGGAGCAGAATCAGGGCTCTGTTAGGTTGGATCCGGTCTTTTGCCAGGAATTAATCTTCAATGTAATAAAGGGAATATGGCCCATGCCAACAGGAACAATTTGCCCAGTTAGGGTAAAAAAAAAAAATCAAGGAAAAAAGACAAGTTACAGTCATAGAAAGGTTGAGCCACTTAATTTGCCCAGACACTGCCAATAGCACACTTTTTTTCACGCCTGCCCCACCTATAGAGGGCTGGTAGGTGATAGATGACAACAAATTAAAAGTATTTTGGAGGCTGCTCCCCTCTACTTCTGAGGTCATATATATACATTATAATGAGGACCTTCTGAAAAAAAGTTATTATTATTTGTTCACTGTATTCTATTGTAATAACTTGCAAAAATTAAATCACTTTCAGGAAGGTGGTAGAAGCTTCCTGGCTCATGTTCCCCATAAAAATACTAGAAATACAACATCCCACTTGGAAAAACGGTTTAGAAGCCACTTTTTATTTCAAGTGTCTTCTTTGGTGGTATACCTTTACCACAAAGAAATTGCTTTCCATTTTTTATTTACTTTATGAAGGTACCTGGCATGGAGGCATTAATGTGAAGTCCAGAAAGCTAGGAAAAGGACTTGGAGGTAAATGAAATCAGGCTGGCCTGGCCCCTTAAAAAAAATCTGGGTCCCAAGAGGAGTTTGCATTCTAGGAGGAACTCACCAATGACAGCAGCAGAATATGCCATGGTTAACAGGGCACAAGGGCAGGAGAATGTTCCAGCAGGAGGAAGTCCCAGAAGCTGAGAGAACTTCCAGAAGTTTCCAGCAGGGAAGTCCCTCAGTAGAGGAATGATTCTGACATCCAGAAAGTCAGAAACAGAGCCAGGAAAAGAATGAAGAAGACAGGTCAGCCTGGTCCCTTCACAAAAAAGGAGAAATTTAAATCTTGTTTTGGCTATGTAAAATATTACTGTTTTTGTGACAATTATTTTCAATTATTAGTGATTAGCAATAAGTGCAGTAATACTCGTATTATGCCAGAATAATTAAAGTTTTAAATTTGAAATATTAAAACCTTATTCTATATGTTCTGTTGCTCATATAGAATGTAGTCACAACCTTAAACCTTATAGGGGGCATTGATTACCTATTGGTACCTCACTGATTACCTCATTACGCAATGCATTTTATTATCAATCAATCTCCTTTATGCTTAAGAAACTCAATGAAATATGGCAAGAGCAAAAACATTGTTACCTGATCACAAGTGACACAGTTCTGAACTGACCATGAGTATACAGAAACCCTCCCAATCTGTACTTTAAAGAACCTAGCTATGTAGTTGATACTGCAGATACCAAGTCCATAATCACTGATCTTCTTTATTAACTCCTTAAACTTTGGTCTAAAATTTTTCTCAAGTTACAATATACACAGTATCATTAGATGTATGCAGAGAGATGATGAAGAATCTCTGATATCATTACTAAAAAAGGAAATATTTTCTTTTTGTAAATGACATTTTATACATGTCAGGGAAAGGAAATATTGAGGTGGGCATAACTCTTTAAAATGTCACTTTAAACGTCTATGTTTACTAAATTATACATAATTTCAAAATCCAAATTTTTGTCTTTGTGTCAAGTATTTGTGGTGCTAAGTTCCATTACAGAACTATTTTTAAAAACATGAACTTTTCCTGAAAAGGAACCAGCTATTTCCAAATATAATATCTCATTTACTGCAGTAATGCTCTTTAATTTTAAAAGTGGAATAAAAGTTGATCTTCTCTCCCCACCTCACCTATTAAATTGAGGTTTAGTAGCCCAGTTTTTGTTCATGATACCCTCAGTCACTGAATAATTAAAAATAGACCAAAGCTGCATTGTAAAACCAAGTCTATAGGATTGGTATGCATTAACTGAATCAAATTGCATGTTCTTAATACTTACTGACAAATTATAAGACAAAATGGATGACAAACGTGCCAGTTAAAGCTTTCAAATGATGTGCCTTTCAAACATGGCAGTAGGCATTGTGGACAGACCAAATACCAGCCTTAGTGTCACAGAGCAATCAGTTACCAAGCATTTATTAAGCACCTACTATATGCTCAGCACTGGACTAAGCACAGGGGAAGACAAAGAAAGAGCAAAAATCGTACCTTCTCTTAAAAAGCTCACATTCTAATGGAGGAGACAATAAGTAGACAAACAGACCCACAAATGTTGCCAACAGAGAAGGACAGCAGCCTCACAGGCAACTCTGAGGGGTCAGGGAAAACGTCCTGAAAGATGGTCTGGAAGAAGTAAAGGCCTCTGAGAGGCAGAAGTGGAGAAGAAAAGCATTCCAGCCATGGGGACAGCCAGGGGAAAGAGGGATTTTGTAAGAGGACCAGACTGTGGAGAACTTTAAGCCCCACAGAGGAGTTCATACTGGCTCCTAGAAGTAATAGGGAGCACTAGAGTTATGAAGTAGAAGAAAGATGACATAGAACTATCATCAGGGGAAACCTACAGGGAATCCAACTAAATGGTTATTGCAATTATTCTAAGCAAAAGGTGATGATGGCCTTAACTATCAAGACTGGCTATATGAATGCAGATTAGAAAGGCCTGAGTTCAAATCCTGCTTCTGACATAGATTAGTTTTACAATGGACAAATCATTCAAACTATCAGGACTCCAAGCAACTCTCAGACACTAACATAGAATGATTTACTGGTCTGCTTCACGGGAGGGATTTTACATATTCATTAAAAGTAAAGCATAGTTCTCTCTCTGTTCCCACCATAAATGCTTAACTTATGAGATGATGCAAAATAATTTAAATAAAATAAATATTACTGAAAAAATTCTACCTCCAATAATACACTTTTGCTGAAATGCTAAAAAAAATTTTAAAAAGGAAATTTTGATTATGTCAGCTTGCTATTCTTGCCAGTAGTACAATACTGTAGCCAAATTATTTGTGTACATATGTGTTTGTGTGTATATATACGTAGGTGTGTGTGTGTGTATACATGTAGGTGTGTGTGTGTGTGTGTGTGTGCGCGTATACCTAGCAAAGTTATTTTTATACCATTCTCTCTGTTCAACTCATTTACAAATCATATTTGCTTGTCAGAACCATAGGAAATTTTCACAAAACCAGGTTTCACCAATCTTAAAAAAAAAGGCATACAAAGTTTCCATTTGGAAATATTTATGGCAGCTCTTTTTGTGGTAGAAAAGAACTGGAAACTGAAGGGATGCCCATCAACTGGGAAATGACTGAACAAGTTGTGATATACGATTGTGATGGAATACTATTAGGCTGTAAGAGATAATGAAGAGGATAGTTTTTAAAAACCTGAGAAGACTTGTATGAAATGATACAAAAGTAAAGTTAGCAGAAATAGGAAATCAATGAATACTGTAGTAATTGTAATATTATAGTATTATAATAATTATCAACTGTGTAATAACTGTTGTAATAATTGTAATAATTATCAACTGTGAAAACTTTAACAACTCAGATCAATATAATGGATCTATGACAATTCTAAAGGACTCAATGCTTCTTCCCCCCAGGCATTCCTGATCCTTTATGGCACCATTTGGGGTTTTCTCTCAGGATGAGAAATGCTACCTATTCCAGAGAGAAGTGATAAATTCAGAGTGCAGATGGAAGCGTATGGTTTTTTCCTCTTTTATTTTTACTGCTTTTCTTCCCTCATAACACGGCTAATGTAGAAATATGTTTTGCATGACTTCACATGTATAACAGGGATCATATTTCTTGTCTTCTCAATGGGTAGTTGGAGGGGCTGGAGGGAGTGACAGAATTTGGAGCTGAACATTTCTAAAAATCAGTAAAAACAAAAACAAAGTTTTCATTTCGTTCCATAGTTGGCTGTTTTAGTATTCCCTCTAACCTGAAGTCTTGTCTCCATCACTGAAACAAAGTTGAATCTGATGAAGTTTACCTGAGGAAATCTCCAAGGTACATGAAAGTCATTAATTTAAAAAACAAAGATAAAAATAAATTCCTGCCTTTTTTCCTTCATAAAAACTAAGATTTTATTTATGACACATAATTATTCTTATTATTTTGCTGCCAAAAACAAATGCTCAATTTCAAGACTTAGTATTTTACAAAATTCAGAAATTTACTTCCACTTCCACCAATTCCTTATCAAAGCATTTAACAGCTCAGGTTTACCCCCCTGAGGCTCTGGTCAAGCAGGGTCCATTTGAAAAAGGAGGTTAGTGTTTTTAACAGGAATGGGTGTTGTATTTTGTCAAAAGCCTTTTCTGCATCTATTAAGAATACAAGCCACTCCCCAACTGATAAATGGTCAAAGGATACAAACAGGCAGTTTTCAGAAGATGAAATTAAAGACATCTATAAGCATATGAAAAAGTGTTCCAAATCACGAGTGATTAGAGAAATGCAAATTAAAACAACTCTGAGGTATCGCATCTCACCAGCCAGACTGGCTAAGATGACAAAACAGCAAAATGATAAATGCTGGAGAGGATGTGGAAAAACTGGAACACTAATACATTATTGGTGGAGCTACGAACTGATCCAGCCATTCTGAAGAGCAATCTGGAACTGTGCCCAAAGGGCTATAAATAAGTGCATACCCTTTGACCCGGCAATACCACTTCTAGGGTTATATCCCAAAGAGATCAGAGAAGAGGGAAGAGGACCCGTATGTACAAAAATATTTACAGCGGCCCTTTTTGTGGTGGCAAAAAATTAGAAATCAAGGGGATACCCATCAATTGGGGAATGGCTGAACAAGTTGTGGTATATTAATGTAATGGAATACTACTGTGCCATAAGAAATAAGGAACAGACAGACTTCATCATAACCTGGAAAGACTTATATAAACTGATGCTGAGTGAGTTGCATTAATTTGTACACAATCACAGACACAATGTATGTGGGACAACTAACTTTGATAGACTGGGCTCCTCTCACCCATGTAAGTTTATAAGACAACTCCAAAAGACTCATGATGGAAAGAGATATCCACATCCAAAGAAAGAGATGCAGAGTCTGAATGCAGACTGAAACAAACTGCTTGCTATGTTTCTTTTTCTTGTTTTGTTTCCTCTTTCCCACTGATCATTCCATCAGTTACAATCCTACTTTACAATCCAACTAATGATTAATGTGAAGATATTTGTAGATCCTGTATCTGAGTGCATGCCTCCATGATGGGGGGGGGGGAGGAGGGAGGGAGAGAAAATCTGAAACTCAAGGGACTGTGGAACTGAATGTTGTAAACTAAAAGTAAATAAACCAATGCAATTTTAAAAAAGAAAAAGAAAAAAGAGTTTACCCAGAGATGAAGTGGCATGCTAGGGTCACTAGGGTCAAAGCTCAACATTCCAATTGCTTCTCTCCCCATCACATCTCCTGCCTCCATTGACCCCTCTATGTAATGCTATCTTTTATCATCTTTACCTTGAACCAGAAACTCCTTCCAGCCAAACTTACTCTTCCAAAAATCAGTTGTTAATCACCAGCTTTACCCTTTTGTAAGTTTCTGCCTCTACAGGAAATGCATTTTCTCTCTTCACCTTCCCAAGTTCTAGGCATTCTTTATGGTAAAGGGGTTCTTGCTTTGTGGAAGTAGACCGTTCCACAGATGTCTACCTAAAGCTATTTTTACTTAACGAGAATTTGCCTATAGACTTGGAAAGGGAGGGAAATGAGTGAGGCAGGAAGGAGGCCATGAACCTGTGGAGGGAGGGCCTGGGGTCGGCCACGTAGAAGCCTGGCACCAACCAAGAAGAAAAGGGGGAGGAAGCCTCCGCAGAGACATGGGGACTAGATACAGACAAGTATGGAGGAATAACATAGAGGGCCAGGGGCAGACACACAGTACCCAAGTGCAGATATGTGGAAGGCAGACCACAGTAAATGGTCTCAGCAAGTCTGTTCTACTTTCACTTGGAGGTTTTTTTTTGAAGTTTTTTTTCTTTTTGGGAGGGAGAGGGGAGAGGTCCCTGAGCAACAAATCAAGGGGCAGGAGCAAAGAGAGAACACAGCATGGTACAGTAAAGCTAACATAGGTGTTTTGTAGATTGCAAATTTCTTTCCCTAAAGTCAAATGTGCATATGCGAATTTACATAAAGTGAGAACTATCGGTACAAGTTAGTCTTGAACTAGGTGTTGGAGACTCTGAGCCTACACTGTGACCTCAGAGATATAAGGACTTTCTCTCTGATGTCACCTGTCCCCCTCTTCACATCTCATCCAGAAGAATTCTCAGAGCATCTTGAGCATAAGAAAGGACCTCAGGGCCATCTAACCCACACCATGTAAGGTGATAAGCACATCTATGTGTGCTACTTTTGTGCTAATGTAGTCTAGTTTCTGTTTCATTCATGACACGTAGTGAAGAAATTCAGCATCACTTACAGTCTGGAAAAATGAGTTAGACTAGTTTGGGGTTTAGTGTTTTTCCAATTTCCTGGTTTAATATGAGGTTTTAGTATGAATGTCCTATTCACAGTACAATGGAAAGTAAAACAAGGCAAAACTGTTTAAAACTACTTATAACTATTAGATTTCCATTTTGTAATATTGTTGGGGCTAACACAAATTCTGGTTTAAAAAAGTAGAAGCTACACTAATTGCTTCAAGCTAGGGCTAATTCCCCAGACAAGAAGAGAATTTACTAACTTTTAGATGGGGTAGAGAATTAAGACTTCATATTACCTTTTATTTTCAAACTTAAACAGATGGCTATGAATAGGCACTATTAGATACTATCTCCTTAAACCTTCCTTGAAATTCAGCTTAAGTATACAAAGTTTCATCCAAAGGAATGGAAAAAATCCAGTGAAAATAGCAACATTCTGAATTAAATAACATTTACTAGGATGTGCTGCAAGGAGCATTAGACCCAGTTTCTTGGGCTAGAAAAAGAAATGAGTTCATTAAGTTTGCAGAGACCAGCACACTGAAAAAGGCTCCATCTTTTCAAAGAACTGTAAAAGATCTCAAGAGTACTGCAAAAGCAGTGAGGCAGATTGCAGATGGGTTAAGAAAGAGCAAAAATCAACTGTGATTCAGATTGGGGGGGGGAACCGACAAATGTGTAAAATAATAATACTCTTGAAGAAAACAATACAACTGAAGAATACAGGTTAATAATGGAGAATGACTAGTCTGCAAGTTAAGAGTAGGCAACATGTTTAAAGCTCAAGTTATTAAAAACTAACATGATTTGGGGCTCAAAATACGAAGCATCACTCAATACCCAGGAGTCCCATGCAGACCTAATTAAACTACAGTGAAATAAATGCTTATAATGTTTTCTAATAAACTAAGTTGTTTTTTTTTAAAAAGCATTATACCTGAGAATTAAATTCAGGAACATTTTCATGAAAGTCTATTCTATACCTAATCATTCAAACCTCAGGACTAAAAAGTCCTTAGTCCATTTCAACACCTAAGGACTAAAAAGATGTGAACCAATCAGAAGGGAAAAGATGACACTGTGCAGAAAGACAACTGGAAAGGCAGTTTCCAGTGCAGTGAAAAAAAACTCTGGGGGTTTGAGTCCCCATTCCCTTGGAAGGCAATCAAGTTCCAGAAAGTGCTTTAATATTTTTGTTCACAAGCACCAGGGAAGGTAAGCAAAGAAGTACATAGATTGTGATTTCTATTTTTACATATAAGGAGACTCATTACTAGGTGTTATCCAAAACAAAAAGTTAAAGCAATTTAAAGTAGATAAGTGATTAAACCAGCAATAATAAGAGGAACAATCTATTTTAGAATGGCTTACAACACAGCTAACAATAAAAGGTCATCTCCAATGCAACAAAGGTAAAGTCCCCAAAATTTATGAATTCCTCCAAGGTTGATGCAAGTTATGCAACTATGAGCTTTTCTGCCATAACCTTGGAGATTTGAGGATTAACTCCATACCAAAGTGAGGCACTCACTGGAGTAAGACTTTAGAACAATTTTAAAGAAGTCAAAAATTTCAAGGAAAATTTACAGATACATAATAATAAACATTTAATACAACATGAGACAAAAATCCTAGGCCGATGCTTCATCATACGTAGTAAGGTGATCCTGGGTTCTCAAAGGCTGTGCCAGCTGAGCACAAGCTGTGGCACGTCCTATTAAGTAAGAAAAGATTCAAATTCAGGTCCAACAAACTACCTTTTTTTTTTCTCTACAGAATTCAAAAAGTCTTCTATGAAAAAGTAAAGGGGACCACAACACTTATTGACCAAAAGAATATCCATACCAACTGAAATCAGGGATCCTTCAAAACTTGAGTGTGAATTGAAAAAATTTTTGTGGGCTGGCTTCAAAATCTATCATCTACACAAAGGAAGAATTTTATGGAAAACGTATGGAGACAGAAAGAGTCCATAATTACCGAGTTCCAAGGGAAGAAGGTAGGAGACACAGTGGAGCACTGGCAGGTATCCTGAGGGGTGGCAGATAATTATGAAGACGTAGAAATACAACATGAAAGGATATAGAAACTTTTCTCAATGAGAGAGTTTAAAGTTCGGAAGTCCTGAAAAAGGATTATAATGAAGACACAAAACCCAATTGAAAATGAGCTTAACTACACACAACTTGTCTTCAGAATGTGCATTTTTCTCCCTCTTCTCTCTTTTCCTAAAATGGTTCAAACTGGATGGATGTACAATCATTGGAGAATGGTTGAACATATTATGGTATATTCACACAATGGAATATTATTACTGTGGCATAAGAAATGACAAATAAGAAAAACTCAAAGAAATACAGGTATATGTAGTGATTCAGAGGGAAGAAAGTACCAAAGGAATACTATGTAACTGAAGGCAGAAAAAAAAATCTAGATTAAAAGTACGGCAAGGAAGTTCCAGAAAGTGGTCAGAGAAAAGATGAAAGCCAGTATGTGTAACTTTTGTCTTTTTTAATAAAAAGAATTAAGTTTATGGATATGTATACAATCACTTCAGTGTTTTATCTTTTTCCTATTTTTCTTGTTTTTTTATATAGTTGAATATATGTGATAAGTTAGCACAATGCCTTGCACATAGCAGGCACTTAATGAATGTTTATTTGCCTAAACTGTTTCCTGAACTCCAATTCCCACTGCTAACTACATATTGTATTATTTTCATCCCAGGAGCACCTCAGTTTGAACCATTTTAGGAAAAGAGAGAAGAGGGAGTTAAAAGGAAAGTTAAATGTATTGGGGTTGCTTAACCTGAGGAAGAAATATGGTGTATATGATGAAAGGTCATCAGAAAAACTCTAGGGTTGCTCACTGTATCCAAGAAAGATGGATTTAAATTGAAGCAAAGGATTTTCACTGGCTGTAAATGGAGGGAGACGGTGCATTATCTGTCCTTAACAGATCTTTAACAGATGAAAAGTACTCTCAATTCTATAACTGAATTCAACAAACATTTATTTAACGAACACTTACTATGTGCAAAGCACTTTGCTAAACACTAGTGATACAAAGACAGTGCCTCTTTCTCAAAGGGTTTACAGTCTAAGTGGAGTCATGTCCCCAGATAAATATGCACAAAAATTTTTTGCAGCAGCAATAAACTGGCAACAAAATAGAGCCTCAATGAGTGACCTCATCAAGTGCCTTGTGTTCAATCAACCTGTCAATGACTTCCACATCTACATATCCACTGCCAGGCTCTGTCCTAACCTTCAGCAGGACATCAACTGCCTATTAGACATTCAGAGTCATGTTAAATTCAACATGTACAAAACTGAACTCACTATCCTCCCTCCCATCCTTTTTCCACTTTTCCTTTTTGCTCTAAGGTGACCACCATCCTTCCAGTCTCCCAGAGTTACAATCTAGAAGTACAGTAAACTTCCTCACTCTCACCCACCCTATATATTCAATCAGTTGCCAGATCTTGTCGTTTCCTAGGCTTTCGGATTGTAGCTATGTAATCCTTTGAGGCTCAGTTTGGATTAGATGACCTCAAAATTCCACAATTATGCAGACTATATACACACATGTGTACACACACACACACACACCCACCCACCCCTTTTCCAAGTAAGAAATACTGCATTAGAAGGCATTGTTCTACTCTTGCAAAGTTCAATTACGGTGTTAACTTCAATGAGTGCATTTAAGTAGTATAGCTGTAGAACTGGATTTGGGCAGGCATTAGAATTTTACTAGTGACCCTGAATGACTCATTCCAGCTCTGAGAGCTCTGCTGATGCCCTAACTGGTTAGCTACATTCCAGTACTAATTCTCATCTAACAGACTCAAACACACAGCACATTTAAAATCTCCCTCTTATTTATCCATTCCTCTCTAAATCAAGGAAACTTGGCTACTGCTCTCTAGTCATCTTGTATACAAGGCTGCTCCAAAAGCCTTAGTGTAATTTTAAAAGCTATTAAAGCTCCATGAGGGCAGGCCATTAATCTTACCTAAAATTTTTATTTCCTCTGACACCAGAGGAGATTCCATGCCAGTGACCTCAGGGATGGAACCAATGCAACTCCTAGCCAAATTTCAGGGTCCTTATCCACTGCTCCAGCTTCCCCTACCCACTAAAGGCCTCAAAGACCTTCCTAACACTGACATCACTTCTAGTATGCACCATACAATTCTGCATATAATTACATATAATTAAACCTTAGCTATCTGAAATCACAGAGAATGGATCTCTCTATTAAAGTGTTCCAGGTTAACTGAGTGTTTACCACTTTAAGCAACAATTTTTATTTTAACTATTTTGGAAGGACATGTATTAGTCAATCAGTCATTAAGAATTTATTAAGAGCTTACTTGTGTCAGGAATTAGGCTAAGTCTTTTTCTATAACTACTGAAATAGAGTATAGTGAACATAATTCTTTAGATTTTTATTTGTTGTTTGCAAAGGGTAATGACTTTTACACTGGAAATGACAGGGGGAAGAAAAGAACAAACAGGAAGTGAGCCCAGGGAAGGTAAGGAGCTGTTCTTAACACATGCAAGTCCCTAGCCCAGAGGAACATCATGGGACATGAGAGCTGGGTGAGCCACCAGAACTAAAGACATCATATTGTAAATTCTCTACACTATTCCAATCTACTTAGCATATCTAACCCATATCAATAAGCTTGTTAAAATTATGGATAAATTAAGAATAAAAGGAGGATGTGGGGCTTTCCTATGAGCAAATGTCACCAGTTTTAGTCTGACTTGGTTATATCTATTTTGTTTACAGAGTCTTGTTTCCCTTTCTGATTTCTGGCTCAGTTCCAGATAGGTGAGACTGTCATACTGATGAGTAGTAAATGGGTTAAGTCTGCTGTTATGTCACACTATAAAAAGTAAGCTCCTTGAGAACAGAAATCATGTTCTTTATCAACTCAATGTAAGGAAACAATACTGAATGCATCTAGCTGCTCAAGAAGTAATTATTGATTAAGCAGACCCCTATTCAACTCATTTTAAAAACAAAAAAAATTGGATACAAAGGATCATCTCTTAACAAAAATTAAAGAAATGGTAGGGGTGGTTGTTTGAAAGTTATACCTTCCTGGAAGGATTCAAAACCTATTTTAATAACTAAATTGAGCAAAAAAAAAATGATCCTCCAAACAGCATAAACTTGTAGATGCTAAGGAAACCATAATGTATATGTTCACATATCAACTAGTTTAAAAGAGTGTCCTCCAAATTTGGAATGATAATACCTTTTGATGACATTATTATCTAGGCATTTCCTACAAATACTGGCATTAAAAGTTAATTCTGATAACACAGGCACTTGGTATAGTTATTTAGGTATTCTTTGACATTTCAGCATGTCCTGATTTTACCATATGGAAATAACATCTACTGATCTAGACTACAACCCATTCAATGCTGCACATCCTGGGCAACTCCATGTTCAAGTCCTCTCATGAATCATCTATGGCAGCTCCAACCAAGAGGCTAAGGATGGAGAAGAGACCTCCTGCTACTGCCTGAAAATGGAATTCACAGCTGACCCCTCAGCTTTCCCTCAAGCTCATTATATGTTCACTTCATCTTTTTTTTCAAGTCCCATACAGTATGTCTTTGATGCCATCCTTTCTGCTGCTATGAAGTAAATGTAAACATCTGGGCATAATTCACACTATCCACACATTATTAATAGACTGAATACATGCTTCATTTGGGAACAAAAGAAGGGGTCCAACAAGGTGCAAGCATAGAAGTTCACCTACCGTCAGCCCATACAAATCCAGCTTGCCAGCCCGGCTTTCAAGAACAGGCCTCCATACCATAATGAAACCTTTGGTGAAAATACTCCATTTCAATAAATGTTCCCTTATGCATCTTCCTTAACTACTATAAACTCCATGAGGCTCAGGCACTAGTGTTAAATAAATATTATATTTCTTCCAGCACCAAGCACACTGCTCTACTGAATGGATTTTATATAGTATAATTACTAACTGCTTACTATCATAAGAAATTTGTCATAAAACTTAGGGTTAGCTCAATTTTTAAAACTGTTAATTTTTATGTACTTACACAGCAAAAATTAGAATGGGATTTTTTTTTACCAGTATCTCCATTTAGCTTATTACAGAACATAAAGTATACTAATGTTCAAAAATTGGACTTTAAGCATCAAATTTCAAGACCACCTGTGATGGCTGATCAAAGGTCCAACAACTACTACTACTACTTTCACCTCTTCCCAATGTGCCAAAGTAAAAAACACATTAATTTATATGACATATTCTATAACATTGTGATATTTACAATAAAGGGGACCTTCAATCAGTACAAAACGATTTGTCAAGAGTTCTCAGAATCAGAGTTTTAACGCTGGAAGGGAGCTTAGAATAAATCTTTATCTAACAGTTTGCCAAGCCTGGTGACCCTTTCCATCTTCTTGGAGGTGTGCTAGAATTCCCAGCAGAGCACCCAGGTGACAGCAGTGACCTCTTCACATGTTCTAAGACATTACTAGAAGTCATATCTTTCCCTTACCCACCCTAAAAGCTCCCCTCTCATAAAAAGGAAACAGAATATGCATTCTGATGCTAAAGCATAGTATAGTTTAAGAAAAAAACACTACTAGATTTGGAGTTCAGGGACCCTAGTTTCAATGGAAATCTCCTTACTGGCTCTGTGACTTAGGCCTCAGTTTTCTCTTTACAAACAATATATAGACGATCTCTAAGGTCCTCCAATAAGCTTTACATCTTCAGATCCTGTTTTGTCCACTTAGCATTTTATAATAAATATCTGATGGGAACGAATTTTGTGAATACAAGTTTCCAGAGGGGAAAAAAAGGCGAAAAGCTTAATAAGCATTCTCTATTTTAGTTGTGAAAGGAAATATAAAACACAAACTTAGTAGACTGAATGCAACTCTTCTCTATGTGTGACAGGTGTGTGACACCAGTGTTATGGGTACTGCCCTTACAGAATTCATTATCTCCTCCTTTTCCTAGAACACTCCTATCTTTAACTTCCCAGAATTCCTCCAAAAGGTCCACCCAAAGTGCTAGGGACCTTTCTTAAGGAACCCTGATAAGGCATGGACACCAACAGAGCTGGCAGGTTGCCCATCTATTATCACTCCGTCTCCCTTCATGACTGACCTAGCACCTTATCAATTCCTGAATTTCTCTGATTATTTCTCACAACGCACTTTCTCTTGAGTCACCCCTTATGGCTAATATGCCACAACCTACTGACAGAGATGCATCTATGACTCTTGGGGTAACCTGCAAACTTTATATTTTGGAGACCAAAAGTGCCCATGCTTCAGTCTGACAGCATCACCATTAGGAGACTGAAGAGCGACAGATGCAAGAAGCTTGGAGTCATTACAAGTATTGAGGAGTTTCTCCAAGGTCACTCAACCCAGTCTCCTAATGCTCCAGGGAAACTATCATCTATCTACTACAGTGTCTGTCCAAGATCTATATCCCAAGGGACAAGCTGTGTGAGCTGTCCATCTAACTGTGCATTCAATTCAATAAGCATTTATTAAGAACATGCTATGTCCAGGGCACATAGGGGGCTGGGCATACAAAGGCAAAAACATTTAGGGGTAATGCCTCCGCATCTAATCCTAAATTCTAACCCTAACAGCCCCTGCCCACAATAAGCTTACTACAACATATACATATAAAATAATTACAGGTATTAAGTGAACACTAACTGGGGGATTCGTGAAAGTAGGAAGGTGTGTGACTAAGCTAAGCCTCAAATGAAACTATGGATTCTCAGAGGTGGGAATGAGGTAGGTGCTTCTTCCATCAATGGGAGATCACCTGGGTAAAGGTATGGAGACAGGACATAGTAGGCTAGGTTTGGGAATAGCAAGAAGGCCAATAGGGCTAGAACAGTGGTTCTCGACCTTCCTAATGCCGCGACCCTTTAATACAGTTCCTCATGTTGTGGTGACCCTCAACCATAAAATTATGTTTGTTGCTACTTCATAACTGTAATTTTGCTACTGTTATGAATCGTAATATAAATATCTGATATGCAGGATGTATTTTCATTGCTACAAATTGAACATAACTCACAGGTTGAGAACTGCTGGGCTAGAAGAAAGGCACAATATAAAGGGGAAAAATATGAAATGCCTGGAAAGGCAGGTGGAAGAGGTGGTTAAATACTAGGCCAAGGAGTATTTTATCCTAAAAGCAAAAGGGAGTCATTGAAGATGTTTTAAAGCAGGAAGGCAGCACAGTCAGGACTGTATCTTGGGAATATTCAAAATCTGAATGCAAGGAGGATAGATTTGAGAGGAAAGAAAATGGAAGCAGGGAGAACTGAATAGCTGGGCCAAACTCTGAGAGATGACAGATATAACTGAGGAGGCTCTACAGGCACTTGGTATGAATGTCATGAGCCCAAGTCACCTGCAAACAAGACCATTTGGAAGATCTCACCAGCCACAGGAAATTCCTCTTTTATCTGAACTCTGCAACCTACATTACTCAAAGCACCAGACCTTTGGTGAACACAAGTTCTATTTTGCAGCCTGTTATTTCTAACCCAAGGGTCAAAGTTCTTTCTGTTGTTCTATCTTTCAAGGAACTGGATACGACTAAAAATGATACAAATGACAAGCATGACAAAAAGTAAAGCAACTGAGAGTTTGTTTGTTTTCAACTGTTTAAGCTATGTCATGATCACGAAGTAAAAAGGTACCTTAATATAAGTTTTACGTTAAGTTCTCCTATTACCAAAAACTATTTGAAATTTCAAGATATCTAAAATTCCTCTTCTTTAGATAAGAAAAGAAAAAATATTTCATCTTCAAGTTTAATAGAACATTTTTACAAGTCAACAACAGCCCCACTTAAGCAAGTTACACACTGGGAAATAGAGATGTGTTGCTGCTGCTGCTGAGCTGAACAAGTTGAACACTTGGGCCTCCATCGGGAATTACCTACTAAGATTTAGGATTCTCAATAAGAAGGCAAGATTTAAATATCTTATACATATTCATTATTACTACACAATAGCACAGAAAATGCTACACTGGAGAAAAAAATAGTTTAGTGATCTGAGAATTAAAATACAAAAAACACATTTAAGAAACATTTCATTATCACTTTAACTAGCAACTAGCTTGTGGTCCTACTGAATACTCTTTATAATAAAATGTTTACATGGTTTTTCTGATAATACACTCAGTTACAAAGATAAAAGGTAGAAGAAAAACAGTTGCAAAAAGAAGGCAAAATAAGGGAACCCAGAGAGAGAAAAGAACCTTGTTCCTCAATGCTATCAACCATCCACAGCAACTGATCATTAATATTTCAAAACTAAAATGTCATTGCAATAAACAGTGATGAAGGTACAAGGCATGCAGCAAAAATGATTTATTTTTCTTATGAGTTCTCAAGCTGTAGCACAAAGAAGGTGAAAATTCCTCTTTTTCCTATTATTTTCAACTATATGTTTTTATAAGCTAATTGTTAATAACATAGCTCAGGACAGTGAATCTTTCCTAAACGAATCTTGTTTTATTCAAATGCAAGATGCACATCTCAGGCAGAATTGTTTAAACCACCTGACTCTAAATCTTAGGGCTTTAGGTTTGGTTCTAAGGAAAAGAACAAATTAAATATTTTTTACTAAAAGCTTAATTGTTCCATTTAGTAACAGAGTGCTACCTTGGCTTACAAGTTAAATTCATTCTGATTCATTCCGTTACTGACCTTATAACTCAATTTGCTCATATATCAAATGAATTTTCCCCACTGAAATTAACTGAAATGGGGGCAGAGCCAAGGTGGCGGTATAGGAGCAGCAAGGTACTGCAGCTCCCACACAGCCACATCAAATACCCATAAAATATGACTCTAAACAAACTTTAGAGCTCTAAAACTCACACAAATACACCTCCCACTGAAGGCAGCTCGGCAGGAAGAGATCATCTCAGTGCTGGGAGCCAAAACCAGCCCAGCCTGAAACCGCAGCTTGGAGGGGGTTGGGG
>CM053581.1:412156773-412167103 GCA_028627135.1 Pseudochirops cupreus
TATGTATATATACATTTGTATTCCCTTCACCCATCCTCATACTGAGAAAAGTTTCATAAGTTACAATTATCTCTTTTCCATGTTGGCATGTAAATAGTTCAACTTTGATAAGTTCCTTATGATTTCTTTTTCCATGTTTACCTTCTCATGCTTCTTGTATTTGAGTATCAAATTTTCTTTTCAGTTCTGTTTTTTTCAGCAGGAATGTTTGAAAGTCCTCCACCTCACTGAATAACCATATTTTCCCCTTGAACACTATACTCAATTTTGCTGGGTAGGTGATTCTTGGTTTTAATCCTAGATCCCTTGATCTCCAGAATATTATAATCCAGGCCCTTTGATCCCTCAGTATAGAAGCTACCAGATCCTGGGTTATCCTAATTGTATTTCCACAGTATTCAAATTGCTTCCTCTTGGAAGCTGGTAATATTTTCTCCTGTGGGGACTCTGGAATATAACATTCTCAGGAGTTTTCTCTTTTGGGGATTTTTTTCAAGAGGTGATCTACGAATTCTTTCAAGTTCTATTTTGCCCTCTGGTTCTAAAATATCAGGGCAATTTTCCTTGAGAATTTCTTTAAGGATGCTTTCTAAGTTCTTTTTTTGATCATGGCTTTCAGGTAGTCCAATAATTTTTAAATTGTCTCTCCTGGATCTATTTTCCAGGTTAGTGGTTTTTTTTAAGGAGATATTTCACATTGCCTTCTATTTTTTCATTTGTTTGGATCATTTAATAATATCTTGATTTTTTGTAAAATCATTTGGTACCATTTGCTCCACTCTAATTCTGAAGGAATTATTCTCTTCAGAAAGCTTTTGAGATTCTTTTTCCATCTGGCACAGTTGACTTTTTAAGGCATTCTTCTCCTCATTGGCTTTTTGGGTCTCTTATGTCATTTGAGTTAATCTATTTTTTAAGGTGTTAATTTATTCAGTCAGGTTATTGACTCTCTTTTCATGATTTTCTTGCATCATTCTCATTTCTCTTCCCAATTTTTTCTCCACTTCTCTTATTTGGTTTTCAAAATCCTTTTTAAGCTGATCTATGGCTTTTAGGCAGTCTTCCTGTTGCTTGGAAGCTTTTGATGTGGGAGTTCTGACTGTGTTGTCTTCCTCCCATTCCATACTTTGATCCTTTTTGTCCCCAAAAAAGGATTCTAGAGTTTGGTTGCTGCACTTACTTTACTTCCTTTGCCTGCTCATGTTGTCAGTGAATTACTTGATTTTTCAGCTCTGTGGAACTCTGCTTCCAGAGGGGAAAGCTCTGTTCCAAATTGCGGGGATGTTTGCAGCTGCCAGAGCTATTAGGAGGCTACTGTAGCCCCCACCAGTTTTGGCTCACTGAAAACGCACCAAAGACCAGGATCCAGGCTGCTCAACACAAGAGCTCTTAGCCTCTGAATGATCACTTGGCCCCCCTGCAATCTGCAGGCCGAGAGCTCTGAAGCAGCCACGTGGAGGTGGCTGCAGGGCCACTGCTTCTGCCACTTTCTTACCCTGGAGGCAGTTTGGCTGGACTGCTTTTCTCCCCCAAATTTAGCTGAGTTCTACTGACCTTTCACTTAGTTCTTGTTTCTTATGGCTTGATAATTCTGGAAACTGCCACAGCTGCCACTGATCCACTCTCCTGAAGGCTCCAGCTTCAGCTCATCCTGGCTGCCCTGGGGTCAAGGCTGGGCTGTTTTTGGCTCCAGCTGCTGTGATGAGCCTATCCTGCCAAGCTGCCTTCAGGGTTAGATATGTTTTTCTGTATTTTTTGTGTGAGATTTGTAGCCCTACAGTTTGTTTAGAGTCATATTTTATGGGTATTAGAAGTGGCTACGTGGGAGTTGCGGAACCTTGTTGCTTCTACGCTGCCATCTTGGCTCCCTGAAGCTCCCTTCCATATGTTCAGATTTCATTTTTAGTTCATACATTTTTCTTTTTAAAGAGCTGTTTTCTTCCATGTAATGTTTTTCTAATTTCACAGTTTTGATTTTAAAAGAATTATTGATTTTATCTTCTACCTCTCTAATTTGATTTTCAAAGTTCTTTTGAGCTCATCTAAAAATGCTTTATGAGCTTGAGTTCAATTCATATTCTCTGTTGAGACTTCAGCTGTGGGTGTGGTTTCAATAACTGTCTCCTTCTGAATTTGGTTCCTCATTCTCACAATAATAGGATTCTAGAGTCTTTGTCTTTGCAGTCTGTTTTTTACCCATTTTTGAGGCAGGGCCTTAGCCACACCCTTCCTTTGGGCTTCCCAAGCCTTTACTGTGTAAAATTTTGCTCTGGGGTAATAATTACTGTGTTTTTATGGTAGGGGTGGGGGGAAGCAGGAATTGGAGCAGCTGGTGTTCACTCTATCATCCTGGCCCCTGAAAGTTCAGATAGGGGCTTTTCAAATTTCCAGGCTATGAGTTGGTTGTCCCAGGGGTAGCTGTTGCCAGTGCCATGGGCCCTGCATTTGTCTCTTACCCTGCTTCGTCAGATCCCAGCCCTGCAGTGATAGGCCTGGGAATGGCCCTTGTGGTTGGTGGATCAACTTGCTTCCAAGTTGCCCAGGCATTGTCTGGGTGTCGTCCAGGCCTCTTGGCACGCTATGTCATCCAGGCCTCTCAGCATGCCGCATCGTTGGGGCCTCTTTATCAGTGTTCTTTTTAAGGGGAGGTCTTTGGTTGCTGGGAAGAGGGGAGTAAATGGTGCATTAACAGAAAAGAGATTTCTTTTTACATTGAACACCTTTCTTCTGTTCAGATAATTAATTTTTTTAATAAGGTAGACAAAAAACTAAAAGTAAACATACCTAGCCCAGTGTTCCCTAGACCAATTAGTGGGGGAAGGACAAAAACTGCTGAGAAAATTGGAAAAGACTCTGGATGAAATTAGGTGTTAGTCAGTATCTCACACCATATACCACAATAAGCTTCAAATGAGTACAACCTAGACATAAAAAGGATTCCATAAATGATTGAGTGGAGTAGAGAATGAGATACCTTTCACAAACTATAGACACGGAAGAGACCAAATAAGTTATAGAGAGGATCACAAGGGATAGATATAACAAACTATTTTAACTTTAAAGTTTTCATGTAAACAAAATCAATGGTATTTGAATTAGAAGGGGAAAATTTATCTGGAAAAGAATTTTTTGCAGCAAACTTCTCTGATAAAGGCCTTATATCTAAGAAAAGTAAGGAACTGATTAAAATATATAAGAACCAGACTCCTTTTCCAGTATGTTAATGGTCAATGGATATGAACAGGTAATCCTTAAAAGAAGAAATGCAAGCTATTTATGACCTTGTAGGGGAAAAATGCTTTATATCACTAGTAGAGAAAGACAAATTAAAGTAGCTCTGAGATTCTGTTTTCCACCTATCCGATGGGTGATCACAAAAAAGACAATTACGATTGTTGAAGGTGATATGAGAGTAGAGGTGCACTAATGCACTCTTATTGGACTTACCAATAATGGTCCAGCCATTCTGAAAAGCAATTTGAAACTATGACCTCAAAGTCACTAACGTCTTCTTACCTTTCGATATTATTCTACATCACTTTGAGGTTAAGCCACACTGGCCTTCTTTCTGTTCCTCACAAATGATACTCCACTTTTCATTTCTATGTTTTTACACTGGCTATCCTACTTGCCTTCAAAGCATTCCCTCATGACCTCTGTCTGCCTGGTAGAAACCCTGTCTTCCTTTAAGACACAACTCAAGCCTCACCTGGGGGCCATCTCCAGTCATTGTAATCTATATCTTGCCACTGGACCCAGATGGCTCCAGAGGATAACTCTGAGATCCTTTAATTGCATCCAACATTATTAAACCTGAATGGACTTGTCGATTCCTTACCATCCTCTATGTGGGTCATTTACAATCTTCATTTTAACTTTTTTTTTCCTCTCATAAAGGTGTCCTTGCTTCTGTTTACTCTATGTAATGGAGTGATCTTGTTCCTGGACACATGACCCAAGAGTTCAGTGGCAGAAAAAAGGTCCCTATAAATACCAAGATATTCCCCCCCACACCATACCATTCCCCCAAACCCTTTTTTTGAATAGCAGAATGTATGTTCATTGAAAGGAGAACAATTGGGACATTACAGTGTAGGAATGTAATGGATGTTATTGTGCAGTAAGAAACAAGAGATATGGGCAACTAAGTGGATGTAATAACAATAATACAAATTAAAATAATGCATTAAAATCTCCCGATTCAGTGCAGAGACCATTCTTGGTCCCAATGGATTAGTGATGACACATCTTCTCTTGGCAGAGAAGTGGCAATCTATAAATGTTAAAATTTTCATATCATCAGACACAACTGATGTCTTGGCTAGTTTTGCTTAACTGTCTTTTTTTTTATAAGGGAGGGTTCAATGGAAAGGTTGAAAAGATCTCTAATAATTAATGAAACGTTTATTAATTCAACATCCAATGGACATTTATTAAGCATACCTATGCACCAGGTATACAAAGGGAAAAAATGCAGTAGTTTGTGCTCTTCAGGAACCTATATTCTACTGGGGAAGGAAGGCAGGGAAGGCAATAGTTTTTATACAAAAATAACTCCATACAGAGTAAATATAAAGTAATTGTTTAGCAGGGTACTAGCATTCAAATGGCTCTGGAAAGGTTTTGTATAGGAGGTGATGCTTCAGTTGAACTTTGAAGGAAGCTAGGGATTCTTAGAGCTTGAAGCAAAAAAGGAAAGGCAGAGAGATAGAGCTGGGATGCCATGGACTGGAAATAGGAGAGCAAATGGACCAATTTGGAGGGTAGGTGTGTGAGGGGAGAAACAGGTAGCAAGCCTAGAAAGGTAGGCTTGAATTAGATTGTGAAGGGCTTAATATAGTACCTGGCACATAGTAGGCACTTTATAAATGATTGTTGACTTGACTTAAATTACCGGTGGATCTGGAAAACCAAAAATATTACCTTGAACATCACTTTTTTTTCAGTTGCTAATTCTCCCTATATCAATAGAATTATAGTGATAGATTTTTTTTTGTCTTTTTTTGGGTGGGAGGGAGGAATCCTTATCTGTGATTTCATTAGTGTGTAAAATGCCTGATGAGAAATCCCTTCATGTAGTCTTAGAGACTTTCCTGGGGCACAGAGATTTTAAGTGACTCCCTTGGGGATGGGGGTGGGGGAATCACACAGCCAAGTTGTATCAGAAGTAGGACTTGAACCCAGGTCTGTCTGACTCTGAAGTTGGCTCTTTATCCTCTGCAATGTTCTGCCTCTTTTATTTCTTTAATACCATATTACACATTCAGTTGGCACTAGCAGCTCCAAAGGAAGTGAATTAAAGGATACAAAATGAAGGGATAAAAACCCTGGAGCTCCACATTAGAACATAATATTATGGGTTGCCTATACTGATTGACTCTGCCTTGGCTCCTGTAATCAGTACAATTTGTACCTTAACAGTAAAGGTTTGTTTGTGTTTAATTTAAAAAAATCTATCTATCTATCCATCTATCCATCTATCTACCATCTATCTGTTCATCTATCCATCTATCTATCTACATACCTATCTCTTTCTGTCTGTCTACCCACTTATCTCTTTCTGTTAGCTCTGTTTCCTTACTTATTTACCTACATACCTCTTTCTATCATCTGTCTGTCTACTTACCTATCTTTTTCTAATCAATCAATCCATCTATCTATATCTATCTCATTCTATCATCTAGCTATCAATCATCTATTAATCCATCTATCACATTTAATTTGTCTATTATATACTATATAATATTATATATCATCATCTATCACATATCATCTATCAATTTTCACATATCTATTATCTATCACATAGAGTAAATTATCTCTTATCCACTTATGACATATCATCCACTCATCAATCTCTTTATATGGTGTATCTATATCTATGTTATCAAAAAGGCTTAAGTTCTTTAGTACATTTCTTAAATTTCAGAGAATTCAGAAGCCTTTGGAACATATTTTGACAAGGCAGGGGCACTTAGCAACAGAGAGAGTGTGTGGGCCGTAATGACATTCGAGCATGCAGGAACCTGGTGACATTAAGAAGTCGGTTTGGAGAGGGGGTGCTTTTCTTTTAGAGTGTTTTTGAAAGGCTGTGAAGAGGTTTGAAATGAATGAGGTAGTTAGAAGCTGACATCCAGTACCCTGCTTCTATAATCTCTTCCAGCTCAGAATCTTGCATTGTCCTCCCTTCCTAGCCCACCCCACTGCCTACTTTTTTCTGTCCTGTTATCTCCTCTCAGTTCCAAGGAGACAAACATTCAGTTGTATTGAGCCAGTAAGCTATTCTTCACCTCTGCTGGATCTGTGAATTCACTGCTTCCCACTATAAGGTATGGAAGCCCTCTTTTCCTGCCTGACTCTATGACTCTTGTTCCTGCCTTGGGCAGGTGGGGTCAGCCTGAAGTGCCAGGAGTCGCTCCTCTTGTTATCTTGTCATTGGAAGGCTGTCAGTGGCATGCAGGGGCCACTCCTCAATAACTGTCCTCTAAGTCTCCTTTTATTTTGGTCCTATATCCTTTACTCCAGGAGTCTTACTTGCTTGGTGTCATAGATACTCCTTGGCAGTCTTGGTGAAACCTATGGATCCCTTCTCAGAATAATGTGTTTAAATATATAAAATAAAATGCACAGGATAACATAGGAAAACAAAGCTTAGGAAAAATAAAGGTGCAATTATTTTCCCCCATCCTCACTCATGAACCCCCTGAAATCTATCTATGGAGCCCTTTAGGAGGCCACTCTGGACCCCAGATTAAGAATCCTTGCTTTCCAGCATTCCTCTTATGCAGTTTCTGGGTTGAAAATGTTGAAGCCTTCTCCCTTCACCGTGCCTCAACAGTGACCTTTGGGTGATCCTCTGCTTGAATTCTCCAGAGACTAGGGAATATGATGACTCACAGTCACACAGTACCACTGCCTCAGGGATGCTACTATACCTATCCCATACCCTATGCACCAGGAACTTTGCTAAGTACTGGGGATATAAAGGGAAAAAAAAAAGCAAAAATAGTTCCTGATTTTGAGAAATTTACCTTGTGATAGAAGAGACAACACATATGCTAATTGGGACATAGAAGATTCCTGCCCCAGGTGATTTCTAGAGTTACAGAATCTGCTCCAGATAGATGCCAGTCCCGTTTCTTTCAGACTTGGTGTAGCCCTACACACACACACACACACACACACACACACACACACACATCGCTTTTCTTTCCCTCACCTATCCACTTTGTAGAACCTCTTTGTGCATTCTGTTTCTCCATTAGGATGGAAGATCCTGGAGGGCAGGGGCTATTTTATTTGCTTATGTGTCCACCTAGTTTTACCTCTGGTCCCTTAACTAGGTAAAAATCCATTTCAACTAGTTAGCCAATTAATCAAAAGATCTTAGATTAAATGTGAAAAATCTTTTAAAGCCATTGAATAATGTGGAATGATATGAGACCAGAGATCTGTTCCAGTAAGCTAGGCAAGTTAAATGTGGCTCCAGGGATCTCTGTAAATTATCAAACAAGTTGAAAATGGGAGAAATTCCAGAAATTAGGGCGTATGACTTTATAGTACTTTCTAGATCAAGGCTTACTAATTTTTTCCACTTGGGACCCCTTTTCAGTAATGGCCTGAGGCATGCGCAGTGCAGTGTTCAGAACCAAGTCTCAATGAAGTTTCATGATGCAACATGGACAAGCCCTTCCAGAAACACCTCAGAGTCATTATGCATTTGGTTTGGAATTAATTTTTGGTTGTTGAACATTCAGAAACCTTTTACTGTTGCCAACTTTGTGGTCCCGAAGTTTAAGAAGAGCTGTAAGAGAAGGATTGGTGGGGTGGAGAGGGAGGAGAGGGGAGAAATAGGGACCTCAGCTTTACCCCTTAGCCAGGTCACTTCTAACCTCTTCCTCCTTTGGCCAGAGGAGGACATTGTCTGGAAACAAATAAATAAAATCTCATAGGACTAGATCCTACTCCCCCCGCCAAATGAAATTAAAGATAATACCTAAGGGGCAGCTATATGGAGCAATGGGTAGAGTACTGACCCTGGAATCAGGACTTGAGTTCAAATCCAGCTTTAGATACTTACTAGCTAGGTGACCCTGGGCAAGTCACTTAACCCTAATAGCCTCCCCCCCCCCCAAAATAAGAGCTAACCTTGGTATTGGTATTTCACTTTAATCTTTATGTATTTTATCACCCTTTGTACTCATAACAACACTGTGTGTGGGGGGGGTACTATTGTAATCTCCATTTTACAGATGAAAAACTGAGGCTGAGGGGGACCAAGAGACTTGGATGTGATCACACCCAAGATAAGTATCCAAGGCAGAATTTAAACCTAAGTCTCCTCCTCGCTCAGAATCAACCTACTCTGCGTCATGTGCTAGCTAACTGTGTCAGAAGAAGATCTCTACTACACCCTTGTTTTGAAGTGCACTTGTTAAAGGTGCCACTTAAAATGCAATGGTGGGGAGGGGGATGTAAGGAACATTGAATGGTGGAGGCTTCCCGAAGGAAGCTGGTAGCACTGGCCTTGTTGTCTCCAGCAGAAGAATATTCAAGAGGCCACAAAAGGAAAACTGCTTCTTGATGTTAGTTGAAGAAGTGAAGTTTTCAGGGCAACGCAAGGTGAAGCATCCTCTGAAGGTTTATAGGAGTTGGGAAGAAGAGTTAAAAGATGACCGTGGCCAGAGTAGAGTGGTTCTCTGTGTTTGCTCCAGTCCTGAAACTCACAGAGCTGAAAAAAGGGCCTGATATGCCACTCTGGCATTCTCCTGGGAGGAGAGCAAAAATCCTTTGATGTTTGCTAGCTGTGTGACCCTGGACAAGTCACTTGATCTCTCTATGTTTCTTCATCTGTGAAATAGTAGTTTGGACCTGATGGCCACTAAGGCCCCTTTTAGCTCTGAATCAATGATCCTATGTCATTTCTGAGTTCTGCTCTTACAGATCAACAGAAATGTGTTAGAACTGGTGATTCATAACCTGTTTTCCATTATTCCCTGCTAATCCTGAGCTTTAAATTCAATTTATGTTGAGAACCAGGAAAATCAGATTGTGTGGTTTTTAGATGGATGAACTATACAGTTTATCTATCTGTGCATTTAACAATTGACTAGTCAGTCAAAAGCATTTATTAGGTGCTTATCATGTGCCAAGCCTTGTGTTGATGCGGGATAGGTTTTGGGGGATTTCTAATGAGAAATCCTTCCTAGGTTCGTGTCTGAAAAGAATTACAGGCTCAGCTGTCTCTTGGCAGATAAAAGTTTATTTTGCTAGTCAGTGGCCAGGAAAAGGGGAATCTAGCCCAAGGGAGGTGATAGGGATACAGAATTTAAAGAGACAAAACTGTCAATCACAGATTCATTAGGCTAATGATGTGTACATAGATGGAGTTAGGGAGGGACCAGGGAGTGGTTAATACTTAAAGGGACATGCACCCTTGACATCAACTGCCCATGTGTTTTACTCATAATACACTGGGACAAACAGCAGGAGGGAAAGGGCAGGGGGTGTGGTTTGAGCCCTGAAACATCATAAAGTCGGCCAGTGGTCAGATTTGAGGTCAAGTTAAATGAGATGCATCCATCCTAATTTCCTGATTTGCAAGTGGATGGATTTGGTTTGCTAGGACAAAAGGAGGTAGTACCTTGAATGAAGAGTTAATGGTTTGAGAGGAAATACCTCTAGGCTGGGGCAGGGAAAGCTGGGGGAAGGGGAAAAACAGTTAAGAAATGTAGCTTTTACAGCTTAACACAAAACTGAATGAAAGTTACCCCAAAATATATTACACAGGCCATTCAGCACCTCTTCATTGTCATCTTGGATAGAACCTGCTGATGGACAATGAACTTCAGAATTGCATAGGAGAAAAGCAGAACTTTGGGAAATTGTGTGGAGGTATCCAATTATAACTTCAGAGAATTGGTGGTCAAAGAGATATGGACTCTTAGAATTTCTGTACAATGTCTCTTACATATATTTGTTTCTCTATAATCACATTTTAACCACTCTGGTTCAAACCCTTGCTACCTCTTGCCTTAACTATTGGCACAGCTATCTAACTGGTCTCCTGGACTCAAGCCTCTCCCCACTAAAGTCCATCCTCTATTCAGCTACCAAAGTGATCTCTGTAAAGCATAGGTCTGACCATATAACCTCTGTTCTTTAGTTTTCTGGCTGAGTGCAGAGACCTCAACAAATTTCAATGACTCCTGACAGGCTCTAGGATCAAATATAAATTCCTTTGTTTGGCATTTTCACAACCTGGTCTCTTCCTACCTTTCTGGTCTTCCCACACTTTGCTACCTTCTTCATACTCTACAATCCAAGTACA
>CM053581.1:412173188-412187002 GCA_028627135.1 Pseudochirops cupreus
AAATCTGTGACCACTGGTCGCCCTTATGACGTTTCAGGGCTCAAACCACACCCCCTGCCCCTTCCCTCCTGCTGTTTGTCCCAGTGTATTATGGGTAAAACACATGGGCAGTTGATGTCAAAGGTGCTTGTCCCTTTAAGTATTAGTCACGCCCTGGCTCCTCCCAGGTTCCTCCCTAACTCCACCTATATACACATCATTAGCCTAATGAATCTGTGATTGACAGTTTTGTCTCTTTAAATTCTGTATCCCTATCACCTCCCTTGGGCTAGATTCCCCTTTTCCTGGCCACTGACTAGCAAAATAAACTTTTGTCTGCCAAGAGACAGCTGAGCCTGTAATTCTTTTCAGACATGAACCTAGAAAGGATTTCTCATTAGAAATCCCCCCAAAACCTATCCCGCAACACAGGGAAGTCATCCCTTAAAACTAAGGGAACATACACCAATGGAGGCTGGAGCTGATAGTAAAATCTAGATTCCCCCATCCCTAAACCCCACTAAGGGTACAGAAAAACCCTGGAAAAGTTTAAAATCTAACCTACCTGAAATTGAAGTAAAATTTAACCTCCCTGGTCTTCAGGTAGTGGGGTCAGGATAGAAAGTGTCCAAAATCCTTCTTGGGCTTGGGTTCCAGGTACCCTGGTTGGAACCTTTCCTGGCAGAATTTGGTGGCTCAGAACATACAAAAAAGATTTTATTGAGTTGTATTTTTATAGCTTCCCAAAGGCAGAGAAGAACAAAATGAAGCCAGGCCAACATATAGCAGCTTAGTAAGGATTGTGACTGTGACTGGTGCTGGTGATTGGAGAGAAAGAGACAGGTATGATATAGGACTTGCCAACTGGTTGGCTATGGCTGAGTAGAGGGACAGTGAGATAGAGGGAAAAGTCAGATTCAATTGAGGATTTGAACTGGGGTCACTGGAAGGATAGTGCTGCCTTGAAAAAAAAAGGGAACTGTGGAAGAGAAAGATCTCATACATACACACACGTGATAACACTTTTTTCCTTTAAAAAAATTACTTTTTCTTTATGTGACAAACACCAAGAAAAGCAAACATTTCCATATAAAAAGAACTGTTAAAAACAAAAAGAAATTGTATAGGATAACATGAACCTCAATTATATATAGGGTTTTTAGAAAACCGTATGTTAAGGGGCAGGTAGGTGGCACAGAGGATAGAACACCAGCGCTGGAGTCAAAAGAACCTAAGGTCAAATGTAACCTCAGACATTTGACACTACTAGCTTGGGCAAGTCACTTAACCCTAATTGCCTTCCCCTTCTTCTGCCCCTGCAAAGAAAGGTACATGTTAAGTTTACGGAGAGTGCTGTTGGTCTGCCCTCTTCTGAACAACTTTGTTTCTTCTGTGTATTTTTTGAGTGATTCATTGATACCATTTTCTGCTTTTTTTCCTCCTTTTTATTTCGGCATCATTATCACTTCCCCCACACTCCCTTACCCAGTCTCCCTCCACTGTCCCCTATAACTCACTCCCCCTCCTTGGAAAAATAAAAGATCTTTAATATGCTAATTCCCAAACTAGACTTGGAGTAAAAAAACCTGAGTTCTAAATTTGACTAGATAATCACTATTCTGTCCTAGCCTCTTGAAGTCTTTCAGCCTCAGTTTCTTGATAATGTAAAATTAGCATGATAATAGCACCGATCTCATAGGGTTGTTGTAAAGACCAAATCAGAAAATGTGGAAAGCATTTTATAATACCGTATATACACATGCTACAACCTACTTGAAATCTGCCATCTATCTCTCCACTGCCTTTTTGGCTATTCACAATGGTGCTTCAACATACGCTACCATATAATTTCATCAAGGGACTATTCATATAAATATTATGGGTTACCAATAGGTGTGTGCTGGCAAATGTTTAACAATTGGTTTTCTGGTGATGGGGGGAATGTAACTCAACGCATTATTAATATTTTCTCCATTACTTTTGTAATTCTAGGCAATTGACAGAACAATAAAGCAAGCTGATTTGTGGCATTTTGCTGATTTCTGAGGTGCTCCCACTAGAAATCTAATAACCTGCTCTCATGCACTGATTTGAGCAGGCTCCAGCATTGTGCTGGATCATGCACAATTATTGTGCACAAACCCCTCGGGTCCAGCCTGGATTTCCTTAGCAATTGTGGCATACCCAAAGTCACTACTATAAAGGATTGCTGCTAGTATATTCTTATTGTTATAACATTTCTTTTTCTTGAACAAAGTAAAAAAAATTCTATTTCATGGATTATTTGATTATCAAAGGAAAAAAATGCTTCTTTTCCCCTTTCCCCAATTCAAGAATTGTGACATATTCAGGATAGCAAAAGAGACTATACTTTAAACCTTAGAATCTCATCATAACTTTGACATGATTTGATTGTTCAGAATGCTAATAATCAAAGGTTCCTCTGGTTCCTCCCCACTCTTCTTCTCTGGCTATAAAAAATAGATAACCATCAGAAGCCTTTAACACAGCAGTTCTCAACCTGTGGGTTATGTTCAATTTGTAACAATGAAAATATATCCTGCATTTCAGATATTTACGTTATGATTCATAACAGTAGCAAAATTACAGTTATGAAGTAGCAACGGAAATGATTTTATGGTTGGGGGGTCACCACAACATGAGGAACTGTATTAAAGGGTCGCGGCATTAGGAAGGTTGAGAAACTGTTAAAGTTTAATGGAAGAAAGAGGCATTGAGGAGATTTTAAAAGGAACAATGGTGGTGGCTTTTCCCTGATGCAGATTTAGCAAGGGTTATTTCATTTTGTTTGGAATCCATGGAAAAAAACCAAGAAGGCGTGGAATGGGAGGAGCAAGTCGTTGAAGTTTTGAATAGAACAAAACATTTGTTTTTGGGTCAGGCCCAGAGAAGAAAACCTAAATCTGGATTATAATGATTATGGATGTGAGATGTTCTTCCTCTGATAGTAAATTTGGATGAAGACGGTACTTGCATGGGCCAAAAAAAAAAATATGAGGGAACCTAACATCCAACAGTGACTTTAATTATAAGGATAGAGTTGTTTACATTTTAACACTGTTCAGGACAATTGTTACAATAATACAATGTGCTAGAATTACAGTTAAGAGATGAAAGGGAAACGGTAGTGAAATATGAAGATATTACAATCATTGGATCTAATTACAAGGAAGGGCAAACCACCCCAAAAGCTGAAAATTGTTTCAGATATAATTTCAAATGAACGGAACTTGGATCTTCTCTCTTGCCAACGGGATGACTCAGAATGTAGTTCTGAGGAAAAGAAAGAAAAATTAATTTCCCAACTTAAATACTTAAATTTCATTAATTTCATATTTCACTGTGGTGTAGATGGCCTTGGAGGCAGGAAGACTGGGATTGAGAGTCCTGCCTCTGACACATACTGACCCTTGAGCCCTGGACAAGGTGGTGTCTAAATGTTCTAGGCAACCCTCTAAGACTAAGTTTCAGAGAAGATGCTGACGGATATGGTTAGAGGAAATTTCCTTTTTTGGAAGGAATATACCAACGAGATGACAGGTACAGCCCATATCTTATATTTTATCATTGATTTTTGAAAGCTATTGTTTGAGTTTTGGGTAAAGCCACATTAGAGGGAATAATCAGATCTGGAAGAAAAAATAGCCATATGAGGACCAGCATGGCCTATTGCATTGTGATTGGTTCTAGAATCTGGGGACCTTAATTCAAATACCATCCGCAGGATCTGAAATCAGAGTACTTGGATTTAAAACCTGCCAGTGACACTCTTGTGTGACCTTGGGTGAGCTTTTTAACTTTCTCTATTTCCTTATCTGTAAAATTAGAAGGTTGGACAAGATGGCTTCTGAGGTCATAGAATCACAGAACATGAGAGTTGGAAGGTACCACAACAACCATCTAATCTAATCCATATACAAAAGGAATCTCCACTAGAACACATCCTCTATAATATACCCTCTGAAGACCTCCACGTCTGGGGAATCCACCACCTCTGGAGGGCAGTTAGGTCATGCCATAGTGCATAGAGTGCCTGGAGTCAGGAAGACTCGAGTTCAAATGCAGATTCAGACATTTACTACTAGCTGTGTGACCCTGGGCAAGTCACTTCACCCTATTTGCCTCAGTTTCCTCATCTATAAAATGAGCTGGAGAAGGAAATGGCAAACCCCTCCAGTGTCTCTGCCAAGAAAACCTCAAATGGGGTCACAGAGAGTAGGCTATGCCTGAACAACAACTAAACAACAACAAATACAAGCCAAGCACTCTGCTAGGTATTGGGATAAAAACGGTTAGGAAGTTTTGTCTGACAGCGAGCCTCTATTTGCCCCCTTGCCACGTTCATCCATCACTCCTGGCTCCGCCCTTTGGGACCAAACAGAACAGTCTGAATCTCTCTTCCGCATGACAGCCCCTCACATGCTTGGAGACAGCCGTCACGTCCCCCAGAGTTTTATCTTTCCCTGTCCTCTGCGTACTCTGCAGCTTATCAAAGTCACTAAACCATAGTTCCTGGAACTGACCAGAATACTCCAGATGAATTCTGATGCGAGCAGAGAACAAAGGGACTCTCCCTTCCTTATTCCTGGAACCTTTGGGCTTCTTGATGCATACCTGGATATATTAGCTTCTTCAGATTTCATCTCACACAGTTGACTTACATTGAGCTTGCAGTCCACTAAAGCCTCAGATCTTTTTCAGGACTTCTAACCAGACCTTCCCCATATTATGCTTATAAAATTTTGGGCTTTTTTGTTTTGTTGTTCAGCCATTTTCAATTGTGTCTGACTCTTTGTGATCCCATTTGGGGTTTTCTTGGAAAAGATACTGGAGTGCTTTGTCATTTCCTTCTCCAGCTCATTTTACAGTTGAGGAAACTGAGGCAAACAAGGTTAAATGACTTACCCAGGGTCACACAGCTAGTAAATTTCTGGGGCCGGATTTGAGCTCAAGGAGATGAACCTTCCTGACTCTAGGCCTTGCACTCTATCCATTACATCACCTAGCTGTCCTAGGTGTTTTGTTTAGTTTTGTCTAGATGTGAAACTTCATTTATCCTTATTTAATTTCTCCTTATCAGGTTCAATCCAATGCTCTTGCCTTTTTAGAGCCTTTTGGATCTTGACTTTGTTGCCCAGTGTTTTAGCTGTATTTCCCAGCTTGGCATCATCCGCAAATCTGATGAACAGGCTTTTATCTTGGTCATTGAATTTTCTTTAAAGGCTTGCTTCTACCTCTATATCCATGCTCTCTTTTGTTTATTCTTTAAAAAAAAATGATTTTGTTTGTTACACTTTCTAACAATTTTCTCATTGCCTTTTTGACTTCATCAATATTATTGGCAGTACTTAGTGGCAAATTATATGCTAGTTGTTTTTTTTTTTAATTTGAGAGTGGAAAACTACATAAGATCGTATTATTTTAGAGATGGGTCATTTAGGTCAGAGGCGTCAAATATAGGGCCTGCAACACTCCAGAGTGCTGCCTGAACCAAATTAAACTGTAATTAGGAAATAATTAACAGAGTAAATAAAAATACAATGAAACATGCATAAAATTAGAGTTTAAAGCTACTTCCGCCTGTGGCCTGCAGAGATCCTTATACACACAGTTAAGCGGCTCCCCTTTCCATACGAGTTTGACCCCTCGGATCTAGGCCAGCCTCTTCATTTTCTGAATGAGGGAATACCTTTGGTGAGAGTAAGGGTGATCTGCCCTGTGGGCACATAGCTAATAAGGGGCAGAGCTGGGATTTCAGTCTGGATCCTTTGAGCTGATATCTGGAACAATTTCCAGTGTACCTCACCATTTCTTCCTGCAAGAAAAGAGAAGGAGGAAAGGGCAGAAACTCGCTTGATTTCATTCTTAGTTCTTTAACATTTTACTTTAAGTCCTGGGGAAAACTTTTAGGTAGTATTAATTACTTTATTTGAGACTTTGTTGTTCATTTAGAAATGAAGACCTAAGTTATCATGATCAAAGAATGATTCTCCTTCTTCTGAGAGAATGTGGTTCCATCTTGGGCAGAGAAAGAGGAAGGCTGCCGCCTCCAGCAGGTGACAGAGGTACTTGATGATCAACATCATCACTGTCATCATCTTCAATGACTATTTGAGCGCAGTAAATATGCAGTATTAGGCCAGCAGTAAAAATTAGCACAGGCCCATAGAGCTTGGAAGAAATTAGGTCAGAGCTAAAATAAATCAGATTGTAGGCCAGGGAGTCTTATGGAAAATGGAAAAATGAACTTAGTATCTGGTACTAGTGCTTGCTTGTTCTCAAATTAATGCGTTGTTTGTGACTGTGACAAAAGTGAGAATTTTGATTTTTAAAATGCATTGTTTCTAGCTGACATATTTTTGAAAGTCTGTAATGCTGTGCTTGTCATTATTCTGTTTACAAGAAAAATAGGGTCTCTGTTAACTGGTAACATATTTAATTCATTAAATATAAACTTGGTTATATATATATTTTTAATCTTTGAAAACTGGTCTGGGGTCCAGAATGAAGCATACATTTTAGATATGACTGATGAATACTTTCTAGCCCTGTGACTTTGGGCAAGTCACTTAACCCCAACTGCCCTTCAAAAAGCAAAGGAAAAAAAAAAGATATGACTGATGCATTGATGGGCTTTGCCTAAGTTCTATTTATTACAAAGGGAGGGCTTCTTTGGGTGGAAGGAAAGGGAAGCAAGTATAAATGGGCGGTGACAGAGATATGAAAAATAAAATAAGGAAGAAATGATCACCAATGAAACATTAAAAAGAAAAAAGGAAATGTAAATAAGTTCGGAAAGGGACATGAGAAATTTTTGTTATTTCCTTATTCAATATAACGTACATTCAAAACAAACTGTCTACTAACAAAAGTTAAGTTTCATACACAATACTCTTCTTTGGTATTTTGTACATTGAAACGTTTGTGTTTGTAAAGTTGATGATAAAAACAAATTTTAAACAAAGGAAGTTGTTTTGGTCAAAATATTCAACATCCTGAAGCTGACCTGGTGATAAGTCTGGTTCTTGGAAGTCACCAAGACTGTACTAAGTATATATGGATGAATATACCACTAAATTATAATTAGTTATTAACAATCATCGAGAATAAGTTACTGAATATTAATTAGTAATTGCTCAGGAGGAACGGCAATAAAGGATGTAATCAGAGAGAACTAGTGCTGTACTCAGAAGGAAATATGCTTTAATTAAGCAACTATTATGTGCCAGAGGGGCAGCTAGCGTTTATATGGTGTTTTAGTACTTTGCCAAGTACTTTGCCAAATATGTTGCAGCTAAGTGGCTCAGTGGATGGAGCCCCTGGGCCTGGAGTCAGGAAGACCTGAGTTTAGATATGGACTCAGGTGCTTACTAGCTGTTGTATGACCCTGGACAAGTCAATTTACCTTGTCTGTCTCAACAGGAGATGGGGTCATGAATGGTTGGATGTTACTTAAACGACACAACAGCAACAGCACACTATGGCCCAGGCGCTGTGATAAGCAGTTTACTAACATCACCTCATTTGATTCCCATGACACCCCTGTGAGGCAGGCACTATGATTCTTCACATTTTACAGTTGAGGAAACTGAGGCAGACAGGGGTTGAAGGGGTTAGGTTTAAATCTTGCCTGTGCAACTCAACTGGGGCAAATCACTTTCCTCATCTATAACTCAAGAGTATTGGACTGTATGACCTCTAAAGTCTTTTCTGGCTCTAAATTTGTGATCCTAACAACACTGATTTAAGTCATATCAGTATTCTTCTCTACGAAATAGAGACTTGCAGCATCTGGCCTTTTATCATCACCCAGGAAATGTGGGGGAGGTAGAGAAAAGGAGTAAAGGCAGACTCCTTCCATCTCCCTCATGATGGGCTTTGTCAATGTGGGAACAATGAAATGAAATAATTAATGCTGTCTCCTGCCATTTTGAATTCAATATTCAGGGCATGACATGTGTGGAGTTAATAACAGCTTTAAACCAATTTTATCTCAGCCTGGTTAGAAGAGACTCAGAAGCTCCCTGGGCAGCCAGAGGCTGAGAAATACAAGTGGAGGAGGCCCAGAAGTCAAGCTAGGGGGCGCATGGACAGTGAGAACAGAGAGCATAAAAGCCTAGATCTAGAGTTGAAGTTAGCCTACCTAATCCTGTTTCTACAGGTGGGGAAACTGAGGCCCCAGGTGAAAGGCTTGCCTAAGGTCACACAGGTAAGTCAGTGGCAGAGCTGAGATTCAGCTCAGGTCTGTTGACTAGAAAGCCATCAAACACTCCCCTTTAGTGTGACCCTGGTATGTGGGCACATACTCTCGAGCAAGATAATCACTAGATTATTCCATTTACCATTCTTGTTTTACCCTCTTCTGTCTCTTTGCCTTGGCTCACCTCACCTCTCCCAATCCCTGATAAAGTTCTTCTCTTGTTTCAAGACCCAACTCAGAGGCCACCTCTTTCATGTTGCCAGGATCCTTACTATTGTGGCTGAAAGTTAACCCTCCTTCCTCAGATTTCTCCTAGTTTTTCTTGGACCCCTCCCTTACACTTTTTCTTCCATCACAATTGTTTCTGTACATATATCCTACCGCTCTCTTATCAGATTCCAAAAGCCTTGAAAACAAGGACATACGATATTTTTCTTTGTATCCTTAGCCTTAGAACAGTGGATTTGCACCTGTCTGGAAGCTTGATAAATACTTGAACTGAAATGTCTCTATCCATTTAAGCATTTCTTTAGTGTTATATAATATATAACTAATGCAATAATGTAATACTTCAGTAATATACAGTGTAATGTAATAATGTAATAGAGTAATGCTGTGGTTCTCAAATGAAACTTTTGTAAAGTGCTTATTAGCACAGTACCTGGAACATAGTAGGTACTTACTAAATTCAAGTCCCCTTTTCATTCTCCTTCTCAATATGTGACCTTGAATACCTTTCAGGTGGTCAGTGAGGTCAAAACTGTTCATAGTAATACTAAGATGTTTTAATTTCTAATATGTTAAATATTGATAGATAGAATAGACATTAAACAAGTTCTTTGGCCTAGGTCCTCAATATTTTTAAGTGGAAAAGGGTCTTGAGACCAAAAAGTTTGATTACTAATAGAATGAATAGAATACTACGTTGACAAGTCTGCAGAGGTGGGCTCAGAACCTGACTTACACTTGCTAACTGTGTGACCATGGGAAAAGGCATTCCTCTGTCTTAGTTTCCTCATCTGCTAAATAAAGACCCTAGCCCTAGTATTCTTACATCAGTGTTGTAAACTCAAATAAGATGATGTAATTTGTTGTTTAGCAGTGTCTGACTCTGGGTCATTTGGGGTTTTCTTGGCAAAGATACTGGAGTGTTTTTGCCATTTCCCTCTCTAGGTCATTTTGCAGATGAGGAAACTGAGGCAAAAAGGGTTAAGTGACTTACCCAGGGTAACCCAGCCTGAAAGTGTCTGAGGCCAGATGTGAACTCAAGAAGATGAACCTTCAAGACTCCAGGCACGGGGCTCTATGCACCATAGCGCCACCTAGCTGCCACCATTATGTATGTAATTCCCATATGTAATTACCATTATTAAGTTCCTACTAAGTGGATGTCTAATGTATTTGTGGTAGGTAGCCTCAGATGACTCCTAATGTTCTAAAATACTGTGACTAGTTGAATTATTATAATATAAATGTAATACTATACATTAAAATTATATTGTAGTGATACAACACAAAGAGCAGATGGTCCCTAGGGTGGGCTCTAGTTCGAAACCAGGCCTTGGTGCCAGCCCCCAAACCTCCCAGTCCCCTCAGCTCCAGATAGCTGCGAGAAGGTCGGGCAGAAATTCTCAGCCAGGGCTTGCCCCTCCCCGCGCTCTCCCGGGAGCCACTTCCCATTGGATACTTGGTTGCTAGGAGACCATCTCCCGGCAACCGCCAGCGTCCCCTCCGAGCAGGTGTCCTCCGGAGCCGGGCCGGAGTCGCAGCAGTTATGGCTACCCTGAAAGTCCCGGGAGAGCCGGCCTCGGGCCCGAGTAGCCCGGCAGCGAGTTCGTCGTCGGGCGGCTCGGCGTCGGACTCCTCCACGAGCCGGAGCTGGTCGTCGCCCGTGGAGAGCCGCAGCTCAGAGCTGGTGCTGACGCGGACCGTGGCCCCGTACCCCACGGCGGTATCTCCAAACCTCACCTCCTACCGAAGCCCGCGGTCTAGCGCCGACTTGGGGCCGACCTCGGCCCCGCCGGCCTCTCAGGTCCGCTGGCGCCGCCCGCCCGCAGTCGAGCCCCCAACGCAGAACATGCTGACGTCCGTCCAGCGGCCGCTTCCGGTCAGGGCGCTGCTGAAGCGCTACCTGGCGCCGCAGTGGGGCTCCGAGTGCGAGTGCCGCTTGTCGCCCGCCTCGCCCTGCCAGCCGAGCTACACCGCCGAGCTGCCCGGAGCCGCCTTCTACGGTCCCCTGGACGCCAGGAACCCGCTGCTCGCCTCCTTCGAGCGGGAGATGCATGGCGTGCTGGGCTTCCTTCGCAGGAAGCAGGACCGGGCCGCCCCGCTCCATGAGCGCCAGGCGGTGCAGCAGCGCGGGTGACCGCCCCTGGGCGGGGCGGGATGCTGGGCACGCTGGGCACGGTTGCTAGGTGACGGAGTGGGGGCGGTGTGATGGAAGGGAGCTGTGCTTGGGTGAGGAGGAAGAGGAGGAGGAAAAGAAAGAGGAGGAGAGAAGGGGGAGCAGAAGAAGCAGGATGGGGGATAACAGAAAGGAGAGGAATAGAAAGAAGCGGAATAGAAACAAGGGAAGGGGAGGAAGAGAAGTAGCAATAGGAGAGAAGAGAAATAGAGGAAGATGTTAGGAGGAGAGAAATAGAAAGAGGAGGAAAGGAGGAAGAGGGAGAGGAGATCAGAAGGAGGAGGAGAGAAGGGGGAGCAGAAAGAGAGGATGGAGATAACTGAAAGGAGAGGAAGAGGAATAGAAACGAGGAGAAAAGAAATAGGAGAAGAGAAAAAGAGGAAGGTGGCAAGAGGAGGAGAGGAAGAGGAGGAAAAGGTAGAGGAGGGAGAACAGAAAGAGGAAGAGAGAATGAGAAAAGGAGAAGATGGAGGATGAAAAGGGAGGAAAGAGAAGGAGAAGGGTTGAAGGGGTTATTGGAATAAAAGGACTTAGGTCCTTGGTGGTCCTGGGTCATAGATTATAGATATAGAGCTGGAATTGACTTTAGAAATCATGAAATCCACCCCTTCCACTCATTTTATAGATGGGGAAACTGAGGCCCAGAGAAGTGAAGTGACTTGTTAAAGGTCACACATAGGATCACAGCCTTAGAGCTCTAGAGACCTCAGAGGCCATGTAATCTAATCCTCCTATTATTATTATATAAATTATATATTATATAAATATAATGCAATCTACAATAAGTACCTTATCTGCTTTATGCAGAATACTGGGGTCCAGGTGCTGGGGGAGGCACAAAGTTTAACCATAGAACTTGGTTTCAGATTCAAGGAGTATAGAGTCAAAAGTGGGGCATTATCACATATGACCATAATAAATCGTGTCATATAATAAATACATTAGATCTGGGGATTAAATTTTGTGTATCCTGGACCCTCTTGTCAGTCTGGGGAAGCCCATGGAACACCTCTCTGAAGCATGTTTTTTAAAGTGCAAAGTAAAATATATAAGGTTACATAGGAAAACAGTCATACTAAAGTGAAGATGTAATTTTTTCGCCCCCATCCAAGTTCGAGGACCTCTTGAAATCTATCCATGAATACTTTGGGTTTCTGGCTTCATTAGAGAGTTACGTAACAGTGGACCCATGTAAGATTGAGAGGAAGCCATCCTTACCTGCCTGGAAAATAGGGGTGACATCGTAGAAGAGATTCTGTTGTGACTTTAGGATGAGTAGGATCCCAGTAGGCTAAGCAGGGGAGGCAGGCATTTAAAGCAAATAAAACAGGCTCAGCAAAAGTACCTCTTGGTGTGAGAACCAAAGCCTTGGTGGACAAAGAATCAGTTCGTTTTGTTGGTTATAGAGGGGGAGGTAATATGAAGTAAGACCAGAAAGACAAGGGGGACCTTGAGTGTCACACAGAAGAATTTGAACTTGGAATAGAAAGGGACCATTGAAGATTTTTGGCAGAGGACTGACATGGCTGCATCTGTGTATGAACAAGATTATTCTGGTCAGGGGATGAATGACAGATTGGAATGGAGAGAAAGTGGAGGTGGGAAGATCTGTAAGGAGACCGTTTCGGTAGTCCAAATACATCATCTTTAGGGCTTGTGCTTATGTTGGTGGCTGTGGAAATAGAGAAAAAGGCATTTGTATAGGGATGTGGAGGTAGACTCAATAGGGCCCGACAGCTATTTGGATATGAAGGGAAGGGATTAAGTCCGAATTGGTGCCAAGATCATGAACATGGGAGACTAGGTGATGCCTTAGACAGAATCAGGGATGTCATGAGGAGAAGCGAGTTTAGGGAGGGAGATAGAGTGTGGTTTGGGACACATAGCCATGTGCTTTGGGCACTTCTCTGCTGAACTCTAGCATCACCAATTGCCAGTTGGAATCTTCAACTGGATGTCCCCTAGCCCCATCAAAGTTAACATGGCAAAAATGAAACCCTTTTTCAAGCTTACCTATTTCTGTTCAGGGTACCACCATCCTTCTGGCAACTCAGGTTCCCAACATTAGCATCATCTTTGGTGCCTTTCTCTCTCAGGTTTCCTTTAGGTTGCCAAGTCTTAGTGATCTTACCTTCCCAATGGATCCCACAATGGTCTTCTTCTCTCTACTCGATGGCCACCATCCTAGTTCAGGTGCTCATCACTTCTTTCCTGAACTATTTCAAAAGCCTCCCAAGTGGACTCCCTGCCTCCAGTGTCTTCCCTCTCTAATTCATGCTCCACATAGATAGATGCCAAAGTAGTTTTTGTAAAATGCAGTTTTGCCAGATCACTCCTGAGCTCAAGAACCTTAAACACCTGCGTCGAAACAGAGCTCCTCTGTTTGGCATTTAAAACCCTTCCCAGTATGACTTCAGCCTGCCTTTACTGGCTGATTACATCTCACCCTTGTGAAAGCTGCATTCTAGGCAGACAGGCCTGGTTGCTGTTTCATGTGTTTTCCTCTCCATCTTATAAGCCTATCTCCCATGTGTGGAAGGCACTCCTTCCTCTCCTCACCTCTCCTCACCTCTCCTCTCCTCTCCTCACCCCTCCTCACCCCACCCCGCCCCGCCCCACCCCACCCCACCCCACCCCACCCCACCCCACCCTACCCCACCTCACCTCACCTCACCCCACCCCACCTCACCCCACCTCACCTCACCCCACCTCACCTCACCTCACCTCACCTCACCTCACCTCTGCTCCTTACACTCCTCTGGCTTCATCATATTCCATATACTTGTGGAGGCCCCTGCTGACCTCCCTATTGGTCACTGCTCTCTTCTTCCTCAAATAGTCATGTATATTCATCAGACAGACATTTTTAAACTATGTTATCCTAGGCAATTCAGTTAATCTCAGCTTGTTTCCCCTTTTGTAAAATGGGGATAATAATAGCACCTACCTCATAAAGTTGTTGTCTATTATGAGATCTATTAATATATTCATGAGGTAATATATGCAAAATGCTTGGCCAACCTTCAGGTGTTATATAAATGCTATTTATTTTCATAATTGTCATTTACAGCACTTACCTCATATCTGTCCCAAGTAGAATGTTAGCTTTTTGAGCACTGGAGTTCTTTTTTCATTCTGTCTTTGTATGCATGGAATTTGCTTAGCACTTTGTGCCTGGTAGATGCTTAATAAATTCTTTTTTTTTTTTTT
>CM053581.1:412187502-412227015 GCA_028627135.1 Pseudochirops cupreus
GAATCAATAGTGATTTAGAGCATTTTTCCATATGCTTAAAGATATCTTTAATTTCTGCCTCGGAAAATTGCCTGTTCATATCCTTTGACCATTTATCAATTGGGGAATGCTTAATAAATTCTTGTTGGACTGGATCATAAATGTCTTTTAGGCGGATGAAGGTGCATGTCTAGACCTCATTGAGAAGTCAAGACTGGGGAGAGGACTTTGGGAATTGTTTGCATAGATGAAAATGTGATTGTCCAGGGTGAAAATGTAGAGAGAGAAGAGAAGAGGGGCACATGTGGAATCCTTTTCCGGAAGCCCAAGTTGAAAAGCAGATGGTTCTGCTTGGAAGGTGAAAGGGGCTCACAGCTGCCAGTGATTAAGCATTGTTCCCTGGGCTGTGAAGGAGTCGAGACATGCTTTTGTCTTTGGTGGTGCTTGTTCAGGATCTCTGCCCTTTCTCACTGGGCTGTCAGTGTTTGGGGGCCAGTGAGGAGTAAGCCTGAACAGAGACAGGGTCTAAATGGTATCAATAATAGTAGCAATAGTTAGTGCTTAAAGTTTGTGAAGCACTTTAAAAATATTGTCTTCTTTGATCCTCAGCACAGCTCAGGGAGGTAGGTGCTGTTATTATCCCTGTTTTACAGATGGAGAAACTGAGGCAGAGAGCGATGAAGTGGCTTGTCCAGACCCATACACAGCTGATGAGTGTCTGTGGCAGGAGATAGTGTAGAAGGAAAGACTGAAGATGCATGAAAAAAACTAAGTGATTCTGGAACAAAGATGGAAGGATTATTCTTCTTAGTGAGGAGCTGTTGCCAAACCAATTAATTGATTAGAACATTGGTCGTGTCTTGGACTGCAACAGGGAAGTGAGGAGAAGGGGTGGAGTTGGCCGGTGGAAAGATTTGGATCTGTTTTGGACACGTTGAGTCTGGGAGAGATGCCCTTGTGACATGCAGGCAGCTGTTGGTGATGTCTACATCTGGAGCTCAGGAGGGAGGTGAGGGCTGGGCCAATAGATATGGGTGTCAAATGGAAGAGGGACAAATTGAGATTATGGGAGCTCCTTGTAGATAAAGACCAAGGAGGTTTTATTCGTAATGCAAAATTAATAATGTGGATGAGGCCCTTTGGAAAAGACTTTGTACGTCTACATGGTCATTAGGGTTGCTAACTGGTTATTCTGAATTTGTTTTTGACCTGGGATCTGTCCTTGTGTTTTATGGATTTTTATAGTGCCAGCACCCTGTTCAGTATCTGGAACAAGTATGAGACCCGCTTGCCACCCAACTACTACAAAGAGCAGCTTTTGAAGGTTGGAGATAACCTTGTTCAAATACAAGTGAGTATCCCCAGTGTTAAAAACTGGATCAAGAATACAAGGAAAGGATTCTTTTCATTTCCTTAATGAATTTATTTTGTTTGATATATTTCAGAATTTACTAAGTGGTTACATTTAAAAAAAAAGCTTTTTGATTAGAGCAAAGGAATGTGTAATGATGAAAACTCCAGTGGGGCCCATAGGGTCTGCCTTATTTTAATTTGTGGTTGAGATACTCCAGGGGCCAAAGATGCCTGCAAATGAAAGACAGCTGGCTAGGGACCAGCAGGAGATCAGCCTTGGGTTAATCTAGGGTGTGGTGGACTCCATGCAGGAAATGCTGATTCATCATGTTCCCACCTTATACAAAAGGGCTCCCAGAACACCCCTTCCTGTTTTTTTTCCTCCTCCCTGGCTTTGTGTAGCCAGCATGGTGCACCCCCTCCCCTAATCTCCCTTGTTGCAAGCATCCCCCAGTGCCGAGTGTCCTGATTTAGTGAGGTTAGAGGTAATACCTATGGTTCTCAGCTCTTGCTTAGTCTTGCATTCTCTTTTTCAGATGGTTCTTACTCTTAAGTCCCTAACGAGTTCCCAGTCAGTGTCCACATCTGTGGAGTAGTTTGGGTTCCAGGATTCAATCTGATGGGTACAGAGGAAGCATGGCTAAAACTTGGCTTCTGTTGAGGGCTCAGAGTTTCCTTCACTTGTATTTCTGGTTTTGCCACATGCCCAGTTTGCTTCAAGGAGAATTTGATGTGGTTAGGCGTTTCAAGGATCTAGATTGAAAAAAAATTTTTTTTCATCCAAAGGGAGGCATTAGTCATAACATCCAAGGGTATTACAGCTTGAACAGTACACATTTTTCATCCATTTGGTTTTTACTGTGTAGACTGGTAGACCAATGTCTTGAGTGGTTGGGAATCTTGGTGAGGAAGTCTAATAGTATTCTGAGGCTTAATTCATTTAGCTCTACATTATGTGTAAATAGCTCTATGTTATGTGTAAATAGATCATCTGAAACGCTTTTCAGGAATCCTTCTTCCATTTGGACTTTAAGAACGACATACTCTTTTATGGCTTGCTTAATGTTGTAGGAGCAGCTAGGTGGCTCAGTGGATAGAGTGCCAGGCCTGAATTCAAATGTGATTTCAGATACTTTCTCCCTGTGTGATCCTGTGCAAGCCACTTAACCCTGTTTGCCTCAGTTTTCTTATCTGTGAGATGAGCTGGAGAAGGAAATAGCAAACTACTCAGTGTCTTTGCCAAGAAAACCCCAAATGGGGTCACAGAGAGTTCGACATGACTGGAAAATGACTGAACAACCACAAATTGATAGGAGTCTCCCCTGATGGAGGGTAAGCTCCTGCAGGGTAGGGACTGTTTTACTTTTGTTTTTATCTTTAAAAATGCTTGTCAATAGATATGCAGAGGAGTTACTTTTCAGAGGAGAGTGTTTATGTCTGTTTTTTACTTTGCCAAATAAAATGCTTTTTTATAATTGATAAAAAAATATAGCCTGGAAAGTGGGATCTCTATACTTTTTTATCAGTGTGTGATAGAAACTTGCTTGTGAAAGTCTGCTGTTTGTTCTTCATATTTTAGTCCGAGATACCTATATTTGTTTTGTCTGTTAGTCATTCTCATAGAAATTTCATAAAGAGGAGACAGGTATACGTGCTGAGTTCAAATGTGACTTCCGATACTTGCTGTGCGACCCTGGCAAGGTCTTTTTACTTCTGTTCGCCTTAGTTTCCTCATCTATAGAAAGGAAACAGTAGCACTTACTTCCCAGGAATTTGTGAGGATAAAATGAGGAATACTTAGCAAAGCTTTGTTGTTGTTCGTTTGTATCCTACTCTTCATGACCCCGTTTGGGGTTTTCTTGGCAAAGATTCTGTAACGGTTTGCCATTTCCTTCTCCAGTGGAATAAGGCAAACCGGGCACAGTGACTTGCTCGCTCCTGGGATCAGATAGCTAGTAAATTTCCTGAGTACAGATTTGAACTCAGATCTTCCTGACTCCAGGCCCAAGAGCTCTAGTCACGGAGCCACCTAGCTACAAAATAGTTGTAAAACATTCAGCAAACCTTAAAACACCATATAAATGCCCGCTGTTATCATCAGTGGTATTTTTTGATCACCCTTTTGTTTCATAATAAACATCATAGGCATCATTCCTTCTTTTGGATATTTTGAAAGTTAATGCATCAGTGTTTTTAAAATAGTCACGGACACTAGGAATTTCTTCTTGTGTGTCTTTGGTCAGGCGTTGCTCTATCTTATTTTTAGTTCATTTTCCTCATTCGGTCTCCACTTCCTCATATCACACATGGGGAATGGAGATATCAAGTCCAAATATCCCTGAGGGTGAAAATAGATCTCTGTTGGCAGCTCTGTTCCATCTTTGATCCCTTTGTTGTCCTCTTATTTTTGCCCATAGATGCCATAGATCTTAAAAGGTGATCTAGATTAGCTTGCCTTCATGCCAGTTTTTCTATAGTAGTCTTCTCTTCCTCCTCTTTTCAGTATTTTGCAAGTCAAGAGTAGTCATAATGCTTGAATCCATTTTCCTTTCTTTCCTGTAGACACAGCGTGAGATAGTTGGTTTCTTCACTGATTTTCCGGGGTTCTCTAAGAACACCATTCATAACATCTGCAAATAGGGATAGTCTGGCTTCCTCTTTGTTGCTGACATCTTTGATTTTGTTCTTTTCTTACTGCCTTAAAGGCTGGCATTTCTAGGACTGTGCAAAATCATAGCAGGGAGAAGCGATGCTAGACATTGGAGAGTGGACCTGTGGTTTTTTTGACATAGGGAACTTACAGGTGAGTCAACTCCCTTTACAAATGCAGGTTGGCATCTTCTCTGAAATTTATAGTCTCAGAGAGTTAATCTGGCATACTTAGAAGTTAAGTGATTTCCCAGGGGTCTTCCTGCCTTCAAGACCAGCTGTATCCATTATACCATGCTGCATCTCACTGTGGTAGACATTACAGGAAGATGATGAAGGCATGATCCCTGCCCTCAAGAAGCTTAAGCTGTAGCAGGAGTAATAAGGGTTATACACCTCATATACTACAAATCAGAAATAGGATAAGCGAATAAAAGAAACACAAAGTTACATGAAATCGGGTATGTGGGAGATTATGTCTCTGTGCAGCTGGAAGAGATGGCATTTGATCAGGGTCTTGCAAAATCAGCAGGATTTCAGCAATGTGCTTAGGAAACATGGATCATGATGGTTTGGGGAGCAGCCAGCTCAAGATTGATGGGGGAATGTGGAACCCATTCAGAAGATGGCTGAAGCATAGAACGTAACGATGGAGTCATGGAAGATGAGACTGGAAAAGCCTTGGAGGTTGGAGATATATCCTAAAGGGTCTTGAGACTTTAGACTAACTTTAGTGACTGATGGGGAATTGTTGGAGCTTTCTGAGTAGTGATTTGATCAGTTCTTTGCTTTAGGAAGATTTATCTGACTGGGTTATTTAGGATGGTTTGGCAGTGAAAGAGTCTCAACAGGGGGAAATCAGTCAGACTTCTATGATCGTCCAGGGGAGAGGCAGTGAGGGCTTGACTTTGGGTATTCCAAGGGAATAGTAAGGTGAGGAACCATCACAGAATCAGGGAGATGTGGCAATTGATTTGATGCATGATAAGAGGGAGAGAAAACTTGAAGATTACAAAGTGGGTAGATGGGAAGAATGAATGTAGCCTCCCCAGAGAGAAGGGAAAGCAGCAAAGGGACCATGGTTCAGGGGAAAGAGAGTGAGTTCAATTTTGGAGGGGCTTAGCTGGTCAGAGGTGGTGAACTGAGAAATGACCAACCCACTGCTTCCACTTCCCTCTTTCCTTCCTATTTCCTCCCATTAGACTAGCCAACAGTTAACATTAAGTAGGCCACTTGTGGTTCTGCTGGATAAATGTTCTTTCTGTCTGTCATTAACCAAACCCAGAGTTATCTAGTTCTACAACTCCCGGTCACTGGTGCAGTTATTTCTCCTACCTATCCTTCACTTCAAGAGTTTGCACGCAAGATGCAATAACTTGCAAAATTAACATCTAATTATGATATAGGGCAGCTAGGTGGCACAGTGGATAGAGTGCCAAGCCTGGAATCAGGAAGACTTGAGTTAAAATACAAATTCAGACATTTACTAGCTGTGTGACCCTGGGTAAGTCACTTAACTCTGCTTGCCTCATTTTCCTCATCTGTAAAATGAACTGGAGAAGGAAATAGCAAACCAGTCCAGTGTCTTTGTCATGGACCTCTTCTCAAAATAATGTTTTTAAGTGCATAAAATAAAAAAAAAATTAGATTGCAAAGGAAACAGTTATATTGAAATACATATCAAGATACTAAAAAAAAAGTTCATTTTGAAAACTCTTGTTCTTAGAGAGTTGCTTAGTACGCTGGGTGTTTAAGGTAACATAGACAGAATGTGTCAGAGGTGGGACTAGAGCGCAGGCATTCCTGGCTTGTAAGCCAGCTTGCTGTCCATTAGGGCACACACTGCCTTACTTGATCATTATTGACATGAATTTTTTCCATCCTTCAAGCTTCTTTTCCAGCTCTGAATTTTCAATCAAAATCTCCACTTAAAAAGACTTTTAACCTTCGAGGGTGTTTGCATGTATCCCAGGATGGTGCTTTTATTTTTTAAAATTGTTTATTTATTTTTTATTTTTTTTAAGATGATGCTTTTAAAGAAGTTCTCTGTACCCCATCAGGATTGTGAATACTCTTGTTTAAAGGAGATGCATGAAAAAGGAAAACCAAACCTAATTTGGCCTTCTTCACTTTGCAGCAATATAGACTGGCCTTGTTACAGTGCTATGGGAGGTATCTGAGCCAGTTCAGCTGTTCGGTTGGGGAGAGAGAAATAGACATGTATGAATTCAAAAGCATCTACTTCCCCAAAGGCCTCGAAGACACGAATTCCAGCCTAACAGTAAGAGCCTGGAGATGAACAAAATGGGAAATACCGGGTTAGACAGACACTGTTTATTTTAAATTGAAAGCCATGAGAGGTATTCTCATACTCTCTCTTTTCCTTTGCATGATGCTTGGCTGGCTACACGTGATGAGTTGTTTAAGCAATGTTTTGAGTGTTATATAAACAAGTGCTATTCATTAAACCTTTATGAGTAATAGACCGGTGGGTTATTTATCTTAGAGATTAGTAAATGTATTGGTTTCTTTTGCGTAAAGGTGCCTCTTAATGCCTATTGATCCACTGCATCTGATTCTGGTGAAAGAAGTAAAATGTTCACTTTTGGGAGACATGAGTGCCCACCTTTCTCATGTATTTCATACTTAAATAATATGATTCCCTCTGTGTGAGTACAGCCCGTTCCTCCCTTTGCAACTGATCCGGAGAGGAGCTTCTCAGAATTGAAGAGACCCAACAGGCTGTCTCCAGGCTCATTTGTCTCTTGTCTACTTTCAGGAGATCATCTCTTCCGGGTTGCTAAATGTGGCTGCAAAACAGCACACTTTCATCTGCTAATTTGGAATTATTAAGAGCTTTAGATTTTGCTCCTGTTTTGTTAGTGTTTAATTCAGACACTTTCTTTCTATGGCAATGATAATCCTTCCAAGGTCTGTAGAATACTTCCTTGTGAGAGCAATGTTAAGAGTTTTATTATTCCAGTTTCAAATATAAGGAAGCAGAGACCCTGATGGGTGGAATGTAGATAGTTTGTAAGTGTCAGAGCCAGGATTCAGATCCACATGGCTTAGCTCTAGCTAGATCCAGAACTCTTTGCACCAGATAATTCTATCTCTCAGTAAGACCCTTCCCGTATATTTTATTTTATTTATTTTGTGAATTCCATGAGAAAATGAGCCAATCTTGGCTAAATGTATATTTTTGAAGAATATCTGTATGACAGATGATGCTGTATGTTAATTCCTGCAGGGATTCAACTAAATTGGGCCTATGTTAGCTTGTACTCTAGAGAATATGGTGAAACTAAGGGAATTACAGAGTGATTTCCCCTTTAACTTTTCTTTTTGTTCTCTTTGGTATTTTAGTTTCGTGCTTTGGAAGGGAAGTGCATTTGCACTTACCAAATGGTCTGTGCCAGTGACCCCCATCTCCAGAATGAGATATCTGTGAGTCAGTGCTTCGACATCTTGTCTTCATTGCGACTCATCATGCAGGTGGCCCTCCCCCAGGAAAAACTCTGCTGGATCATCTACAATGGTATGGGGATGATTTCAGCTTCGTGAGCAAGAGGCAAACTTGTTGACCTTATTTCAAGCATATTTGCTAAAAATTGGCATGACACCCTTTTAGAATATTGGGTCTCATTATCAGCTTTTGGGAAGCTAAGTGGCGCTATAGTGCACAGAGTGCTGGTCCTGCAGTCAGATGGACTCATCTTCCTGAGTTTAGATTCAGCCTTAGACTCTGACTAGCTGGTATGACCCTAAGCAAGTCACTTACCTCTGTTTGCCTCAATTTCCTCATCTGTCAAATGAGCTGGGGGGGGAAATGGCAAGCCACTACAAGAAAAACTCAAATGGCTCGTGAAGAGTCAGACGTGACTGAACAACAACAGCAAACAACCAGTATTAATAGCTTTTGTCTGCTAGTGACATTTTGTAGAGGCATCTTGGAAAATGGTTTCTCTCAAAAGGAAATGTTGCAACAGGGGTATGTGTGTGTGGGGGGTAAATCTTACATTTATAGTTAACTGAGGAGCTAAAAGGACATTTATAATATAGGCCATTGTGTACAAAAAGTTGCCTAGGTAGGGCCTAAGGTAACGGCCTGGAAATGGGAAGAGCCCAAGATGACCATTGGTAGACTGGTTGGTTCCAAATACCATTCCACTTTGACTTCCTATTTGGGTAGAGACCACTAACTTTCTGCCTTTACTCATTACATAAAAAAGAGAATAAAAATTTAAAAAGACAAAATTTTTTTCCCTAGGTGGGTGCTTTGTGTAGTTCTACGCCATAGAAATATTTTTTCTTATTCTCAATGAATCTTAGCCTTTGAACTGTAGCAGCTGGTCTTCATTCATATTTAGAGGTTATAATAAACAACAATAACACCTAGCATTTGTGTAATGCTTTAAGGTTTGCAAAGCACTTGACATTCACTATCTCATTTGATACTCGCAACAACCCTGCGAGCTAGGTGCTATTGTTAGTCCCATTTTACAGATGACAAAACGGAGGCAGACAGAGGTTAAATGACTTGCCCAGGGTCATACAGCTCTGAGTGTCTAAGGTGGAATTTGAACCCGGGTCTTCCTGACTCCAGATCCAGCTCTCTATAGCTGTGTACAATTATAAACATTTTGGGGGACATTCTTTTGTCAAAATATGATGAGGTATAAAAATTTTCTCAGAAGAAGAAACATTTAAATGCCCATGCTCTTAGGTTTGTGGATATAAAAGGAGGCCAAGATTATTTAAAAGGTACTGATTACTAAATTGTTCTTGTCTGTGCTCACTGGTGGTCTCTTTTCTCGACCTTCCCTGACCACGCCTTCCTCTTCTCTCTCCCCCCCCACCTCAACAATTTGGTACATTCCAATCAAAATTAAGCTCTGTATTATTTGGTTTAGTTTTCTAAGAGATTTCTCAGCCCTGGGCAATCCCTCTTAACTCAGTGATTCCCAAGCTTTTTCAGCTAACTACCCCCCCCCCCCCAGGAGGGCTACCCTCCATGCCTTCCCCCTGACAGTAGTCTTCCTTTCTATCTCTGTCATTCACACACACCACCCTCACCCCCTAAATAGTCCACGTGCTGGTTCCTCATACTCTTCAGTGCATTATTCTTAATGACATTAATTTCCTTATTTTCTTGATTTCCGTTGTTCAGATCAAATATTCCTATCATCTCACAGATAATGTAGGCTTTCCAGCTTTTAAACAATATAGGTGACTACGTGAACCCTTTTATGAGTGTTGACAGAGCCTCAGTTTACATAACTTACGTCCCTATAAATGCTTTTTTTTTCACTCAGTGTAGTTTTCAAGTCAAAATTCCCTGAAAAGTCAAGGCTAAAAGATCATTGCATCTATTGTCACATTTAAAATTTGCATTGAAATTCCTTTGTTGAATAGTTTTACTTGAATGTTTCTAGAAAATCAGAATGCCTAGAGAAGTCAAGTCTCTCTAAAGTCACCAGTTTTCCAGGTCACTTATTGCAGAGGGGTGTGGTAAGTGCTTAGAAATTGGCTCTCAAGAAAAAAAATGACCTACAACACACATGTCAGTTTCATTTGTGTGACTGACATTTTTTTGATCACTTTCTTAAGTCTAGACAATCAACAGAATAATATCAGGTCCTGATTTGTAATTTACTGGTTTCTGAGGGGCAAATGTTCACATATAAAATTTAACATTCAGCTCTCTAGATCCAACTAAAGTTGGCTCCAACACAATTCAGGTTGAACTGTGATTGCTATCATTCACTGGAAAAGGTACTAACTTAATATTGTCTCTATCTAGGTACCATTCATATGTATACAATTTGCAGAAGAATGATGATCATGGGATTGTCTGCTGAGGTAGGAAATGAAGTATGGAAAGAGTTATTCTAATCAATTCCTTTTAAGACTTTGAGTTGTGCATGATTAATATGGAAATATGTTTAACATGATTGCATATATATAACCTATATGAGATTGCTTGCGATCTTGGGGTGGGGAGGAGAGGGAAAGAAGGAGAAAAATTTGGAATTCAATTCACTTATTAAAAGTGAATGTTGAAAATTATCTTTACATGTAATTGGAAAAAGATGCTATGTAAAAAAAAAGACTGAATTGTACACAGCAAAGGAGATACCAAAAAAAAGGAAAATTTGTTCATTTCCTAAATTTTTCTTTAGGCTTATGTTTTGAAAATGTTTAGTTTTTAATTTAAAAATTTGTTACAAGTTAGGTTACAGACACTGACAGAGGTAAAGGACTAGGCCTGTGATTTCATTACTATAGGGGACTTCCAGATTAAAGAAGTTCCCTCACCACAGCAGGTTGACACCTTGTCTTAAGTAGTCTTTGAGAACTAAGAAACTATTGTGACTTGCCCAAGCGGAGCCAGGATGTAGCAGTGCTGGGATTAGAACTCACCTGACTCTGAGGGCAGCTCTTTCTCTACTACACCATGCTCTTTCACAACCATCAATATCTATAAACCAACCATCAAACCTATAAAAGAAGGGATAAAATCATACTTTAAACTTATAGCTGCTAATAAGGCAGAACCAAATGAATTATCAACAATCAAAGAAAGTGCTTCTTTTCCCTATCCTCTTCCAGGCCTATACAAAATTCGACATCCTTCTTCCTTCCTCTGATTTTATTCTGTGTTACCTCATGCCTCTCTGCATATTTCCTTGTCAGCTTTGTATTTATAATTTTGATGACAGCATCATGATTTTTTTTTCAGCCATTCTGTGGTTGTTGAAAATAGAGGCTGTTATCAATTTTTTACCATCGCAAAAGAGCTGCTCTGAATATTGTACCAATAGGTCCTTTATTCCTTTTATGATGACTTTGGAGGCAGAGTTTATCAATGGGTATGCTCCATTGAAAGGTATGTTCGATATGTGTTATATTGCCATTTTGGCAGAATTCAAACCTAAGCCTTCTGATCCTTGGGCTGTCTCCTTCCCTCTCTGTTACCAAGATTATACTAAATAATTGAAAATGATAAAATTGTAATTCTTTAAAAAAATCTCTTGTATGCCAAGTCACCAAGTCACATTGACATTCCTCACTACAAATAAGACTGATTTTTAAAAATATATTTTTATTTATTTCATTAAATATTCCTTGATTACATGTAAAAATAAAAAAAATTCATTAAAAAATTTTTTTGAGTTCCAAATTCTCTCCCTCCTGCCACCCTCCCACCCTTTGATAAGGCACATAATACGGTATTGATTATACCTGTGAAGTCATGCAAAACATTTCCATGTTAGCCATGTTACAAAAGAAAACACACACACACACACAGAGGTGTGCACACACCTGTGCACATCAAAAGAAGAAAATAAAGAAAGCTTAAAAAGTATTCAAGTAAGACTCATTTATGAATTTTCATGGTTCCTGTTGCCTGACCTGAATTGGACTGATGTTGTGGACTGGTACGGTTAATGCTAATAGATCCATGATACCAATGACTCACACCATTGCAAGGAAGAGGAGAGTTCTAGGACTCAAAGAAGACCACTCTGGGGGCCATTTCTGTGGACCAGGCAATGGCACTACCACCACATTCCAAAGTCAGAGGCAGTTCTAGGTTAAGTTGCAGATATTATAATAATTACTCAAATAATCCAGTAGAAGAGTGGTCAACATTGTGACTTTCCCCTCCAAGACATAACCCATCCTCACCTGCCCAGTCTGCATGACTCTTATCTACCATGTTATCTACCCAGAGGCCCCACCCAACATGCTTGAGTTCTCATGACATCAGAAGGATTCCAGTGGAGCATATATGCTTTTGATTGGGTTATGTAGGCCTCACATCCTGTGACCAGCCCATCTCTTTTTCCCATACATGGATGGCTTTGATATCCATCATCACGTTCATAATTCTTTTGTAATAGGACATTGTGATTAGCAGGTACTAAAGAGGACTCTCCCTGTCCTTAATTTACCTTGGCAGTGTAGAGTCTTAGGTCACTGATATTCAGGGTTACCTCTAAAGACTTTGTATTTGGGTGTGAATAGGAGACACCAGCAGGAGTAGCTCTAATGGCCTCTTGTGGTTTCACTTTTACTTTGGCACTTTTGCCAGACCCAGGTCACAGGAGTTTGGATTTAGAACTAGAAGGAACCATAGAGCAGAGGTCCTCAAATGGAGTCTGGGAACTTGTATTTTTAATACTTTGACTACTGTATTTCAATATAATTGGTTTTCTTTGTAATCCTATACATTCTATTCTGTGCATTTAAAAACATGATTTGAGCTCAGAAAGGGTCCCTAGGCTTCACCAACTGCCAAAAGGAGTCCAAGATACAAAAAAGCTTAAGAATTCCTACTTTAGAGGCCCCTTTGTTTTTATAAATGAGGAAACTGAGGCAGACTGAGGTTGATCGACTTGCCCAGGACCACCCACGGGTAAGTGTCTGGTTCGGGTAGAACCTTGGTCAGCTGGTTCCATAGATGGGCACTCAGCCTCTGTAACCAAGTCTCTGTCTTAGGGGTTCCAAGGAGGTTTATTTTGCAGTGTCGGCCCCCCATCAGCAGACTTCACTGATGTGACTTTCGTCTTGCAGGGGTTGCTGAAACGTGACTGTTGTTAAGTTACTGTGAATGTTGATGGTACTTTTGTCGATAGGAGATGCGCTCTTCCCCTTCATCCGTTGTCCTGACATCAGGATGCTGGCCAAGAAATGAAACCACATTCCCAGCGGAGCCATTTTTGAGTTGTTACTGACACTTGCCGCGTGGCTGGACATTTTTTTTTCTTTTTTGTCAGTGCTGTGTAAGCCTATTTTCTAAGCATGTTGGCATTCAGAGCTCCGAAGTATTTAAAATTGTTTTAATCAAAACAACAAATCTCTCTGCCTTTTAAAAGTTAATAGAATTTTTAAAAGGACAATAAGCTAGGCAGCACAAAGACATTATCTAGGGCCTTTGCTATTCCGAAGTGCTTGTCACTGATGGTCCTTTAAGCACTAATTAAAATGGAGGTGTGCACACTATAAAGCTGGCCTCCAGACTCTTCCAGAGACTGCATTCAGTTCCAGATGATTTTCTAAAAAGAGATCTCATCCTCTTGTTGTCCTCGGTGTACCAATAAACCCTTCTCCCCAGAACCACCACACCATGGCTCACTTCCTTGACCAGGCCTGATCTGGCTGCCAAAGCCAGGAGAACAGCGATGTCTGTGCCAATATTTGACTGTTAGCTTTTTGTTCATAGTCACCCAGGGAGAATTTTAATTTAGCTTGAGTCATCTTAAAATAATTTGTTATTTGTAGTTTATGTAAATCATGCCTTGTTGCATATATTTCAAGGTCAGGGGTTTTTAACCCTTTTTTTGTGTGTCAGGGCTTCCCTCGTGGGAGGTGTGGTAAAGCTTATGGATCCCTGCTCAGAATAGTGTTTTTAAAAATGCATACAATGAAATACTTAGGATTGCAAAGTAAACGAGTTAAACTGAAATGGTTATCAAAATAGCAAATAAAAAGTTCACAAACCCCCAATTTAAAAGATTAAATAAAATATTGTTTTAAATATTAAAATGCTAAGTATTAAATACAAAGCTCACACGCCCCTATTCTGTAGCTGTCTGACTGAGAAAGGCACTATGAGGCTCTTTCCTCCCCACTGCCTGCCCAAAAGAAGCCGACAGGAGATGGCCAGGTTGTGGTGAGAAGGAAGGGTCTCTTTCAGACTAAGATGAATGCTGCTACTCAGGTCCTGATTTTTCCCTCCCTCTTCCTCCATTTGGGATTAATGGTGGTTCTGGGTCAGAACGGAATCAGTGGGTCCTTTCCAAGTTGTTAGTGTCTTTGGCTGCACAGCCCGGCCTGAGTCATATCCTAGGCTGGGGTCTGCTTGTTCCTTTTTTGTTCTCCAAGAGGCCTAGTGACATCCTGGGATGACATCTTGACTTTCCAGTGGATTGGGTTTAAGTGAGGCAGAGCTGTGCAAAGTCATCAGCCTCACTCTCTCCTCAGAGTCATTGGAGTTCTGTGGCAAGACAAAAGTCTAGAGGACTGGCGGTGGCCAGGGATATAATGGATGACCTTGGCTTTTCTAAATTAAAGTCTGGAAAGGATCTCAAAGATCATCTGGTCCAGTCCCTTCATTTTACAGATCAGGAAACTGAGGCTGGGGGAGGTTGTATGAGTGCCTCAAAGTCACACATGTAGTACAAGAAGCAGCATTTGATCTTGGATCTTCCTAAAGCTGAAGATAGCTTTTCGTCTATTGTACCGTATTTTCTCTAAAATTAGGCCTGTGGGTGCTTTGGGCTTCAGGTTTGACTGAGAACAGGCCAAGAACTTTTAATTTGAGCTCAGAACTTTTCTGTGTTCGCCCTAGAGCCCCCACTGTGGCTCCAGGGCCGTCCCAGAACTGAAGTAGGTTCTGGGGGTGGAGAATCTGACTATGAGAGACCAACCTCATCTTATTTATTTCTGAGAGTCCTCTGTCACTGAGCAAGCTGTGTTACACTCAGTAGGAATGAATGAATGAAATTTATGATTTTTCATGTGCTCAATTTGACTTCATCTTGCCCAAGCCCTTTTTTTCAACTCTGTGCTCAAATTCCAGTCGAACATCAAGGTGGGCCAGGGTCAGGGCAGGCTTATTTTCTTACTTACTTTGTTGCCATAACCCTTAATTCCTACAAAGATTTCAGAGACTTTGGTAGGCCCTGACACTTATACAGACAGGAAAGTCAAATCCGGATAATTTAGTAGAGAAGGAATGCAGCAAACTTGAAAGACACATATGCTCTCTCTCTCCCCTCCCTTTCTCTCTCTCTCTCTCTTTCTCTCTCTCTCTCTTTCTTTTTCTTTCTCTTTCTCTCATTCTACCCCCTCTCTTTCTCTTCTTTTTTTCCCCCCTTTCTCTCCCCCTCCTTTCCTTTCCCGTTCTCTCTCAAATTTTCTTTGATAATGGTAACAGTAAAGATGGAGGATCCAGTTTCGTTTTTTGGTTGTTATATAATTGGTAGATTCTAATGTTATATTTAAAAGTTACAATGGTATGTTAAGGCTTAATAATTTTTTTGACTGTTGACTTAGTTAAACTATTTAAGACCTTAAAAGGAATTAACATGAAAAATTTGAAAATATTTACAGATATTTTGATTTTGCAAAAACATAAATTTTTTTTCATAATTTGACAGTTGATATAACCTTATTCTGACTACCACTTCAAATTTAGAAAGCCTTTGTCATTTTCCTAGAAGATGTAAATGGTATCGCAGTGACACCCTGTGGCTAGATTCATTAATTGTGTGCTTGCTTCATATATATTTTTTTCTAAATTATTTCCTTTCCAGGCTCTCTCATGTTATGCATTTTCAGGGTAAAATACGAAGTTCCAAAGATATTTAGTATTTCTATGAAAAATGAGGAGCAAGCCTAATACATGCATTTCCGCCAGAAGTCAACAGTAGCAGATGCATTTTCTGTTTTCCAGAAACAAAGGGCAACTCTTCAGCATCGGTCCTTATTCTTGGAAATGGCTTTTCTTAGTCGAATCTGAAATGGACAATTGCTAGGCTCTTCAGCGCTGAAGCCCCAGATTGACAGTGAAAATAATATAGATCACTATATAGATGTTATTGCTGAACTGAGGCACAATTCTTTTTTTTTGTCTTTTTTAAAATGAAATTTATTTATTTTTTGTTTTCAGCATGAACTGTTATAGGATTTTGAATTCTAAATTTTCCCTTCTCCCCAAGATGGCATAGATCCAATTCTTAATATAGTTTTAGGAAGACTGGGGTTTATTGGACAAAACAAAGCTTCCTTAAATCCTAATATTTACCCTTCCCATGCAACTCTCTGTATTTTTTCCTCACCCATCCATCTTCATAAAGTTCTTCTGTGACAGGAACAATACTGACAGCTACCATATTGTTTTGGTGGGCAGAATCAGAATGGAGGACAGTTAGGATATATTGTGCCAGCATCATAAGATCCTATACATGGGGGGAAAGGAGAAGGAAGGTAGAGTAGAAACAGAAATATTATAAATGATTATAGATTTTCCTAATGCATTTTTTTCATTATTTCAATATTTTACTTTTAGTAGGCATTGGTCTGTATTGAAGAATTGCTGTGTGAACACACCAAATATTTAAAATTAGAATTTAATATTAGAATTAGCAGTCTTCGGTAGAGAAGCAGCATGATATAATGGATGGTGAGCTAGTCTGGGAATGGAGAAGACCATGGTTCAAATCTTGCTTCTGCTCTGTAATGGCTGTAGGACCTTGGGCAAATCTGGACTGCTAGACAAGTCTCAAAAACTACACATTTCATGACACTGCTGATCAGTGTTGGTTTGGGGGAAAGTAGGTTATTCCTCCGGGAATTCCCTGTGCCAATGAAACTTTAGGTTTGGACTATTTGGATTTTGCTAAGTTTTGGCAGAAACACTAAATCATTTCTGTTTCTCCCACAGGCCTTGGAATACTTGCTCTGGGCAAGTGTCTGTATGGAATCCTCCATACCCCTCTTAGCTGTTAGGTATCTGACTTGGAGAGCCACCCTCTACACCGCTGTTTCCCAGTGTTACTATGACTGCCAAGTTGGAATTCAGGGAGAGGTAATTGGTTTTCCCTTCGTAATCCCAATAAAACTAACTTTTGTGCTTGGGACTTATTTATTTGAAATCTTATTTACTTCTATAGAACCTATAGAAGATGACAGTCAAGCATGGTTTTTAGGCCTTTATTTGGCTAAAACTGCCTGATCTCTTCTCATTCCCCTCTTGTTCTCTTTTCCTAATCTCTCTCGTTTTCCTCGTTTTCCATTTTGTCCCATCTCTCTGGATTCTGAGGACTTGGTTCTATATCCCTGCTCTGTCACTAACTGTGTGACTTTGGACGAGTCATGTAACTTTTCTGAACCTCAGTCTCTTCATCTGTAAACTTGTGGGGTTGGATTTGATGAATACTAAACTCCCTTCTGGCTCTAAATCTTGGAGTCTGTGAGCCTTCTTTCTTTCTTTAAATTCATTTTTAAAATAAAAAAAATTTCATTTTAAAAATTAACTTTTTTTAAATTTTAATTTTTAAAATTTAAATTTTAAAAAGGAATTAAAAAAATTCCTGTGACTTCCCTTCCTCATTTTACTCTCTGTCTTCTGTCTATCCTATTTCTCTCCCTCCCTGGTCTCCTTTTTCTTTTTGCTTTTAGCCTTGGGGTAGAATTTCAGGATTTTACATAAATCAGTCAGTTGCCATGATTGCTGCTGCATTGCTTCTCTTATTTTTTGCCTATCTGAAAGTCGAGGGGCTTTCCATGGAAGAACTCCTTCTAGAGTTGAAGGAGTGCATGGACTGATGATGGGCCTTTTAGCCCCGCCCACTTTGAGGGTAGGCTCATCTTCAGTCTACAGTGAATGGAGATCCTTCTTCGATTGGATTAGGGCTCAAGATGGCTCTGATGCTTTGGGGGATGGCGCTGGGGAGCTAAGTAGTTATCAAAATCGCTGAGTAGTGGGAAGTTCACAGGTCTTGAGGTCAGTAGATCTGGGTTTCTATTTCAGCGTGGATACTGGCCAGCTGTGTGACTTTGGGCAGATCTTTTAATCCTCCCGAGCCTTGTTTTTCTCATGTGATAGTAATAATTGTTCTCCCAACATATCAGTAGGAGATTTCTTTGAAGATCCTTAATACATTATATAAATTATTTTTATATTATTTTTTCCCTCCTATTATAAGTTCAATTTTGGTTGTGGTAGTAGTTGTTCAGTGGTTTCAGTTGTGTCCCACTCTGAGGGGGACCTCATTTATGGTTTTCTTGACAAAGATACTAGAGTACTTTGCCATTTCTTTCTTCAGCTCATTTGACAGATGAGGAAACTGAGGCAAATGGGGTGAAGTGATTTGCCCAGGGTCACATATCTAGGAAGTCTATGAGGCTAGATTTGAACTCAAAAAGATGAGTCTTCCTGACTTCAAGCCTTGCACCCCTTAGCTGCACTGCCGTTGTCTAGTAGCTACATAATAAATGTTTGTTGGATTGAATTAAGTAGTCAAAAGAGCTAAGCCACCTCACAATTGAGGACACTTATTCCTATCATGTTTCCTTTTGGAAATTATATATAATTTTCTGTACCTTTGTTATATTTTTCATATGTGTTAACTTGAGGACCTAGCATTTGCCTCATTCAGACTACTAAATGAGTTAAAAGAAGTTTGAGTGAATCCTCAGTGAAGCCTTTGCAAAAATGGCAAAAAGAGCTCTGTTAAGATAGCATCTGACTTCAATTTATGAGACTATTAATCTTCCACATTTTTTAAAAAGTTCTTTTTGGGGGTGATTATCTCTGGAAGATTTCAAATAATGGTGAGCTGATCAATTTCATTGTAATTTAAATGCATGATAAGATTTCATTTTGAATTCTGATTCTTACTTAGCAAAACTAACAAATGTAACTACTTACTTACTTTTTTTTATTGAAAATAAATCATTAAATAAGTATACTTTATTTATATTGATTGCTTCCAGGGAAGGAATAGCTGAGGTATATATTATTTTGAAAGTTCTTGATGTCAGAAAAGGAATAGAAGAATAAAATGTGATTGATTACTCTCTTGACAAATTTGTGATCGTTGCTTTTCTGTTATACATAATGATTAATTTTTTTTTTTAAACCCATAATAGATGTTTGCTAGGCGAGGTTTGGGAAAAATTGATGAATTATTGCAACTAGAAGTAATGAGCCTCACACCACCACAGGATGAAGCAAAAAGAAGCTTTCGAGAAGCAACCATAAAGGTATACAGATGAACGAAATTAAAGAAACCTGCCTCCTTTTCCATATTTCTGAATCAGTAGTCATCACAAAATACTTTTGACTCTTGTTTTTAAATATCATCCTCTCCGAGGCAGATGGCAGTGATGATCTTCAAGAGAGCTGCCTTTGAACCTCGAAGAAAGACCAAGGCCTTCACAAGAACAAAACCAAGACTTAACGTACGGGAGGCACAGAATGTGAGTCTGGGATTATGGATTATGGGAATCTTCTTGAAGAGAGTGCTAGGTTTAAACAAAAAATGCCTGCTAAGGCCTATGTGTTTTTGATTCTTTTCTCAGTGGAAGCTACAGAGAAGAGGTTTTTTTTTTCTCTTTTATCCTTATTAAGCAGGGCACTTCCCTACTTAGGGAGTGGAAGGCTATGAATGGCCATTCTGGCTTTAGACTTGTAGCCCCAGCTCAGTTTAGATGAAGGTGTGGTTTGTCATACAAGATTAGGTATGGATCTAGAGTGATAGCTAGGATTCTCAGCTGTGTATAGAGTTACCGAAACAGCAAGCTAGGAGATGATTTAATGTTTTTAAATACTTAACCCTTCCTGATGTGGTTACTGTCTCCAGTGGTGCAGAATGCAACTCATCTACACCTTCCATAATGCTCTATGGAACAGCCACCCAATGTACTGGGGCCCGCCCCTTAGAATTCTTTTTTTTTTCTTTTTGGAGTGGGGAAGGCAGGGCAGTTGGGGTTAAGTGACTTGCCCAAGGTCACATGGCTAGTAAGTGTGTTAAATGTCTGAGACTGGATTTGAACTCAGGTCCTCCTGACTCCAGGCTTGGTGCTCTATTCACTGAGCCACCTAGCTACCCCTCCCCTTAGAATTCTTGACATTGTATGAGTAGCAATAGTACACACAGGCCCTCTGTCAGTTACCCATTACATTATGGACCCACTGGTTCTCCATTGCTCTGATGATATCTTTTATACCTCTTTGGTAATATGCTATAGCCCACTGGTTTCAGATAGAAAGGAGTGGAGCAGGTCTTCTAAACCAGATCCCTGTGGGTACATATTGACTTAGAAAATCACGTGTTTATATTATCTATGCTTTATTGTATTTTTATTTATTTTTTTAAAAAATATTTCCCAATTGCATTTTAATCTGGTTTGGGCTGTATTTTGGAGTGTTGTGGGCCTCACGTTTGACATCTCTGCTGCAGCCCTCTCCAGCCACATGTCTCCTTTGCCCTTTTGATGCCCTACAACTTTAGTGTTTCAGTGACTTGTATTCTATGAGGTGTAGCCATGTAGCTTCAGAAGAATACTGTGATATAAAGACAGACATTTGTTTTAGGCAGAAGTGTGGGAGTCGTTAAAAACATTATACAGATGGAGTCAACTGATTCTCATGTGGCATGGCTTTGAGGTCTCTTACTACTCTGGTCACCCTCTACTTAAAGGATATAATTTCTAAAATGTGATGCTGCCCCCCTCCCCAAAACTGAACACAACACTCTAGATGTTTTCTGACCTGGGACAGCAGAACTATTATTTCGTTGAACAAATTAGGACTTAGCTTTTGAGGTAGAAAGAGCCTTTGGGTCACTGAGTCCAACTAACTAATTTTCAGTCAGGTGATTAGTCAATAATCATTAAGCACTTACTATGTGCCAAGCTTTGTGCTAAGCATTGGAGATACAAAGAAAGGCAAATGTGGTCTCTAAGGATCTCTAGGAACTCATGTTTTTAATAAGTGAGAGATGTGTAAATAAATAGGGAATATAAGATTTATGGAAGTCATCTCAGGTGAGAGGACTAGGAAAGGCTTCCTGCAGGGAGGGGGAGTCATGCTGAGTCCTGAGGGACCCTTGGGACTCTCACAGGTGGATGTGAGGAGGAAGAACATTTCAGGTACAGGGCAGAATCAGTGAAAAGGTGCAGGGCATTAGAGACTTATCAGTGCAGAACAGCAAGCAGGCCAGCATGATTCAGACTGTATGGAGAGGAAGAAAGTGTAAGGTGATTTGAAGGGTCCTATTTGTGAAGAAAAAGCCAAACAGAGATTTATGTTTGATCTGAGAAGCAATAGGGAGCCACTGGAGTGTATTGTGGTGGTGGTGATATATGCCATGATCAAATTTATGCTTCAGGAAAATACTTTGGCAACTAGCTGGAGGATGAATTTTAGCCGGGAGAGAATTGAGGCAGGGAAATCATTTGGAAAGGTATTGCAAGTGTCTGGGAAAGAGACAATAAGAGTCTATAGCAGGATAGTTGCTGTGGAACTGGGGAAAAGGGTTTTATGGGAGCGATGTTGGGAAGGTAGATGTGACAAGATTTCCTAGTAGTTGGATGAGTGGGGTGAGTGAAAGGGAGGATGAAACTGAAGATGCAAGCTTAGGGGATTGGGAGACTAGGGGATGTCCTTGACAGTTAGAGGGGTGGGTTTGGAGGGAGAGAGAATGACTTATATTTTGGACATATTGAGTCTGTCCTGCCCAGGATAACCAGTGTGAGATATCCAAGAAGCCATTGGGGAACTATATCTCTATGGATTACACACACACACACACACACACACACACACACACATGCACACACACACATATACACACAGATAGACATGAACTCATGGGAGCTGATTAGGTAAGAAGAGTATCAAGTCAAAGAGAAGAGAGCCTAGAACAGAGGTTTGGATGACAGCTGTGGGCATGACATAGATGAAAATCCAGCATAAGAGCCTGAGAAGAAGCGGTCAGCCTGGAAGGAGGGCACAGGTGAGACCTGTGTCATGAAATCATAGTACAGAGAGAGTATCCGGGAAGAGAAGGTGATGAACAGTTTAAAAAACTACACAGAGACCTAGAAGAAAGAAGACAAACCCTAGTTTTGGCAGTTAAGAGATGGGGAAACAGAGACTGAGAGGGGTTAAGTGTCTTGTTTAGGCTTACCCAGATATTAAGTGTCTGAGGAAGGATTTGCACCCAAGGCTTTAAGTGCACCGTGCTTGGATTCTATGGATGCTATGCTTCCCAATACCGTTTATAATTCTCGTTCATTTTCTTGGTGAACTTGCAATACACTAACCCTAACAATGGCTTCGCCATCACTTCCTAGGAGTCCCAGCTTAAGTACCACTGTCTGCAAGAAGCCTTTCCCAGTCCCACTTTGTACTGGGTCCTTCCCTCTGAGAGCATCTCTAACTTACCCTGTTGATGTCTTGTTTCCATGACTGTCATCTTCCAGGGTTTTCAGGAGCAAAGGATGTCATTCATCTGGGTCTGGTGACTTGAACTCAAGAGCAGTGAGGGGCTTTCTTACAATCTCCTTACTTCCCTTGGGTATTAACTGTTCATTAACTTTAATTTCTCTGTCCTTTCCAGTTGAAAGATGATTCTTAGTGGCAGAGAAGATAAAAACCAATAAGGACTGGACCTCTTTGCCTTCTCCATGTTGGCCGTTATCCCATGTGTCTAGAGCAGAGATCCTAGCCTTCCTTTGATCCTCCTCTTTTTCCTAGTAGAGCTTTAAGAAAAGCAAAAAAATGCTCGCTGTTGTTCTTAACATTTCTCTCCAGTCTCACTTCATTCTAAGCTCTCATAGGAGTGTGCCATTTTTGTATTCATCCTCTGTTACCTGCCCTTGCTTTCATCTTCTGTATGTCTTAAGAATCAATGTTTTGGAGTGTGCAAACTTTACATTCGCACTGGCCTCGTTAGACAGTTTCTGTTTCTTCTTCTTGCTCAAAACATTCTCTTTGTGCCTTTAGGATTTCTTTCTTAAAAGTATTCCTCCTCCTCCTAATCTGATTTCCCCTTGAGAATCTTAGTCCGTGAGATCTGTTTTCTCAAAATTGATCACAGGATTGACTCTTTTGTGTCCTGTTTCCTTTGGCAGTTCAGCAACATCTGTAGACTCGTTGGAATAATGCTTTTAAGTGATTGAAGGAGATGCTAGATTTTGATTAGTGAAAATCAAGATGTATCTTTTTTCCCATCCCATTTTTTCCCCACTCCTAAGTTCCCTTAGGAATTTAGAGTCAAGTTCCTAAGACCTCTTAGCATTAAGGGAAGGTCCAGGTACCCCACATTAAGAACTCTTGATTTATGTCAGGCTGTGCCCAGATTTTTTTTCTCTTTTGTCACAGAATTCTCTAAGATAACACATCCAAAACAGAACTCTGTGTTTTTTCTACCTCATCCACATCTCTTCTCAGTTTCCCTGTTTTTCTATCGAACACCCTCCCACCCTTCCAGTCACCCAGGTTCAAAACCCCACAGTCACCCATGCTGCTGCTGTCTTCCTCATGTCCGGGTCATTGCCAAACCCTGTTGATTCTGCCTCTGTCACACGTTTTGGGCTCCTCCCCTTCTCTGTACTTTCATGGGCAGTTGAAGTGCTCAGAACTCAGGCTCTGTCAGTAACCTTCCTCATTGGCCTTCTCTGTCTCCAGTCTCTCCTCCCTCCAAGCCACCTACCTGCCGAAGTACCTTCTGACCTGACCGCTTTTCTCAGCTGAAGAAGCTTCAGTCTCTGTTGAGTGTGGAAGGCCTTTTGCTGTCCAGCTTTAGCTACCAGGCTTGTTAGGATGCTCCTCATCAGACCTTATCAGGCCTGGCACATAGTAGGTGCTTGGCAAATTCTTGTTGATTTATCTTATAAATAGGACAGATTTTTACTGAATTCTTAGTAGAATCATCAAATAATAAGATTTTGATGTGTAATTTTCCTTACATATGTTATTTCATTTGATCCTCACAGCAACCCTTGGAGGTAGATGTTAATATTATTCCCATTTTACAGATGAGGAAACTAAGGCAGAAATGAAGTGACTTACCCAAGGTCACACCACTAATAAGTGTCTAGAGTTGGATTTGAGCTCAGTTCTTCCTGATTCTAAGTCCCTTACTCTATCTGGAGGAGGCATCACAAACCTGTCTTAGAGACCTTACAAACCAGAGGGAGCTGCTTGTATCCAGAGCTGGGGCACAGCTGCCTAGCACCAATAAACAGGGTCAAAGAAAGAGGAGAAAAGCCCCTTAGAATCCTTCCAGGTTCATCTGGGTAGGACTGGGTCACTCCTGGGCCCACAGGATCCATGGGCCCAGCAGATGGCAGCAGGTACTTGCCCAGATGGTAGATGGGCTGGCTTCTCCTTGCTGTGGGAACTGAATAGACCAGAGAGGACTGTCAGTGAGGAACATTCATCAGGTAGCTGGGGGTGCTGACCAGGGAGGGAAACCCTAGGCTAGGAGAGAGGGGAGTTCTGATTAGATGCTGTCTCTGCTGCTTGGTACTTGCCCTCCCATGCCCCTCCCCATTCACCTCTCTAGGCCTCAGTTTCCTTGGGTATAAAGTGAAGGGGTTGGATTCGATGACCTCCAAGTGCCCTTGGAGCCAGTGACCCTCTGTGCTGGGACCATTGGGCAAGTCAGGCTTCAGCCATCAAGGCTGGCCTGGCTCCAGAGATGTGGCACAGCCACCCAGCCCAGATTAATGAGGTCAAAGGCCAAAGAGTCTCTGAGGGGACTTTAGAGTTAGATCTATTACCCATCTCCTTCCCCCTCCTCTATTTCCAGCTTCCTTTTTTTTGTTCGTTGTCCTCTCCCCTCTCCACCCCTACTCCCACTTCACCCCCACTCACATGAAAGTATAGTCTCTGTAGGGGCTTGAGGTTATATCCCTGTTGCCTGGCACAGAGGAAGTGATTAATAAAATGCTTCTCTGTTGCTTCTTTTGGTTGTCTATCTGGTCTATTTCTGTCTCTCCCTCTCTCTCCCTCCCTCTTTCTTTCTCCCCTGTCTCCTTCTGTCTCTTTCTCTCTTTCTCTCTCTTTCCCTCTTAGAGAGAGATGTCTGAGTGTCTGATGTGATCTGGGAGCTTTTACGTATGCTCAAGAGCAATCTAGGTGCTTGTTTCTTATTTAACATCTATGTGTGAACCAGGACAGACGAGAAAATAGTTGTTCTTTTCTAGGAAGTAAACTCAAACACTCCATTGTGGAATAAACAGTACTGACATTCCATGCAAGGTCTTGTGAAATCTCAAAATAAAACATTTTCTGTTTTGGTTGTCATGCTCCCAGAGCCCACAACCTTGGGTGTTCATTATATAAGTGGCTAAGTTCATCCACACTTTGGGCCTTATGCTTCTTTGTGTCTATAGTAGTCAGATAACCTTCGTGTAAGCCTGCCTGGCTCTTTGGGGTGGGTTCCTGTTGGCCAGCCACAATGGCAACTTGCCTTGTCTTGGACAGTATTCTCAAGGGCCAACTTGGCATAGGAGGTCAGCCCCATTCCATTTTTGTACATTTATTTTAGGAAATTCTTCTTAACATTGAACTAAAATGTGATTCCTTAACAACCCTAATTTTTCCCTCTGTTGTAGATACACACCCAATCCTTCCATGCACTGGACCTTTAGATATTTGAAGATAGGAATCCTGTACCCTTCTATTTTAGTCTTCTCTAGATTAAATATTCCCAGTTCTTTCAACACTCCTTATGTGACTTAGTTTTTTGCCCTCCTTTGGAAGGCACTCCAGCTTGTCATTAATCTTTCTGTAATGTAGGACCAGACCTGGAAAAAACAATTGCATATGAGGTCTGATCAGGGTGTGGTGGACCTCCCCTGATGGGGAGCATACTACATGTATACTACGCTGTATGTCAAAGCGGTCCATTGGGGGCTTTTGGGGGGTGATGGGGAGAGAGCATAGCTTAAAATTCCTATGTCCTGAATTTGTACAATTGGTTTTTGAACCTGAGGCTTGGAATTGATATTTGTCCTTACTAAATTTTATCTTGTTAGTTTCTGCCCATAATCATAACCCAGGGAACACTTTCGAAATTTTGATTCTGTTACTTAGTCTTTTACCTACCCCTTTAAATCATCGTTTGCATCTTTCATAAGCATGTGTTCCGTGTTTTCGATTCAGAGTAGAGAGGATGTTTCAGCAAAGTTCCCTGTTTATAATGTGTAATAGGCCCGCCATATACTGTGTCTACTGCTCTCGAACTGTCCTCAGCTTCCATTCTTTGGAATCATCAGGAGAATGTGGCATCGAAAAAGTGAACCTTTGTTTGAGGGGGAAGTCTGGGGCGTAAAGAAAGAATTTTGCAATTTCAGTTTCAATTTCCCAAAGGTGATCAATCCAGGTTGCTTTCACTCATGTTGGACTTACCTCATTTTCCCTTTTTCTGTGTCTGGGGTGTGTGTGTCTGTGTATGATAGATACAAGTTAATAATTCTATATACGCTGTCCATCTGCTCTCTTATTTTTAACACAAACTCGGAAGATGTGTTTGCAGAACGTGTTTGACAGGGTCATGGAAGATGGCCAATTAACAGGCGTTTATCGAGTTCTTCCTGTGTGCCAACGATTGTGCTGCATTTTGGAAAAACAAAGACAAAAGCTATACATTCCCTGCCCTGACGGGGATTACATTCTAAATCATGAAAACACTTTCCCATAGGCAGGTATACCCCCAAAATACAAACTGGTACAAAGTAAGGAGTGGGGGGAGCAGCTATTAGCTAGAGTGGATGGGGGTGTGGAACCAAGAGAGTCAGTCAGTAGGAGATAGCCGGTACCAAGGCACAGAGAATTGTGTGTGAGGAGGAGGAAGAAAGTCATTGTGACTGGATTTAGTATGTGTAGAGGGCAGCTCATTAGAATGAATCAGGAAAAGTTAGATGTTGCTACTTGGATTACCCAGGGAAGCATTTTATATTTTATCCCACAAGTAAAGGGGAGATATTGGAGTTTATAGAAAGGGGCTTGGGGTGTATGGTGTTGCTGTTAGTCCTTCATTCCCAAAGAGGAACAGGACATTAGGGAAGTGATGCCATGACATGCAGGTGAATTGGATTTAAGGGAGGGCTGTGCAAAGTTACCAGCCTACCTTTCTCCTCCAAGCCATCTGGGTCTAGTGGCAAGATAATATAGATCAGGGATGACTAGAGATGGCCCTGGATGCAGTGGGAGACCTTGGCTTTTTTTTCAGGGTGTTTGTGCAATAATAAGACCTGTGCTTTAGGAAAATCTCACTTTGGTGGCAGAGTGGAGGTTGGGCTGAAGGATGCTATTACAGTGTTCCTGGAGAAGAGGGCCTGAGCCAGGGTAAGGAAGTGATGTGAGGTGGGTGGAAGCAGATGTTATAGGGCCCTGGAGAATGTCCAGACTCTCTGAGGTGCCATGTCTCTACCTGGAGAATACTAGGGAGCTGTTTCCAGAAACATCCTAATGAAATGTCTTTGAGGAGACTGTGGTATACTTGTAAAGACATTCTATAATTGGTCCTGGTTGGATAACTGTGTTGAAGAGGAGGTGTTTTTAATTGACTTACAGGGGCATTCAGAATGCCCTATCAGCTCCAGTTATGGCCTCTTGATCTTGGTGAAGGGAGTAGTGTCCCTGAAGCTGTGAGTTTAAAAGGTCCAGAGGCCTCTTCGGCATCTCATTGCTCCAGACTCAGGGTTTTTGTGTATTATCACTGTTCTGAGTAGCAAATGGTGCTAGAATTGACCAGATTACATGGAACCAACAAGAAGTGGCAGCTGATTGAATATTTGGGGGGTAAATGAGAGTCTGGAGTAGAGGATGACCCTGAAGTCATGAATTTGTGTGAGTGCAAAGATGTTGGTCCCTTCAAAGAAACAAAGACATTTGGAAGAGGACTGAATTGGGTGGGGTAGAACTGGGAACTGGATAAGGAAGAAAATGAATTCTGTTTTGCACAGGCCTTCAGAACATTTAAAGTTTAAAATGTCTGATAGGTAGTTGGTGATGTGAAGCTAGAACTCGGGGAAGAGCTAAGGGTTGAATAAACAGAACCTCAAATTTAGTCTGGGAATTATTTGCATGGGGATGTTAATTAAACTCATGGAAAGTTCTGAGGTCACCAAGTGAGAGTCCAGTATACTTTGAAGGGTAAAACCCCTTTAGATGGTGAGTTCCTACAGGTGCCTTTATTTGTGGCTGTCACCATTCTGATTGCGTTGAGCCCAGAAACATTGTAGTTTCCTAAATAGGATCCATAATAAATTCAAAAGAATTTGGCCAACTTATCCACACAGAGAAACAGGACAACAAATAAGCAAGGGAAGGATCAGCCTAGTGACCCTGCCCAAAAACAGTGAGGTGAGTTTGATGTAATGAGTATTTAGTGAATCTACAATGACTCCTAGGTAATTACACACACCATCGGATGAGTAGTTTATTCTAGAACTTTGCTTAGAAACAATGCCAAATCCAGTAGTTGATGGTTTCTGGAATTGAACACGCTTTTGAAAATCAGAACCTCATCTTTCCACGTCTGGTTTCTAAAGTGTGCTTGCCGGCCTTTGAGGTCCCTTTCGTCTTTGGGATTTGATGATTCTTTGTAATGCTTCATCTTAGCCTAGGGAATTAAATTCATTTAAAGGAGCTAAGTGCTGTTTCGAGAGTCAACTCCATCTTTAACATGACTTTTCTGCCTTTCCCTATTTGAGAGAGTTATCATTGATAGTGTAGATGGAAGCAGAGGAGAAATTCCAATCTTGCTTTCTTTTTCCAAGTATAACTTGTGTTTCCTTACCTGCCTCAAACGGTGGGCCTAACCTTTTCTTGTTCTTATTGCTTTAAATTTGTCTTAAAAAAACAAACAAAACAAAACAAGAAACCTCAACCCTTTCTCCCCTTGTCCTTAGCATTTTTCTTCACAAAATTCTTTGCTTTCTGGTCTTTATATTTCCCACTTCTGTTCTTATCAGCCAGTTATTCTGTTGTCCTTGGTTATATGCTTATTTTTATAGATCCTTTTAAAAATCTGAGCTTGGTGGAGTGTTCCCTATTTGACTACATTCTTCTCCTTGATTCTCTTCTTTCCTTTCTTCTTCATTAGGATCAGTTGCAATTGTATTGCCGGGATTTCCTTTTCTAGAACTTCTCACCATTCCTGAGTTTAGATGTTTTAGACATGGTGTAAAACATATCTGTTCTCTTGAAGATCTTGAAACTTACTTTCCTGGCAATCTTAAAAACTTCTTCCTGCCCACCTTTGGTTTGGTCCAGAGATGCTTTCAAAAAAAAATCTGATGGAGGGGTTTTTCATCATTTTTGTGTGTGTGTCCCAGACCTTTTTGACAATATATTGAAGCCTATGAACCCTTTTCAGAGAAGAAGAATATTTTTAAATGTATAAATTACAGAAGATTACAAGTAAACACGGTTGTCAAAATGTTAAAGAAAAAAGACAAAAAAGACCAAACAAGTTCATGGACCCCAGGTTAAGAACCTAGTCTAATATGTAGTTGGAGTGACAAGTCTTGATGAACAGAAAGAACCATTCAGAAAATGGAAGTTCAAATAATGCCAGCATTTTGAAACAAGGTAATTTGATTGTTTGACCCCCTGCCCTGAACTACCCTGGCATTGTGCCCAGTGTTCTTTTCCTTGGCAGTTCTGAAATTCAAGATGTTGATTACTTTCTCTCATGATTTCTGACCCTTCCATGTTCTCAAAAAGTTCTTGGGTTGGGCGTAATTAAGAATACCATTTCCCTTTGAAGTTTCTAATAAAACAGGTACATAATGTAATGGGTAGAGCAGGAAGATCTGCCTCAGACTTTGATTAGCTTTGTGATCCTGTCACTAAACTTCTCTGAGCCTCAATATCCTCATCTGTAAAATGGGGATGGGAGTGGGGGTGGGCGGGGAATGGAGATAATCACACCTACCTCTCAGGGTTGTTTTTAAGGACTGAATCAGGTAACATATGCAAAGTACCTTGCAAACCCTAAGAGGGCTATATAAATGCCAGCTCTTCTTATTAACTACCTCCCAAGAGATAAAGTTATCAGCAAAGTAGGTCAAGAATCAATCATTTGCCTTGGTTTCAGAAGATGGAAATTTATAGCCAATATCTGTGTTATTGAATCCTTCCCCCCCCTCCCCCCCCATCCCGTCCACCATCACCACTGTGCTAATTTTATAATCTGTTGAGAAGCAGCATGCCCACCATCCATCTGGCTGGGACATGGGGGAAGAATGGGCATCTATTTCCAAAATTGCATCATCTTTGTTTTTTGTTTTAATGTCACTTAAATTCTCCTATCCATGCTTCTTCCCATATGGTTGTGGATTTCTATAGAGGTGTGTCCTTTCTTTGAGTTGGGGACACCTCTCCTCCTCCTGCCTGGCCAGTCCCCTTTGGATGTGGCATACGCCCTCCCTTCCATGGGCATTGTCTAGACATAACATGTCCGTTCTGCTGAGAGGTGTTGCTTTGTTGGTGGTCAGACTGACCTTGGTTAACATTTCCTGTTTATTACCCAGGCTGTCATGCAGTGGCATAGTGATACCTGGAGCAAAATGTGCTGCTCTTCTCTGTTATTTTCTCCTGAAAATGACCACCTCCATTATTTCATCCTCCCCTGCCCATTGCCCTTCCAGGAGATGGGTCTGATGGCTGGGTGAATACCAGTTGCTGTACATTGAATAGGGGTAGTTATGTATTGTGGAGACACAAGGGGAGCCAGGGAGAAGCTGGAGATGAGATGGAGGGGCTGGATACTGGAAGGACACTAGATGGCCTTGGTGAACCTCTCTAGATCTTTATTTTTTCCATTGATTCCAGCTGCAATGGCCACGTACTCCGACGGAAAAGCTTTTGGTTGAGATGTTTGACAGCACCTCATCCCAGTTTCTGGCTGTCTTGGAAGCCCTTTCAGAACCGAGAAGGCGAGTGTTGCAGACGGGTCCTCCCATGTCAGAGGAGCTTGAGGTTCGGGACGTCTTTGCGGAGCTCTTCATGGCAGGTGGCGAGCTCCTCTCAGGTGAGGACAGATTCCAAATGGGATCTGGCAATAGAACATTTAGAGATTGTGAAATGGTTCGTTGTGCAGCATGAGGGGCCATAACTGAAGGTTTGCTCTCTACTGATGATGGGTCATTAGCATCATCTCATTCATCCATGGTCTTGTATTTGCATTGACAGTGAGCCAAATGCTTACTGTGGTCCCTTAAACAGATGTTATAAAATGCTACCATGCATTTTTATTGTATCATATTCATAGATTTTTTTCCCCCAGAATTTTAAAGATATCACATGGCTCTTCCACTAAGAATGGCCAAAGAAGAAAGCCATTCGTATGTTGTTCAGGTATTTTCAGTCATGTCGGACTCTTTGTGACTCCTTTTGTGGTTTTCTTAGCAAGGACACTGGAGTGGTTTGCCATTTCCTTCTCCAGCTCATTTTACAGATTTGGAAACTGAGGCAAACAGGGTTAAATGACTTTATCAGGGTCATTAAGCTAGGAAGTGTCTAAGGCCAGATTTGAACGCAGGTCCTTCTGAATCCAGGGCTGACACTCTATCCCTTGAGCCACGTAGCTACCCCAAAGGCATTCATTCCTCCTGTTAAATACATAGTCGTCAAGGAAAATCACAGAAAGAATGTTATGTTTGACTTTCAGTTGAGTGCTCATTCAAACTACTGCCCTCTCTCGTGGGAAACTTAGTTCTTTCATCCCCTTAGCTGTTTAACAAGCATTTATTAACCACAGTATAGTGCTGTGATAGATACTAGGGAGGTAGAAAATGGAGGTAGATACAGGCTGGAGCTCCATGGAGTTTGAAATCTGGGATACTGAGGGATGAGATCCCATGATGATATACACTGTCATAGGATAAGTTTATTTAGAAAGGTGCAAAATGTACTGACCAAAGGGATCAGAGAAGACCCTGTGAAGGGAAGGGAGACAGGTATTTATTAAATTCCTATTATGTGCCAAGCACTTTCCAGACATTAGCTGATTTGATCCTCACAAGAACCCCTAGAGGTAGGTGCTGTTATCATCCCCATTTCACAGATGAGGAAACTGAGGCAGGCAGAGGTTAAGTAACTTGCCAGGGTGACAAGCTAGTAAGTGTCTGAGACTATATTTAAACCTGGGTCTTTTGTGATTGCAGGCCCAGCACTCCATCCACTGGGCCACCTTGATACCTCACAAAAGAGGCGACAGCTAAGGTGGAATTATAAGGGAGGGTTAGGAATTCTACAAGCCGCGGAGGGGATCAAGGACATTCTGGGTGCAGGGGAACGATGTGAGGAAAATCACAGAACCAGGAGTTTGCTGGGTACTCTTGAGTGGCAGCCAATGCCCAGAGATTCATCAAGGGCTCACTCTGCACTAGGCACTGGGCCAAGGGCTGAGGATTCAAAGAAAGGTAAAAAGACCAATCTCTGCCCTCCCAAAGGAGGCATTCTAATGGGGAGCCATCAGGTACATGGAACACAGTTTAGCAGCAGTGGAGAGTGTGCTGGAAATGGTGGGGGGGACATGGGATAAGAGTGAAAGCCAAAGGTGGGAGGCTTTGAACATCAGGCAGAGAAATTTGAACTTGACTTGGTAGGCAATGGGGAGCCCCTGCAAGTTGCTGAGCAGGGGAGGGATGTGAACAGATCTATGCATAAAAACATATGTTTCTTTGAGCTACACAAAGGAGAGGTGGGCAAGAGGAGCAGGGGGGAGAGGATAGCCAGATGGCAGAAGTGTGTCATGGTAGTCCAGGGAGTTAATGGTAGTGTATGTTGGGATATGGTTGTGGGAACTGAGAGGACAGGATGGAAGGCTACTGAGAGGATGCGGGAGCTCATCAGCTCTCGGAGATGAGGGAGAAAATGAGAGGTGACACTCAGCATGTTAGTGAAGTGGGGGAGTCCCAGGGTGGGGGTTCAGTCAGTGTGAGGGTTTGGGGAGCCAGGGCTCCCTCCCAGTGGGTGGGTTATCATCTCTTCCCTCAAATAATAGAGTCAAGTGGACAAAAAAAAATCCCATAGAAATCATTTTGGGAAAGACAAAGTAACTTAAAAGTATATTGCCTTTGGTTGTGGAAAACATTTTGATTATGGAACCACAGCATCCTAGAGCTGGAGTAACAATAGTAATAACAAGGGGAATAAAAGTTAGCACTTATGTAACACTTTAAGGCTGGCAAAAAAGCCCCCAAAACTTTGCAAGTCTTGTCTGATTTTACCCTCACAACCACCTTGGGAGGGGAGTGCTGTTACTGTCCCCGTCTTACAATTTTTACCAGTTTACAAATCCCCGTTACAGATTACTCTCTGAAGAAGATGGAAATTCAGTGACTTCCCCAGGGAATAAATATTTGATGTTGGATTTGTTCCAGTGCTCAGCCCACTGCTCCATCTGACATCTGATACAACCCCCTGATTGATAGCAGAATCTCCCTTTATTTCACCCCTGCAGGTTGTCAAACTCTGCTCGAACACCTCATGTGACAGGGAACTCACTACCTTAGATGGCGGCCCTTTGCAGTTTGTTTTCTAAAGGGACTTATAACCCTGCTTCCCACATGCATTTCATCATTAAGGCTATTTGTAAGGCTATTTGGGACTGTGTTGAAAATCCCAAATTTCAAAGAACATTTAGACTTGATTTCACTTCTTTCTTTTTTCTGTTTCAAGATTTAAGTGGTGGTCCGACAGTCTGTGGGAAATTTGACTTTTTCAAAACCATCTGTTCAGTTTCTTCTCAAATGAAACTCGCTGTGGAAGGGAAAGATGGTGTTTCAATAGCTGCTGCTGTGAAGCTGATAAAATTATCTTTCACCTTTGAGGAATGGAATTTATTTAATTGTACCGCTGCTCAGTTTATCAATTTCCTTCAGGTAAGGTAGCCGCATGCTTGCCTTGTTTTGTATTATGAGGTCACGGTAACAAGCTGCTAACCAGTTTATGGGGCCAATAATGTTTCTTAGAGTCAAAAGGACCCAGCCTCCAGGAAAGCTGAGATGGATTTAAGGCTTCTCGCTGCCATGGAGCCCTTGATCAACGTAAAGAGGAATAAAGGCTTGGCCTGCACGGGATTAGGAGGCAGCAGCACCACTGATGGCGTTTGCAGTGCAGGGAAGAAAATCATATTTCAGGGTGAGCGCGTTAGGGTTTTTCCATGTGGATACAGGAAGACTTTTCTCACCTCCTAGTGTGACCAGAATGTCGCATCACTAGGCATTTATCAAACACCTTCCTGGGGGTGTAGATAAAGGCAAACTAGCCTCTTCTCTCAAGGAGGTACCATTCCACTGGGAGGATTTAGCAGGTGCGCACTAAGGCACGTGCGGAAGAAAGGTGGCCTTGTCATGGAGCCTGGGGGTGAGCTGAACTGACTCATCCGCTTCTGGGAGAAAAAAGCCAAAATCTCTCCTGTCAGTCAGTCAGTCAGCCTTTGTGAATCACCACCTCTGTTCCAGGCCCTGTGCTAAGTACTTGGGTTATAAAAAGAGGTAGAAAAGGCCCCTGTCTTCAAATAGCTTGTGGTCTGCGGGGGAGACAGCATGTAACAGGTATGGACAGAGTGAACTGGGGATAGTCTCAGAGGGAAGGAGTGGGAAAAGCTGCTGGCAGAAGGTGGGATTTTAGCTGGAACTTGATAAAGAGGAAGAGAATTGGAGGGATGAGAGCGAACCAATGAGGTGTCCCCAGGGACTCGTCACTTTGGGGTGATACAGCAAACCTTCAGTTGCCTCTTGACTGTAGTGTTTTGAAAACTTTGAAGCACTGTATAAATGCCAGTTCTCCTTCTATTCTTGCTCTTTCTCCTTTCTCCTCTTCTCTTCCTCCTTCTCTTCATTCTTTTCCTCTTTCTCTTTCTCCTTCTCTTCCTCTTTCTTCTCCTCTTCCTCTTCATTCTTCCCTTCTTTCTCCTTTTCTTCCTCCTCTTCACTATTCTACATCCTTTCCCTCCTTCCCTTCCTCCTCCTTTGCTCCCTCTTCCTCCCCTTCCGCATCCTCCCTTTATTTTTCTTCCCCTCCTTCCAGCTCTAGGATTCTGTACTCCAAGTGTTTGCGATAACACAAGATGACACGCCTTTACATTAGTCACATTGGATCCAAGTGAACTAGTTCCTTACCTGCTCTGTGCTTTCTTCTTCCTTCCTGTTAGCACTTAGGTTCTAGGATGATTTTCAGGCTTTGTCTGTGTCCAGAAGTGAGTTGCAGTTCTGGACCTCAGTCCACTCTTTGAATCCAGACCCATTCCATAGAAGGTCAGATCTCTCCCGCCTTCTGGAGCATGGGCTAATACAGTTGAATTGTTTGACCATGACTATTGATGTTTGTGGCTACTTGGCAGTTCGCTGGTGAGCCTCCTGCCAGGAGATGCCTACAGCTAGTGATGGGTAGCAAGATCATAGGATGTCAGAGCTAGAAAGGACCTTAGCGGTCCTTAAGTCCCAGCCCCCTCACTTAGTGACGATGAAAGAATCAAAGCTATGCAAAAAGAGCTATTTGCTATTTGTATCAGAGGGAATAAGCAAAAATCTCTGATTTTCCTCCTCCTCTGGAAGGTAAAACAGTGCCCTGCTTTCTGCTGTCATGGGGCCTGGCAGCCTCTGTGGCTCCTGGCTGACCTGAGCTCCTCCAGAGTTTATCTAGGGACTGTCTAGGTGTATTCACAGAAGGGGAGGGTGAGGAGTGGGCACAGCTCAGGAACCCCCTCCAGATGGAGGATCATGGTTCAAACCTGCTTCTGATACTTCTTACCTGTTTGGCTTTAGGCAAGTCACTTAACACCATTGCACTGCCCTCAGTCTCCTCATCTAGAAAGGGAGGGAGTTGGACCGGATGAAATCTAAGGTCCTTGCCACTCAGAGTAGACCAGCACTGCCCATTGTATAGCCCTATAGGATGTCCCTGAGTATTCTCCACTCTATACAGCAGGTGTGTTCCTAAAAAGTTGCATGTAAAATTAATTTGTGAAAATTCAGTCACATTTTAAATGCCATAGGGAAACTTGCTGTTTTAAGGCAAACTTTGTAAAAATAGAGTCTTTCTGAAATGCAAACATTACCCCTCCCCACTTTAGCTATAAATTTGAGTTTTCTGAAAAATTCACTTGAATTATAACCCACTGGCACAGTGAAGAATATCTTCTAGACATGAGTTGGTCATAGATGTGGTTCACTGCATTTTAGAGCTATAGTGAAGGTTCTCAGTTTGGCTTTCCTCGAATGTTTTCTATTCATCATTTTATAATTAGATATTAAGTTTATGTTAACTTTTTTCTGTTTCATGAATAAAGACTCTCACATGTTATCTGGAAGCTATTCTGATGACATCTTCCACTTGGGGTCAACGTTATTTTCCTTCACTTGTTCAGAAAATGAGGTGAAATGAATATTTTTGACATTTTTTCATGATTTATATGATTAAAAAATGCAGGGATCACACAATCTTCCTTTCTTTTAAAATCCTAAATAATGCATTCTCTACATTATCAGAATAATTGAAAATAATCAATATCAGAATCCTGATTGATCATAGTTTTCAATGTATTTCATTATTGAGAGCAGTCTTACAATGATAAGTGTTAGTACTACTGATTTCTTCTTGACACTCTAGCTCTTTTGCTAAATGTCAGAGAAACTGTGCCAGTCATTTTATGAGTGTATGTTGTGTATGTTTGACTAGTTTCGTTTCCAAAATCTATGTCTTTTTTTTTTTTAGTTTGGGGGTCTTGCTTCTTTTTTGTTTCATAGGTTAAAATCATTTAAAAATGGTTCTGTGTTTGAATATAAATTTTTCTGAGTGTTGTCTTCTTAAGTTCATATCCCATTTAAGTTACTTTAATAGGAATATTAAAATTGTTTCATAATATAAAAATTTTACTGCATCCAATATTGGTTAAATCAGTAGACCATAATTGGAAGTTTGGAAAAAATTTCCATTTTAATGAGATTTTTCTGTTATAACAGTATTTGTTGCAAAAGGATTTGACCTATGATAGCTTTTTGAAATCAGTTGTTTCTTTCTTTCCTTTCATAAAGAATTGTGATAATTATTATAATACAGAGAGTAAGGATGAGAAAGAAGGCTTACAGGGATATGAGGTTTTCAACTAATTTTTCTTTCCTCTGATGTTTTTCTCCCTTGATCATTTTATAAGCAAACTCATAATATCTTGTAAACCATTAGCAGCAAACATATGCTGGTATTTGCTTTCCTCTTGGATTAAAAGAGTATGTAACTTATATTAAGGAACTGACCTGTTACTGAGTCAAGTAATTTTTATTAAGTACATAATGATATGTAATGGTCTTTACTAGTTACCCAAGAAACAGTGTGGCACAGCACATTGCCTTTATAGTTATAAAAATCTGGGCTTGAATCCTGCCTCAAAAATATATTAGCTACATGATCCTGGACAAGCCACTTGAGTTCCTTCAACCTCAGTGTCCCCGTCTGAAAAATGGGAATAATAGTAGCCCCTATCTCCCAGGTTGCTGTGAGGATCCAAAGAGATAATGGATGCAAAGGTCTATAAATGGGAGCTTTTATTGTTATCAGGCCCCAGTGAAACAGAGATGTGAAAGAGAATGTTTTTCTGGATCCTCTTGAAATAATCAATTTTTTTTTTTCAAATTTAATCTCCTGCCCCTGCCCTGTCTTTTTCTCTCATTATCCCATTTCTTTTTTCCCATCCATCTAGATTCTCAGAAGGGAATAAAAAAGGGAATAGAGCATTCAGATTTGGTTTATTCTATGTTGTTTTTTTATTGAAAACTGTTTGAGATTGATCTATTTATTCCTTTAATCTAACACCCTTTTTCAGAAAGTTCAACCTGATAATGAAATCGTTGCTGATCTGATAATGTTCCTGTGGCAGAAATGCAAAATGGGAATCCAGCGCATCTATTCAGCAAAAATGGAATATTTCAAGTTTGTCCAGAAAGTCAAAACTAACAAAGTATTTCTTTTTCTTCCTATTATGCTTTTCTTTGTGTGGTTATAATTTATTATACTTAATCTAGGTTAAAATTTACATTTCAAAACTAAGGGGAATATTTTTGGTCTATAATTAAATCATAATCATCATGATGGAATATTTGCTGTTTGCCAGAAAATGTGCTGAGCACTAGGGATACAAAGGAAGACAAAAATGGTCCCTACCTTTAAGGAACTCACAGTCTGAAGAATTCAATCCATTTCAATGTCATATGATTTTTTAAGAGTTTTTGATGTGTAGAGACACCGTCTGAGGCACACAAAGACAAAAATGAAACCTTTCCTGCTCTCAGGGAGCTTATATTATATTAGGAAAGGGAGTGTGGAAAGATAGCATACAAAATTTACCCAAGCAATGCCAGGAACATTGAGGAAGGAGTGATCATAGCCAGCAAGGGCAAGGGATCAGCACAGTTTCATGGAGGAGGGGACAGTTGAGTTGAACCTTGAAGGAAAGGGTCCTGAAAGGTCTAGATGAGGAGGGAAAGCCTTCTTGGAATGGCTTGTTCCTAGAGCTTGAAGGGACCTCATAAACCATCTCATCTAAACCCCACCAATTTTACTGATGAGGAATCTGAGGTCTGGAGAGATTGAATGATTTGCCTAAAGTCACACAGGTAATAAGGGATGGATAGAGGATTTCAACTCCAAATCCTGTGCCCTTTCTGACGGTCTCCTTTGTCTGTCTGCAGTGGAAGCAGGAAAAAGAATATTGAGTTGAGGGATCAGTCAGTCATCCATTTTGGCCAACACTTCAAACTTAGATTATTTGTGTCTCCTAAGACAATGTATCCTTAAACTTAATACCAAGTGATCATTGGTTTGCAAATCTCTCATCTCCCTTATTATTATTATTATTTTGTTGAAGAGACAAAGCATGAATAAAAGCATATTTCTCAGATCGTATCAACCAAGAAAAATCCATAGAGGAATTGGATAATAGAGAACACAAGGAACCAAATACCAAATTTCCACCTTATTTCCCAGTGATACTTGTAGATTATTGTCAGGAGAGAATTCAGGCAAGGGGAAAAGTATTAAAACCATTTCCCGAGCTTATTATTCAAAGGATTAGAAGGAAACTATAAGAGTTAATTTTTTTATAATCCTAAAGCCAGTCAAAATTGGGAAAATGAGGTTGCATGGAGACCAAGTCATCATTAGCTTACCTGCAGTGATGATGGGGGGATCTCTAACATACCCTTTGTCTCATCTTGAGTCTTCCAAGCAAAAATTTCATCTCAGCCCTCTTGATCTTTGTGAGCTACAGAATAAGCCAGTCTGTTGCTCATCCACTACACTTTGTCCTAAGAAACCTTGGAGTTGTTTAGACTGTGTGTTTGTTTTCCGCTATGTGATTCTGGGCAGGTCACTTTACACTCTTAGCTCTTGCTCCAGGCAACTCTGTAAAACTAGAAATTGCTGAGAATGGGCCAACATGCATTGGTGGAGGGAGTTTCCTTTCCTGGAAGTTCTCTATACCGATGAAATCACAGGACTAGTCCTTGTCTCATTTGTGTACTTATATATAAATCACCAAACAAAGGATGTTGCTGTAACTTGATTGTTTTTTTTTTTTTTAATTATCGTGTATACTGTTTTCTTTCCTTAGTGGATTCATCTGCTTTGGCAGATAAATGAGATAATTCATTCCTGTCAAATGGAAGATATCAGCCCTGTTGTCGTGGCTGAAGTCTCGTTACGGCTAAGTGAAATATTGGAAACTTTAGGGAACCCAGAAAAAAAATTTAAAAAATATTCAGGTAAAGTATCAAAGGAGATAATTTGACAAATGAGCATGGAAATGAGACCAACGCACTTATTGTCACTTGATGGTACCATATCTTTGGAGTCTGGCCTCACACTTAAGACTGGTGCGGTCTTGGGCAAGCCTTTTTTGAGCTTCAGATTCTTTTTTTTTTTTTGATATGAGATTCTTTATTAAATTTTTTTGAGTTACATCTTTTCTCCCCGTCTTTCCCCCGCCC
>CM053581.1:412227515-412243063 GCA_028627135.1 Pseudochirops cupreus
AAAAAAAAAAAACAAGATGAAATCTTTGTCCAATAACAAACCTGGAGAGTCCCTATCATAACTAGTCATTTGCTCCCCCACTATTCCCCACTTATCCCTGTCCAAGCTGGTGTCATGCAGCCATGGAGAGACCTGTAAGATGTTTTAAACAAATTTGTGTGCCCTTTTGGGTGAGACGTTCAAGCCTTGCTTTTTAACAAGCATCTCAACCTGTTTAGCATACACCTCTAAATTCTGAGCCTCAATTACTATATCCCCCATCCTGGGCTTCTGGGCTAAGTCCTGCAGCAACTATTCCCAGGCTTTTCTGTCCTCTTGGAGAGTGCTCTCCACTGGCTTTCGTATCTTTCCTGCTCCTTTCCTAGTCCCTCGTTCAGGCGCCATTTCTGTCAGGGTTCTCTGTCAGAGTACCCTAACTTGTCTGTAGGGGCAGCCGGTTACTTACCTCACTCAAGTAGGCGCTAGCTCATTTTCAAGAACAGAAGAGTCAGGGCTCAGAGGTGCAAACAGAGAAAGTTTATTGAGTCCTCTCCATGGGGAAGCCTTACAGTGAGATCTTAAGGCAGACTTCAAAGTACCCCCAAGGCTTAGGCCTTATATACACCCCAGATCCACATACCACATGTGACACTAATCTGGAACACCTGGTAACCTACATGTGGGAGAACCTTGAGCAATGCTCTGAACTCCACGTGACCCAGCTTGTTCCAGCATCTTGACACTTCCCTGTGCCTCAACACAAATGCTTGCAGCCTGCACGTATTTCCTAACCCTCACATAACATAAAATTGAGGACAGACTGTATCCCCAACAATTGGGAAATATGTGTGATGTATAAAAAGTTCAAGAGACTTGGTTTCTAGTTAATCGTATCATTAATAATGCTTGTATATTATTAATAGGAGAGTCATTTGGCAGTCTCTCTTAGACCAAAAGATAAAACCCATTCAATGCTTATATGCCCTTGGAAAAATGGGTGTTCCTGAGGGTGGAAATCAACTCTGTTTGGTCAATGAGTAATGAAAGAGAATCAATATTATAATGAGAAGTGGACTAATTCTTATGACGACCTGGGGAGCAGGGGAGTGTGGAGGTGGGTGGGGAAACATGATTTTGATCATGTCATTTACTTCCAAATCACTTCCAGCCTTGGGCAATCTGGTCATTTTGCACAGCCCTCCCTCCCTCAAATCAAAGTCAATTGCAAGTTATGTCATTATCCTCACCCAAACCTGAGCAAAGCACAAGGGCCTCCTCACCTGGGAAGGGTCTAAACAAGATTGAGTAGAAAACCAATTTAATTTCATTTTCAGCAATGTCCTTCAGCCCTTGCTTGACCCAGTAGAGGATAAGTTTTCAGACAGGGATAAATCCTGTGTCTCTCCAAGATTAACAATAAGCTATTTAGTAATCATTTCTCTCGTATGTCATGTTATTATGCCATAAGAAACAATGAAGGTGAAGAATGCTAAGAACCTTGGGAACCTTTGTATAACGATGCAGCATGAAGAAAACCAAATAAAAATAATAGTATATACAATGACTATAACTATGTAAAGACAACTTTAGGACTTTAAGTAACAATAAAATTAGAAAAAAGAATAATGAATATCATTAATACTAACATATTGGAAATTACGGTATACACCTTTTTTTTTTTTTGGCCATCTGGGGTGTCCCAAAAATCTCAGTGCAGTTTTCAGCTACTAAAGCTTAACCAATAACTGTTTTCTGGCAGTTTTCTAGCTTTAAATTATTAAAGTTTAAAACTGCACTAAGACTTTTGGGACACCCTGTGTGCAGACTGACAAAGGTATAGACTTGAATGCCCCATTGATTGTGATCTCTCTTTTTATGCTGTTTTGCTCAACTATTTTCTGGGATTGTATGTTGGGGGAAGTGGGAGGAGTTTAATTGTACATTTGTGAGGTATGTGGAAATGAAATCTATTAAGAAAAAAGAAAATAAAAAATTAAAATCTGAGTTTGTTGATTTGTCTTTAGATACTGTTCCCTTTTAGGAAACATAGGCTCCTATATCTATATCTAGAAAGGGCCTCAGAGGTCAAACCCTTCATTTTACAGATGAGGAAACTGAGGCATAGAGGAATCAACTGTTCTTCCCAATGTTATCAGCATCAAAAGTGAGATTTGAACCTCCATTCTCTCGTTCCAGAGCTAGTGTTCTTTCCATAGCACCATGTTCTGCTGACAATTTCTCACAGCATAAAATACAAAAGAATGGAAACTGAACCTTGTTCCTTTAATTTCAACTTCATTTTTCTTGCTATTGCCCAATGCATTATTATTTTTTGATTGGAATTATCAGGGTTTTATTCTTAAGGGCCTCCCAGCACTTAAGCCAGATCTCTCTGTTAGAGTCTCATGTCAGGAGTCCTACAAAGACTTTTTCTACATCTTAGCCCTTCCTCACTTAAATCCAATTCAATTGCAAGTCATATCATCATCTTCCTAAAGTCATGGTTTTTGAGAATGAAGGACAAACCACATAACCACGGTGTCTACATCTGTCAATTTCAGCTCCATAAGTCTAGGGAACAGATCAGACCATGTCTGGCATTTCATTCCTTATTTCTTTTGAAGTCTTAAGATGGCCTGGTTACTCACACTTCCCATCATTTCTTCCTTAGCAACCCAGCTTCCCTCATCGATCAGAAATTAAGAGGCAAGGGGGTGGCTATGTGACACAGTGAATAGAGTACTGACCCTGGAGTCAGGAGGACCTGAGTTCAAATTTGGCCTCAGACACCTAACACTTACTTGCCATGTGACCTTGGGCAAGTCACTTAACCCCAATTGTCCTGCCTTCCCCCCCTCCAAAAAAGTCAAAAAAAAGAAAGAAATTAAGAGGCAATGAGGAGACACTGCAAAATGTTAAGCAATGGAGTGCCACAAAATAGTGTTTTAGGAAGGTTAATATGGGGATGTCATCTAAAAGAACTTCACGGGAAAATTCTTTTCAGTTATCCCTCTTCCCTTTGGCAAAAATGGATGATCCACAACTTGCCTTCTGAATTCTGCCTGAGAAGAGCTCTTTTAGAATTCAATAGTTCAAATTCCAAAAAAATTCACATTTAGACCTATAAATTTATTTGACTTCTGAGTAAGGCTTATATTTTAAAAGTTTTTTTTTTTAAAGATTAAGTTCACTTACATTCAAATGAATTAAAATATTCCTAAGTGACTGTCACCTGATGATGACTGTAGTGCCACATTAAATTCAGGCTTAGTGTTTATGTATAAAACGCTCCAGATGTGGTTAGAATATTAATCTCTCCAGTGAAAAGTTCAAGTATTTTGTTATTCAGAGAGGCACAAAACTTTGGCTTCCTCACTTTTTGTTTTAACTGGAAACTATTTAGAATCCCAAGTAGCATAGGGCCCACAGAACATCTTGCTACCTCAGGCTTAAATGAAAGTGTTTAGAGTAATCATAATTTTCAAATGTAGTTTGGGGTCCTCCCCATCTAGTTCATGATCTACTCACAGAGCAGACATTGAAAACCATAAATCAAATAGCAAAGCATTTAATTGGGACAAAATAGCAAAGTAACTATAAGAAAAGCAAGGAACAGAATAATTCTCAGCTCCCATACATGAAACGATGTTGTTGTTCAGTTGTGTCCAACTCTTCATTACCCCATTTCCTTCTCCAGCTCATTTTGCAGATGAGTAAACTGATGGAAACAGAGTGAAGTGAGTTGCTCAGGATTACACAGCTAGTAAGTGTTTGAGGCCAGATTTCAACTCAGGAATATGAGTCTTCCTAATTCCAAGCATAGTGTTCTTTCCACTGTGCCACTTAGTTGCTCACATGAAAGGATATAATCTCCCAAAGAGTCCCACATTGGTGGGGAAGGGAACATTTCCTTTAAAATTCATGTTCTTTTCTTGTTCCTCTGATGGATATTTGGGGCATTTTCAGTTTTAACCATGGGGATTGTGCATTTATTTTTGCATTATGAGGAGTGGTCCATGACATAGAAAAAGATTAAGAACTCCTGATCTAAGATATAAAACAGAACAGTATGTGTAGAAGATGTTTGATGTTCTTTCAGTAAATATTTGTGGGTGAATGAATGAAAGATATTTTTCCTTTTAAACATATTTAATTCCCTCCATCCTTTCCCATCCATGCCTCACTATCTAAAAGGTCTTCTATGCTAACCAACCTCTGAGTTTAGGGCAAGTGTGATGCAATGAAAGGAACATAGATATGTTAGTAGTTCTGTAGGATGATGGAGAAAGAGGTGACTTTCAGTCAAGGGATCTGTGTTTCCTACCTCAGACATTTATTAGGTGTGGGATAACAAACAAGTGGCTGAACCTCAGTTTTCTCCATCTGTAAAAGGGATAATAAAAATACCCATAGTACCTGACTTACAAGGTTATTGTGAAGATCAAATGAGATTGTATATATAAAGTACTTTGCAAATCTCTTTTAAATTAAATTTTATTTGTTAATCATCAAAAATTTACCTTATCACTTTTTACCCACTTCCAATTTAAAAAGAAAAAGAAAAACAAAATCTCTGTTACAAACATGTATAGTCAAGCGAAACAGATTTCTATGTTTTATATGTGTGCATATATATACATATATACATACATACATACATACAACATAAAAACACACAAACACACTTAAATATAAGCACATATACATATACATGAAACATGCTACCTACCTCCTGGTAGAGAGGCAATAGACAGTACAAAAGAAGACATATGAGTGTATACATACACACACACATACATACATACATACACAGGTGGTTTAACCTTTCTTAATCTTAGTTTTCCCCTTCATGTCCACATATATAGATAGATAGATAGATAGATAGATAAATATTTTTTAATTTTTAATTTTAATTTTTGCTTTTTGGAGGGCAATTGGGGTTAAGTGACTTGCCCAAAGTCAAACAGCTAGTAAGTGTGTCAAGTGTCTGAGGCCAAATTTAAACTCAGGTCCTCCTGACTCCAGGGCCGGTGTTCTATACACTGTGCCACCTAGTCACCCCCACATATATATTCATACACAGATATAATGTTTCATCATGAGTTCTCTGGAATTTTGGTTGGTTATCGTATTGATCAGATAAATTTTTCGAAGCATTTGTCTTTACCACCATGTCGTTACTGTATAAATTATTCTCGTGATTCTGCTCCTTTCACTCTGCATCAGTTCATGCAAGTTTTCCCAGGTTTCTATGAAACTATTCACTTGTTCATTTCTTATAGCACAATGGTATTCCAGCACATTGATATACCATAGTTTGTTCAGCTGTTTTGCACCTCTTCACTTTCTAATTCTTTGCCTTTGTAAAAAGTACTTTGCCAATCTTGAAGTACAATGTAGATGTCAACTATTATTATAAATAGAAAGGTCTCCTACCCATCACCTCTCCCTCCCTCTTGATTTCCCTGCCTTTTTTCAAGACTCGGTTCATGAGATGACTTTCAATTGACTTTGATTTGAGTGAGGCAGGGCTGTGTAAGATCACCAGCCTCACTTTCTCCTCCAGAGCTATGTGGATCCAGCGCCCTGGATATAGTAAATGTAATAAATGACTGACTAGAAGAGAGATTCTAGCCACGTTTCTCTGGCTTCTGATCTATGAGTATCCCAAAACCCGAACAGAGGAACACATCCACTGACACTGGCCTCCTGGCTATTCCACAAACAAGACACTCCGTCTCTAGGTTCTTAGAATTTTCAGGGGCTGTGCCCTGTGCCTGGAACATTCTCCCTCCTCTGCTTCCTTGCTTCCCTGGCTTCCTTCAAGTTCCAACTCAAACCCTACGTTCTACAGGAAACTTTTTCCAACCCCTCAGTTCTGGTATTATTTCCTATTTATCCTGCACATAGCTTGTATGTATATATTTCTTTGCTTCTCATCTTCCCCATTAGATTGTGAATTCTTTAGGGGCAGGGACTGTGTTTTGCCTTTCCTTGTATCCTTTGCATTTAGCACAGTGCCTAGAACATAGCAGGTGCTTAATAAAGGTTTGCTGACTCTCTGACTGACAGTCCCCAGAGTCCAACTAAATAAGAATATCCGTTATGTTGTCCCTAACAAATGGTCATACAGTGTTTATTTAACCTCCCATGAGGGCCTCAGTTTCCTTAACTGCAAAATGATGAGAATGACCTTGAAGGTTTCTTCCAGCTCCAATATCTGATCTTATGACTTTCCAAGGTAATCTAGTTCCACTTTTGAACTGCTTTAATTGTTAGTAATAGTCATGCTTTGAAGCAAAAGGGCTCCAGGCAAAATTTTGGTGTCTGAGTTGCATTGCCCCACCCCCTCTCAGACTTGTTGCCTAGGATACTTTTGGCTGGTTTCTTGAAGTAATGGGCCTGTGGGAAACAGCTGAATCCAGTAGCAGCTCCTGGAACAACCTCTGCCAGGGTATTTAAGGGAGTCCTAGGAGTAGAAGGGGGCTGCTATAGCTTGGCTCAGCCCGGTCTGTGTTTGGCCCTGAGAGAATGATTTGTAAGAGCTTGGGAGGCAGGGGCGGGGCAGGAAGGGGGAAGGGTGCTGGGTGCTGTAAATGGCTAAGGCTGTTGGGTGCAGTCCGACAGAGTTTGAACCCTGGGTATTTTTTCCTTGCAAAATTAGAGTGGTTCCCCAGGCCTTCATAGGTTTTTCTGCTGGTGCAGTCACAATTCCTACAAACCCAAAACATTCATAAAAATTGGGATGGCAATGTTGAAGCTCTCAGAGGCAGGGACAGCCCAATGCTATAGATCTCAATTGGACCAGTGGAGCTTTTTCTCCTGACCTCCCATCCCCAGTAAAGAGTGTGGGGGCTGCGGGAAGCACTAGGCAGGGATTATAACAGCATTACCCTTGGAGGTCCCCCTCCTCCTGCTCCTCTCACCATGGGTGCCTGGGGGAGAATAATTATAGCAGTTGTAAGCGTGGACTGCAGTTTAGCAGGATTACCCCCACCCCCTACAGGTTATATCGATGGTCCTTTCCATGCCTTCTCTTGTCGCTGCCCTGCAGGTGAGCATTGCGCATGGTACAGGACCGCAAGAGTGTTCTCAGTACTCCCCCTGGAATAAATAGATACAGATGCAAAGAGTACCCCAAGCTGAGGAAAGTGTCAGCATAACCTCGGCTTCTCAGCTCTTTTCTCATTTTCTTGCTAGCCCCAAGCCTGTCAGCTTCCCCTGGAAATAGTGTGATGAAGTGGAAAGAACACTGGATTTGGGACCAAAAGACCTGAGTTAGAATATATTTCTGCCACCTAATATCTTTGTGACTGAGGCCCTGTTTCCTTCTCTGGAAAATGAGGGAGTTAGATTAGATCAGCACTTCCCAAAATATAAATTGTATATCCATGAGGGTCCCTGAGACCCTTTTAGGTGGTATGTGAGGTCAAAGCTATTTTCGCCATAAAACTAAAGAGGTTATTTGCCTATTAAAATATCCCTCCTCCCTTTTCCAACCACATGTGAGGCCTTATTTTTACTTCATATAGTTAACCAAAACAACATATGGTGACAGATTGAATGCAGAAGCAGATATGAGAATCCAGCAATCTTTTATTAAGCTAGATGTTAGAGAGATTTGCAAAAGTATGTAAAACAATGCCATTTTTCTCACTAAATATTTTTGTTTTGGAAAATAGATTTTTCAGGGAAAATGTAATTTATGTTAATTTGTAATGGGTTTATTATTGTCATCTTATAATGGATTAATAAATACACATTTTAATTATGTCTTTTAATTTATGACATGGGAGATATAAAAAGATATAATAAAAATTAAAAAAACTCTTTGGGGTTCATAATAATTTTTAAGGGTCTCCAAGATCAAAAAGTTTGAGAAACACTGGGCTTGAGGATTTCTGTGGTTCCTTCTAGCTCTAAACTCATGATGATTCGTAATTCTCCACTAAGATAGAATACTTGCTCACCTCAGTTTCTATCTGCCCTACCAAAAGCTTTCCCAGGGTCTTTTCTTTCAGCGGGGCAGCTTTCCCCTTCTTCACTGTGGACTTTGTCGCCAGGTTAGCTCAGTGAATAGGGTACTTTTTTGCCCAGGCATTCATCCAAACAAGATGACTTCTAAGATTCCTTTTGTCTCTAGACTTATGATCCTATGAATTTGGTCTTTCCGAAATGCCGCCCTCTGATCATAGATTTGCCTAGAATTAATTGTGCCTCAAGTGGTTTGTCCCAGCCCACTAAAAATCTCACAAGCCTGAACTTTGACCACTGTCTTTGCCCACAGAATTCTTACTTCATAGAAACCTGCTACCACAGACCTGAATTTTGCCCAGGACTTAAAACCTGGACTATTGCTACCTTGCCCACTGGCAAGGTTACAAAGAAACTTTTTAAAAGGGCAGGACAGTGTGTCCCGGCAGACCGAATAGAAAGGATAATGGCCAACTATTGATCTTCTGAAGGACAGTCACAGAGAGGTGTGAGGTGTGAGCCTGGACATTGGTCAGAGGCTAGAAGAGCTGTCTTCCTTCAAAGAACAGTCTGGCTGCCACCTCTCCACCCAAGGCATTCACTGATCCACCAATCAGCATAGAACTTTAAGGTTTGCAAAGAGTTCTACATCTATCACTTGATTCTCATAACAACTCTGTGAGATGGATACCCTATTTATCCCCATTTTACAGATGAGAAAGCTGGGACTGAATAAGGTAAAGCCATTTGTAGAGGCCCACACAGTTAGCAAGTATCTGAGGCAAGATTCAAATTCAAGTCTTTGAGACATGGAGTTCAACATTGTCTTTAGATGAGTTTCACTTGTAGCAAAACAAACAAACAAAAAAGACAGTCAGTGGCCACTCCTTTGGATGATCATTTTCTCTAAATTTACCCAGACCCACCCTTCCACAACAGGCAGAAAGCACAGCACCAGTCCTATATTTAACGTCCAGCTTGGTCGGACTTGCCAGAACTTATATTTCACTGGCACAGCCTTGAAGAATACAGGGTCACCTCTGAAGAGGTTACCCCTAAAGAGGGTTAGAGGTGCTCTGGACACCCCAAAATACCAACACGCTGGGTCCTGCAGAAAGAATTCCACTCTAAGTCTTCTCTCAGCCAAAGAAAAGTAAAGTTTATTGAAAGTTAATTAAAAGTTCACCCTATGGGGTAGACTCTTAAGGAGCCTAGGTATCTGTGAGGCTTGCATTGGACAAGTGGGCCAGAGCAAGTCTGACACAGAATAAGTCTGTACTAAGTCATTTTATGGCACTCTTCCACCACATGGAGGGAAGATGGGGTCTTATGCACAGAGAAATCTAGGGGTGGTCTAGAGGAGGAGTTTGGGGAGGGTCTTCAGGAGGAGTTAATGAGGTCAATGCAAGGGTGGATTGATATTTTGATAGGCTCAAGGGTGGGAAGTAGATGGACAATGGAGGGCTAGGCTAGTAACAGAGGTTTGGGCCCAGCCACAATGACAAACTTATGGCCTTTGCAAATGCCTCATCAAGTGGGAAGATTTAATCAGACTTCAAGGGGTTCAAGGAGAGCTCAAGGGGGCTCCCAGAGCCTGCACCTCATCAGCCTCCACATCTAGATGAGTCTGAATGGTTAGTCAGCTTGGAGAAGTCCCTGTGTGAGAACTCTCTCCAGTAATGCAAACCCATCCCCTTCTATGACTCTGTGCTCAACTCCTAAGTCATTGCCTGAGGCATATCAAGGTTGAATGACTAGCCCAAAGTCACAAGATCAGCAGTGAGATTGCAACTCTGATCTTGTTGACTCTACTATGACACAATGCCCGTTAGTGGAATATCATCTCCCATTATAGCCCATTATTATTATTTTTTATATGAGACCTGTGAAGAATTCCCTCTACCAATGCACATCTCTATATTTTCTGTAATTTATAACCTCAGAGAGTCACATAGGACACTGAAAGGGTAAAGGATTTGCCCAGAATCACACAGCCAGGATGAGAGTGTGTGGGGTACGGGGACCCCAAAATCCCCTACCCAAGAAAAATCAAAAGTCAGAGGCATCTTGAGGAAGGAACAGGAAGTTTTATTCTCTTCCACCACAGGAAGAGGGCAGTCCTCTCCATGGTGGGGATCAAGGAGAGGAGGTGTGTTACAAAAGACAGAAAAAGATTTTATACCCTAACGAAGTTGAGCCCCCTCCCCCTGGCTGTCCCTTCTCTCACTGGCTGGGAGGTGGGCTCTCAGTCTTGGTGGGAAATCTAACGCAATGGTGGACAACAAAGAAGCCGGCCACTATCTCCTATTGGCAGGAAGGTGGGACCAGGAACTAAGGTATCATCCATGGCCTTATATGTAAAGGCCAAAGCAAGGGAGGGAAAAAGATCACAAGCCAGGGTAGAGGTCAAAAACTCCTGTAAAAGGGCCTAATGCTTTTAAGGGTGTGGTATACAAGGGTGGAGTTGTAAAATTCCGGAAAGGGGCCTAATGCGGATGACAGCAAGGAAAAGGGGGAAGGGTCCTAGGTTGTGTAAACCCAAGACTCAAATCTGTCCAGTCTTATAAAAGTCTATCTCTGGTTTTCTATCTCTGGTTTCTAGATAGTTTCTCTCTCTTCTCATTCTGAGGAGTCTTCACAGAGGGTGCAGAGAGTGTATACTCAAGAGAGACTCAAACTCAGGCCTTCCTATCTCTGAGGCCAGTCAACATCTATTTCTCAACTCTGCCTCCCAGTAAAAATCAATCTCTTGAGAGTTTGTATGATAGGAGTTAATTTTCTTTGAGCTTGATTACCTCTGGATAAGTTAACTTTTGGATTCTGAAAGATTGTTTGAATTGAGAGATCAGAAAATGATGATTCCACCAAAATGCAACAGCCCTAAACACTATCAATTTCTCTTTCAATTAATGATGAAATTATCACTTTATTTTAACTTTAGGGAGGAAATCAGAATACAGCAGTGGGCAGGGGAACTAGGCTGGAAGCCAAAGGACCTAGGTTAAAATTTGTCTTCTGCCACTTACTAATTTGTAAGACAAATGAAATGATCTTTCTGAGCCTCAGTTTTCTCATCTGTAAAAGGGGAAGAGTTTGGTTTGGATGATTTTCAGCTCTGAGTTTTTGAACCAATAACCATTGTTCTCTTCCTGCCTTCTGTACTCCTGTTTATGCAGCTCTAAGTACAAGGCCAAGCCCATAGAAAGTGTTTGATGAGTGCTTGTTGATCGGCCCTCTCGAGCACCTCTTAGCCATGAGCTGACTCACATTTTGTAGTCAATTATAATCTTATATATTTTCTTCTGCTAGATCTTTGAACAGCCAGACATTCCTTGTCTTTGTAAAGCATGTTTTTCCTCTTTAAGGGTACACTGCCGCAATTCCTATTTTAATTCATTTAAAATAAAATAATAGTCCTACTAATATCTTCTATTTTTATATTACCATCATTTCCAAAAATATCATTTCATTCTTCCCTAACCAGAGAGCCATCCTTTGACATAAAGAATAAGGGGGGAGGAGGAAAAGAAAAAAACTCTTCAGCAAAACTAATGAACGCATCAATAATATGACCCACTTTCACAAAGAATGGAGGGTAATGCATTTTCTTATCTCTTCTTTGGACCAAGTGGTCAATATTACATAGCATTAAGTTTCCGTACATGTTGTTCTTTTTTATATAGTATTATAGTCATAGTGTCTATTGTTTTGCTGGTCCTGCTTACTTCACTCTGTATCAGTTCATGTATGTCCTCTTATGTTTCTTTGAATTCTTCATCTTCATCATTTCCTATGGAACATAGACATTCTACCATGTCTATGTACTACAATTCTTTTTTATGCATTTTGCAACCAATAGACTTTGTTTCCATTTATTTGCTACAACAAAGAATTCTCCTTGAATACTTTGCATTTCTGATCACCATAACATCTTGTCTTGGTCATCTGGGGGTCATTGATGACCTTTTCTAATTAAGCATTTTAAAAATTGATATCCTTTATTTTTCTATCATTGTCTCTTACCTGTCCTACCTTCCTCTCATGTAACATGTACAGTTAAGTAAGATACCGCCAATTACTGTTAGGCCATTCAAACAGGACTAGATCACTCAGGGAAAAGAAGTGAATCTTCCCAGAGATTAATTGTATTTCCTTACCCACCCGCCATACCTTTACCCCTGTCCCTTGACTGTGCAAAGGATATTCAAGTAATCCCAAGTGTGAAGTAAACAGAGCTTTGCTATCTGTGTGTGGATGTGTCCTATCTGCACTCAGAATTTAGTCACTTTGATTGCTAAACCTGTGCCAACCTGAAGAGATGACCCACTCAGCACATTTCTTCTGGGGAAGCACCTGTTCTCCCTGCAAATGGAAAGGACAGAAAGAGAGAGACAAGAACAGAGAGACAGAGAAGAGAGAGAGGAATATGCAAATGAGAGAATTTCTTAGATTGGTCTGAATACCTTGGGAGGATTTCCTTGGATGGCATTGTATACTCCTGAAACAGAATTCTTAATCCATTGAACAAAAGTCCAGAGCTAGGCTTTCTCACCTATGAAACCTCAGAGAAAGGAAATCTAGGTTGCTAGAGATTCTCTGAATGATAGACCTCTTAACAGCTTTCTTTTTCTAACTGTACCTGGGGCATGTTCTTTTCTTGAATAAAAGGAAAGAAATTGAATGGAGCTCAATGGAGGCATTCACCTTGGAAATCTGCTCTAATGTTCCAGTTGGAAGATGGCAGGCAGCCTGGTTAGATGAGAAAAAAGACGCAGAACTCTGGCAGAATACTTCAGCGTTAGATCTTTCATCTCCCTCTTTTCTGGGGACTCTTACCTCTTGATTCCTGCCCTCCAACTGCAATTTCAGTAAATACATAGATACTACTGATAAGGTACAAGCTCTGGGAATGCCCCTTGATATCACTAGCACAGACCTAGGTCTAGTGGTTAGGATTCGGCGCTCTCACCATCGAGGCCCGGGTTCAATTCCTGGTCAGGGAATTGTAAAAATGAAGAGGTTACCCATAAAGAGGGTTAGGGTTGCTCTGGAGACCCCAAAATACCAACACGCCAGGTCCTGCTGAAAGAATTTGACTCAAGTCTTCTCTCAGCCAAAGAAAAGTATAAAGTTTATTAAAAGTTCATTAAAAGTTTGCCATATTAAGTAGACTCCTAAGGAGCTTAGATATCTGTGATGCTTGTATTGGGCAAGCAAGACAGAGTAAGTCTGTCACAGAGTAAGTCTGTGCTAGGGCATTCTATGGTGCTCTCACACAGCAAGTCTGTGTCAGTTCATTGTATGTCACTCTAAACACCACATGGAGGGAAGATGGGGTCTTATGTAGAGAGGAATCTAGGGGTGGTCTAGAGGAGGAGTTTGGGGAAGTCTTCAGGAGGAGTTAATGAGGTCAATGCAAGGGTGGATTGATATTTTGATAGGATCAAGGGTGGGAAGTAGATGGACAATGGAGGGCTAGGCTAGTAACTGAGGTTTGGGCCCAGCCACAATGAAAAACTTACTGCCTTTGCAAATGCCTCATCAAGTGGGAAGATTTAATCAGACTTCAAGGGGTTTCCCAGAGCCTGTACCTCATCATTAATAGGTAGACTCTTAACAGCCTAGGTATCTGTGATGTTTGTATTGGACAAGTGGGACAAAATAATCTGAGACAGAGTGAGTCTGCACTAGATAATTCTGGGCTGTCATGGGGGCAAGATGGAGCCCATATACAGAAAGACTGTGGGAGGGCTCCAGGGGTGGTCCAGAGGAGGGGTTTGGAGAGGGTCTCCAGGAGGAGTCAAATGAGGTCAGACTCCATTAATGGGAGATTAAGGGTGGGAAATAGCTGGAGGCTACCTGGAGATCATAGACAATGGAGGGCTAAGCATAGGTATTTTTGGAAGAATCAAAGGTGGGGAAGCACCTGGACAATGGAGGGCTAGGTCAGCAACAGAGATTTGGGTCTAGGGATAATGAAAGGCTTATGGCCTTAGGCAAATTTCTCATCATGGGGGAAGATTCAAGGAGAGATCAAGGGGGTTCTTAAATTCCTTTGGGGGGCATTTTCAGCTTCCATCAAGGACGCATTTTTTGCATTGGAAATTCACCACAGTGCTGAAATCACAGGTCCAGATGAACAACAACGAATGCTATTTCCTAAAATAGATTTCCAACCTCTTTTACACATGACTGCTCCTCTTTTGTATTTATCCACATACCAAAAAAAAAAAAAGCTAAAGACGTCTCCGAGACCATATCTCCTTGGATAATAATATGTTCACATTGTTGCTATGCTTGGGAGGAAGAGGGAAATAATACTGTCATGTAAGGGGGAGTCATAGGAAGAAAAAAATGTTCTCTGATTGGTTTAAACCAAATGAGGTTAATCTAGGAAGGGTTCCTAGTGGGGCTAAACCTTTGGAAGGAGGGGATGTTGTGCAGAAAAATTCGAGGTGAGACCCAGTCATAAATTTAATGTGGATTTATTGAAGCTGTATAGATGGAGTGTAGACTCAAATTGAATAGCCCCTAGCAGGGACAGAGCCAGAGTATTTAAAGGCAAAAACCACAACATAAAGGTGGCTAGGGGAAACCACAACTTAATAGCATCTAAGAGCAAGAGGGGAAATACAGAAGCCAAAGAATAGCATTGATTAATGATGTGTCAGTTACTCAAACAGTCAAAGTCCCTTGATTGGTTCTTAGGTAAGGGTGAGGGGCTGTGGTGTTCTGCTTGGCTGGTGGGCTAGGTCTGTTGGTGAGTCTCCTAGGGGACTGGGACAAGATGGAGGGTGACTTGGACCTGGTAAAACAGGGAGAGTCATGATTCAGTGGAGAAAAAAAAGATGTTTATTCTTAGCAAGGAAAATTGCACCCAGGACAACTCAAAGGGAGAAAAGGATGATGAGATGTGTGGGAGACAGCAAGTAGATTAGCTAGAGCAAAATATACAAATGGGAGCATTTGTGGATGAAGGGGGAAATTACCCATGAGATGAAAAAGAGAAATTCAGCATTTAATATGTCAGTAAACATTTATTAAATGTCCATCAACCAATTTATTTACTTATTATGTATCAGGAACTGTGCTATGTACTGGGTATACAAAGAAAGACAGAAACAATCCCTGTCCTCAGGGAGCTTACATTTTAATGTAAAGAAGACACATACATACCAGATTCATACTGAACAGCTACCAGGGAGCCTTAAAGGGGAAGGTGCTAGCAGGTGGATGTGACCAGGGAAAGTTTCCTGAAGAAGGTTGAATTTGAACTGTGTCTTGAAGGAAGCCAGGAATTCTAAGAGGCTGGGGTGAGGAAGAAGAGCATACCAGGTATTGTATTTTCTCACCTGGCTGTACTACTTTGGGCCTTCTCTGACTGCCTTCTTTGTCATGCCCCAGGAAGCTCATTATTAGGATGACCTCATCATCTTGCAAGATCTCATCTGGGGGGCGGAGCCAAGATGGCGGCATAGCAGCAGCAACATATTGCAGCTCTCACATAGCCACCCCAAAATACCCATAAAATAGGACTCTAAACCAATCCTGGAACTCCAAAACGCACACAAAGATACTTCCCACTAAAGTCAGCT
>CM053581.1:412243563-412259842 GCA_028627135.1 Pseudochirops cupreus
ACCTCATCGACTCCTAGTGAAGACCCTCCCCAGCCTCCTCCTCCAGACCACCCCTAGATTCTTCCTACAACCTTTCTGTATATAAGATAAGACCCCTTCTTCCCCCAATGTGTGTGAGAGCGTCATAGAACTTTCTAGCACAGACTTGCTCTTTGTCCAGTACTGGAGAACTTTTAATAAACTTTTCTTCTCTTTGGCTGAGAGAAGATTTGAGTTGAATTCACTTGGCAGGACCCAGTGTGTTGGCATTTTGGCATTTCAACCACCCCTAACCCTAACCACATTAGACGGAGGCGTAAAGTAACCAGCCTCACTTTCTTCTTCGGAGTCATCTGGCCAGTTGGGCAGCATGGCTGTTGCCTACTGCATGTGAGGAATAGCCTATAATTTTTTTGAGGCAGCCCATCCTAGTTATAGATAACTTGAAGTGCTTCCTGATATCAAGTCTAAATGTGCCACTTTGTAATTTCCACCCATCACTCCTATTGCTATTCCCTGGAGCCAAGTAGAAGTGGTCTAATTCCTCTCCCAGGTGTTGTTTAGTCTTTTTAGTCCTGTCTGACCCTTCATGACCCCATTGGGGTTTTCTGGGCAAAGATACTAGAATGCTTTGTTATTTTCTTGTCTATCTCACTTACAGATAAAGAAAATGAGGCAAACGGAATGAAGTGACTTGCCACGGGTCACACAGCTAGTAAGTATCTGAGGTGGGATTTGAACTCATATCTTCTGGATTCCAGGTCCAGCCCTCTATCCACTGAACCACCTACTCCTTCTTTCTGAGTAATGGCCCTCCCTTAAGATGGTTATCATGTCTCCCCAGCCTTCTTTTCTCCAATTCATAGATCCCCACTTCCTTCAACTAATTCTGAGATAGCATGGACTCAAGTTCCTTCATCACCTCCATTTGTATACATAAACAGGAGCTAGAATGATGCTTTCATTATCATAAGGAATTTCCTCTATCAATACAGGTTGGGACCTGCTCTGAAATTTGTAGTTTTAGTTGCCTAGACCTCTGAGAGGTTAAAGGACTTTTCCAAGGTCACATGGCCACCACCAGGTCAGAATTGCTAGCTTCAAAGGTAACTCTTTGTTTGTGACACCAAACCTTTTCTTTGGGAGTATTTCTTTGTTTTAGAGGGGAGGCTGGGCTTGTGAATCCATTAATTTTCCTCAGTGAGGAAACTCCTTATTTCAAGATAGAGTAGCAGCTGTTTGCCATTTTTAGTTTTAGAGAGTTGTAGAGACTAGAGAATTGAGAAGTTGTGACTTACCCAGGGTTATACAGCCAGTATGTGTTGGGGGCAGGACTTGAACCCTAATCTTCTTGGGCTTGAGGTTGGTGGCTCTCTATCTAAATCCCATTCTATCTTTCTCCGGAGACTGAAGATAAAATTAAACAACAACAACCCAGTTAGGTGTCCCCAGTTACTTTCCCACTAACTCCTACATGCGTTCTCTTTTTCTTGTCTATCTCCCTCCCACTGCAGAGACTAAATAAATTAATTCTATGATTCAGCTCTGACTTTACTTCTACATACAAAGCAGGGGCCATTTCTAGAGTGTATAATTTAGCCTAGTGCCTGGCACATCAGAAGTGCTTAATAAATGCTTGTTGAATGACAAACTGACTAATAGGGAAAGATAGGGAGGAGAGGCTGACAACAAGCCTATATTTTTAACACAGTTTCTCTATTTCCTCCTTCACTGCTCTGTATTTCTTTTTTTTTTCCCAACAACAAACCTCACTTCCCCTCACTCTGTTCCCCAATCACCAAGCCTCGTTTTGTCAGATCTCTTTGTAACCACCCTCAATAGCTGCTTCTTAGGTTGTACGTCCTAGAGTGTAAAATGCATTTTCTTCCAGGTTGAATTTTAAAAACAGGAAAGACCTATAACAGCTTATATCAAACCAACCAGTCAACAAATATTTATTCAGAGTCTGCTACCAACAAAACACTCTGCTATGAACAGTGAGGGATGCAAAGAATAATATATATCAAGGATTTATGAAGCACCTACTATGCACTAGACATTGCATAGTACAAAGAATGAAAAAATTTCTGTTTAAAAGTAGCTTATATTCTAACTGTAGAGACAAGTACATATGCTATATAAGTAGATACATCCTAAATTTAAAGGGAATGAATACAGAGTAATTAAAAACCAGAGAATCTGGGAAAGAGGACACTAGCAAATGAGGGTATCAGATATGGTTTCTTGTGAAGATAGTGATTGAGCTGTGTCTTAAAGGAAGAGAGGGAGTCTTATGATGATGAGGTATGGAAGGAGTACATTCCCGGAATATGGGAAACAGACAGGGAGTGACATGTGTGAGAGACAGTGAAAAGGACAGTTTGGCTACATGTCAGAAGGTGAGAAGAGGAACATCGTTACTGATAATGTTGTTATCCTCCCTCTTATGACCCACTCCTCCCTGCCCCCCCATTTCCTTGTTGAGTTTGATGTGTTTTTACACCAAACTATATGTATATATGTGTGTTCAACTCTTAAATTAAATTTTATTTTTTCAACAAAAATCTGCTTTATGGCCTCTCCCAACTTCCCCATCCTATCTCTCTTTTTTTCTTAAATCCCTATCTCTCTCCCGCTCCTTACTTCTTTTCCATTTATGTGGGCTCCGACTTCTATCTCTCCTATATCGTGAGTGGTTGATATCTTTATGGCTTTCTCCAGACTGTTGTGAATCTACTGAAGCTGATGGTCTCTCCTCTTTTCTTCCTGAAGATTTTGCTGAGTTAGAAACATTTTCAGCACCATCCTCAGCTTGTTCCACTTCCTCTTGACAATGATTGCTGAGCTCTGCCATGTGCACACTGATCACATCTCTAATCACCTCAGTATAAGACTTTTTGGTTATATGAACATTCTTTGCTCTGTGGGACTGATGTCTTCTTTTAAAATCTCTCATTTCCACCAGAATTTGAAGTTGAGATTTTGGATCCTTTTGACTATCGTCTTGATTGACTTTAGCAGACAGGTCTACAAAAAGGTCACTGTCATTTTCAGTGATCTGAGACTTGGACCACTGTTTCTTTGTCTTTTCAAGGACATAATCAAAGATGGCGTGATGATCAGCTTGGGTCAGGTCACAGATGAAACACTTGTGATTCTGAGGCACTTCAATAGGCACTGAAGAATAAATCCTTTGACTATAAACAGCACCATCTCTTCCACTTGAAGCTCTAGCTTGTTTAAGTATCTGGAACTGTAAATTCTTGTCCAGGTGAACCACAGGTATCTTTGCATTCCCACAGAAAAAAGCAGAATCATACATTTCAGCCTCTTCTTTTGTATAATCCAATTTCCTGAGCCTACAAGACACCATGTGCCTCACCAAAGATGACTTTGGCACGTGATGATTAGAATCATATGGGCATACCACCGTTTTATTCTGCTCCTGCTCCTCACTGTCTCCTGCCACGGGATCCAGCTCACTGAGACTCCAGCCTAGAGGAGCTGTCACCTCCTCCAGTGTTTTGTAGCAGGTCTCCACAAGTTGCTCAGCTCTTGCTGTAGGTGCTGCCGCTCTTCAAGAGGCAGAGGTCCACCACTTGCCGTTACCTCCATAACTGCGTTCTGGAAGTGTGTGTTCAACTCTTCTTTGTCATTTTCACATGAGAATGAGATTCATTTGATGCCTCCTTCCCTTACTTCTCCCTCTACGTTTCTATCATCTCATATACCCCAATTTTGTGAAATAGCAAATTGCACCTGCTTCTTTCTCCTTCTAAATATTGCATTCTTCCATTTACCTTTCCTTCTCTTTCTTCTCTACAAACCCTCAGAACAGAATAAATTCACCTCCAAGGATCCTTGTTTTTCTTATATAACTCCTTCAATACTCTTTGAAGCCATTGATATTTTGAAGAGACACTTGTTTCTTCTCCCCCTATTAGAGTGCTAGCACTATATCCATATACAGCTCCTTCCTGTTGCTCAAATAAATTTAGCTTTTCTTGATTTCTCTGGACTTGTGTTTGTCTTTTAAATTTTCTACTTAGCTCAGGTCTTTCCACCAGAAATGTCTGAAAATCCTATAACCCAAGGGTCTTTAAACTTTTTTTGTGCGTGTTATGAACCCATTTGACCATCTGGTGAAAGAGTTACTTGCTCTTTCTTTTTGAGAATCTCTAGATATACAATAGTTTTGAAAATAATGAGCAGTATTTTCTTGGATTTACTCTTTTCTCCAACCTGAAGTTCCTGAAGAGGAGCTTTGTGGCCAGGCAAGGTTTTGCCCTCTGTTGTACTTTTGAGTGGGGTGGTCTTCCCTGTTTGGTTTTACTTTGGATTATTGAGCTGGCCTCCACCTCCCCAATTTAGACCTCTCTGGATCCTTGATATTTGGGGGTCTTCTCTGGAATCTTGGAAGAGACCTATTAGGGACCTTGGAGTTCATGCACTTATGCTATCCTGGTCTGAGTGCTCCTCTACCATAAGGTCCTTACGCTGGGGTTTTTTGACCTCCCTGAGGCTTTCTAGAGGGTTCCTCTTTTCCTGCTGCCTCTGGACACAGAGCCCTGAAGGTTATCCATGTCTAAGGCAGTCCTCAGTAGCTCTGGGATCCAGTGGTTTGTCTGCACTAATGCTGGTTTGTCAGATCCCCTCCTTTCCTAACACCACTGACCTGAAAGGTTTTAGGTGCAGTTCTAGTAGAGAAGAAGTCATTTTGCTAGGTATGGTGGTGCATACCTCTGATCTCAGCTACTGGGGAAGCGGAACCTGGAAGATCTAACGCACTCCACAGTTCTGAGCTGTAGTGGGCTGTGTCAATGTAGTGTCCTCACGAAGTTCTGCATCAGTATGGTGAGACCCTGTAAGAGGCAGGGCCATCAGAGTGCCTAAGGGGAAAACTGGTTCAGGCTGGAAACACAGCAGGTCAAAGTTCCCCTGCCAACCATTGAGTCAGGGTACAGTCCTTTGTATTTCTAACCTAGGCAAGATAGAAGAGAATCTTTAAATAAAAAACAAACAAACAAATTTTTTTAAAAAAAAGAAGCCACTTATTCTAGGTTTTCATTGGAGTTTTTGATGGTTACTTGGTCAGGAGTGACTTTGCACTTTTTGTTGGAATGAGAATGTGGTCTCTGGGTGATTTTCCTCAGTGCAGGTAGCCGTTTTAGCTAGAAGTTTGTAGGTGGATCCCACAATAATACTAATAGCTGACATTTACATATTGCTTACTATATGCCAGGTGCTGCGTGAAATGCTTTTTTTTTTATTATTCCCTTTTTACAGAAGAGGAAACTGAGGCAAACATAGGTTAAGTGACTTAACCTAGAATTAAGTTAGTAACACATAGAATGCTATTTTATTATATTTAATACAGTGATATATTCTTGCCTCAGGTCTGAAATTGTCTCCTTTTAGAGTTGTGGGTACTTATAGAATGTTAAAAAAAAAACTCCTTAAGAAATTTCAGTGTGTTGGTTAATACCTCTAGGGAGAAAGTATTGAAAGATGATGACAAGACACAGAATAAGACAACATGGATGGGTCAAGATCTGCACTGTAGGTAGCCATACTTACAGCAATGAGATCACAGACTCAGTAAGAAATTAATTATATGCATATATATGAAAGTATCAAAACATGAGAAATGAAGTATAAATTTTATCTTATCAGAACTGGTCCATCTTTCCAGATCTTTTTCATACCTTTTTACCTTCTACTTCTATCATCCAAAATATTAGCCATCCTTCCCAGATTCATGTCCTCTGCAAATCTGATTAGCATGGCCATCACTGATGAATAGCATCGAGAATAGGGCCAAGAATAGTTAGTTGTGAATGACTTCCCTATTCACATATCCAAAAGATAATTTCCTCCTTGCTCCTCTAACTTACATATGATGTCACTTTATACATCTAAGACACATATACACTTGAGGTTTGTTTCAGTATCCAGTGTGAGATATTGGCTTAATCTGGTCAAATGACTTTTCAGTTTTTCCAGTATGGAACTAGAGACCTCCCTTTGGAGTGATGTTGACCTATAAATTTTGACCCATAAATGTTGACCAATGAATCAACCCTTTGGGCCTAGTTGCTCAATTGGTTCAGATTCTAGGGGGAGCAAGTAGCGAACTATTTCAATCGTGCATGTGTAAGGGGCTGAGGACTTAGTAGTAGTGCAAGTGGAAAGGAAAGGACAAAGGCAGGCAACATTAGAAAGGCTGAAGCACCAGATGGGATGTGGGGCCAGGGCAAGGGAATGAATTGTTGCTGAGCAACAGACATACATTCCCTGTATACACATCTGATTTCCCATCTCTGTACAGATACCCATCCCCAGGTAGTCCTAGTTCCTGTAATATTGCCTTCCTCCTTACCCCTGCTTCTTGGAATACCGAGCTGCCATCAAGGCTCAGTCCAGATACCATTTCTCCAACTGGAGGCCATTTCTGATTCCCTCAGTTAGTAGCATTCAGCTCATATTTTGCACCTACTTTTTAATTCGTATACATTTCAGTTTCATCTCAATAGAATATAATAACCTTCTTGAGGACAAGAATTGTTCCCATTTTTGTGTTACTCTTCTAGCACCTAGGATAGTGCTTTGAATAGAATAATTACTTAATGGACACTGGTTGAGCTGAATTGAATGTTGGTGGTGGTATCGAAAATAATTTATATTTCTGATTCTGCAGATTTCAACATTTCAAAATGTAGTTTTGTTTCAATTATAGAAGGGCATCAAGCTGTTAAATTCCAAGGGAGAGGAAAATATAAACACAGGCATTGGGAGAGATTGAGGAAACGACTAAAGAAGAATGGAAATTTCCCACATGCCTGTAGACCCTTGATTAGACTTGATCCTATTATTTTTCTTCTTTTTCTATGGTTTATTCCAGACTGAGAGCTCCTGCAGATTTTTGGCTTGGAGAAACTTTGGCAATGTCTCCTTGAAAAGTAATTACCCTGTATTTCTTGTGTAGGCTGACAGATTTCCAATGGTTTCAGTTCTAGAATATTCAGTAGGAAAATAAAAGCAGCATTTAGAAAGCATATCAGTGTGTCTCATCAGGGCCCTGCAACATGTAACTATTTAGGCTCCAGAATTCTCTGTTTTTATAATTAATTATCCCTTGAGTTGTAATTTTATGGCAGTACTCTTAAGATTTATTACATATCTTCCTCACACTAGCCCTGTACAGAAGATTTGGGGGGGAGGCAAATTTTAATTGTATTTTTCCTAATTAAACAAAAAAAATTTCCTCTTGTTTCTCCCCTCCCTGTGAAAAACTGAAGAAAAAAAAAATCAAATCTTTATAACAAATAAAGTCAAACAAAGCAGATTCTCACACGGGCCATGCCCAAAAGAGTCTCTCTCTCACCTTTCTGGTAGGAGGACGGTAGCATAGTTCAGCTATCAGTCCTCTAAAATTATTGTTGGTTATGGCATTCGATTAGAGTTATAAAGTCTTTAAGAATTATTTTTCTTTAAGATGTTGTCATTAATTAAATTGTTCTAGTGGGTTAACTTTATTCTGCCTTCAGTTCATAGAGGTTCTTCCAATTTCCTCTTTGTTAATTTTTATGGAAAAATAATATTCCATTAAATTCATAGATAGAATATCAGGCCTGAAGTTATGAAGACCCATCTTCCTGAGCTCAAATCTGGTCTTAGACACTTACTAACTATGTGACCTTGGCCAAGTCACTTAACTCTGTTGTCCTCAGGTTCCTCATCTTCCTAATCTATAAAATGAGCTGGAGAAGGGAATGGAAAATCCCAAATGGGGTCACAGAGAGTCAGAGACAACTGAACAGCACATCCATATACCACAATTTGTTTAGCTATTCCCTAATAGATGGATATTCCTTTAGTCTCCAGTTTTTTCCTAGTACAAAAAGGAAATTCTATAAATATTTTTTGCATGTCTGATTGTGTGCATGTGTATGCATGCATGTGTGTGTGTGTGTGCTTTGCCTTCTTCTTTAATTTCTTTGGGATATATTCCTAATGGTAGGATCTCTGGATCAAAGGGGCTGCAGGTTTAGACTTTGGGGGCATAATTCCAAATTGTTTTCCAGAATGTCTACACCAGGCGTAGGGAAGCTGCAGCCTCAAAATTGCATGTGGCCTTCTAGGTCCTTGGGTGTAAGGGCCCCTTAGAGCTACCTAGATGTCTGACCTCGGTCAGTGTGTCCTTGCTGACAAGGAAAACCTGAGGTGGGTAAGAGGCATCCAGGTGTGTATTCTGCCTCGATGACTGCACGTCAAACACGGGGGCATTGAGTATGTACCATCAATGGAGGAGCACTCCCTGCCTATCAGGACCCTGTTGTTGGGACACCTGACAAAAGGGCAGACGGAAAGGGAATAAAAGGGGCAGGTGAATAAGGCTGGGGGGGCAGCAGCAAGAGGAGATTTGTAAGACAATAAAGACGCTTGGCCACTCCACTGAGGTGTGTCGGACTATTCTGTCCATATCTGGAGTTCTCCTCCAAAGAGTCGTCGGGGTGACTGAGAGCACCCGCAGGGCTGTGGGGGCGACCGGGTGCAACTGCAGGGCTACGGTAGGTACTTTGGGACCCCTGGAATCCCTGAGTCCGGCTGGCCCGGACACTTGGGTGCGGCCTTTTGACTGAGTCCGAGTTTTACAAACATATCCTTTTATTAAGGGGATTTGTTTTGTGAAGTTTGGATTCAGCCAAAGGGCCACACTTAAGGACCTAGAGGGCCACATGTGGTCTCAAGGTTGAAGCTACCCTACCCTAGGGCTACACTAATTCACAGGTTTACCAAGATGCCTTAGTGCGTTTATTTTCCTATAACTCTTCTAATATTTGCCATTTTTTCTTCCTTATTATCTTTGCCAGTCGGATGGATATGAAATGGAACCTAAGAACTGTTTTAATTTGTATTCCTCTGATCTGTGGCTATATTGATAGTTTGGATGTCTTTTTTTTTTTAATTCTTGTTCCTATCTTCTGACCACTTATTTGTGGGGTATGATTCTTATCTACATCAATTTGAATCAGGCCTTTTTATATTTTGGATATGAGACCTTTATCAGAAAAACTTATTGCAAAGACTTTTTCCCCCAGTTACCTACTTTGCTTTTAATTTAAGCTGCATTTGGTTTTGTTTGTACAGAAAGGTTCCTTTTGCCAGAGGTCTTTGTCAGCAAGGTTGGAGAAGGGATTCTGGTCAGGTAGATAGTCTCTGAGGCCCCTTTGCATTTGGAAATTCTATAGCTTTGCTTCTGGGTTCCCAGTTTCTTTGCTAGTATTGATATTTGCCACCTGGCCCTCTACTAATTGATGGTTCCTTGGCATGGTGACTCTTTCTGACTTCCTGATTTGAACCTTGAAATTCAGGTCAGCTGTGGCTGTCTGTCTGCTGTAGATCTTTCTATTACCCTTCTGCAGTCCCTGGGATAAGCAGCTTGAAATAGTGGAAAGATCAGAGGATCTGAGTTCAAATCCTGCTTCTAATACTTATTGTTTATGTAACAGCTGGCAAGACTCTCTTGACCTCAAGATTCAAACTACTTCTCCTCTGAGCCTGGACAAGTGAATGATTACTGGGACCTGGAGTAGTCTGAGAAAGCTTGATGGAGGAGGAGACAGATGGGTTGGGGCTTGAAAGATGGATAAGATTTGTACAGAAGGGTATCGCCAATGGGAAAATAGCATGGTCAAAGACAATTGTCCCTAATGAATAGACCTGTTTGTCTGGAAATTAGGGGATGTGAGGGTCAAGAAGTAGGTTAGGGCCTTGAATTTGGAATTTGAATTTTATTTTGCAGACAAGTAGGATACATTGAAAGCTTTTTGACAGAGGAGTGACATGATAAAATATGAAGCTGTGAGAAATACTGGCTAGGAGGACATCTCCCCTTGAAAACATTTTTCTTTGAAAATATATGTGGAAAAAAAAAGGAAAAGATAAGTGGCATTTTGGGGAGCCTCCAATCCTGAAAAATGACTTCGTACATTATTTCATTCCTTCAGCATACTGTTCTTGTCTACTATGTGTCAAGCAGTCCCCAGGTACTAGAAATTTAGTCTTCCAGGAAATAGATTCTACTGGGGGAGAAAACAGATAAATAAATACAAAGTCATTTTTGTGGGGCAGGCACTAGTAATGGGGGTGGATCGGATGAGGTCTCTTGTTAAGAGGCAGTCACACTTGTTCTACCAGCAGTTCTCAACCTGTGGGTCTCAACCCTTTTGGGGGTTGAACTACCCTTTCACAGGGGCCACAGGGATCTCCTAAGACCATGCAATGGTCTTAGAAACCGAGACACGGCTCTTCTATCTGTCTCCAGGAGGGTCCGCCAACATGCAGATACTCCCACATTACCAGTATTAAACAGTTGTGGCACTAGGAAGGTTGAGAAACACTGTTTAAAAATCTAAACCTTGAAGCAGGCTAAGGATTTTAAGGAGTAGAGGTAAGGAGAGAGTTCCAGGTATGGGGGGATGGTTTTGCAAAGGCATAAAGTGGGAGATAGGGAAGTAGTGCGAAATACTACATCTATAACTAGCAACACTAGCACATAGGAGGGCTGCTAACACAGCCCTTGATTTGGTCAGACAGGAAGGACACTAAGACAGCTTCAGTGGGTTTAAAGTGCCCATTTGTGAAGTGTTTTAAGTGCCAAACAGTTTGTATTTTATTCTAGAGGTGATAACTATCCCCCTGAAAATATTTTTCTTTGAAAAGATACGTGGCATTTTGGGGAGGCTCCGTGCTCTCGAAATAGCAGTTTGGCAGCTCTGAGAAGAATCGATTAGACAGAGAGGAGAGAACAAATGCAGAAGAGACTAGTTGGGAGCCTACAGCAGTGGTTCAGACCAGAGGTGATGAGAGCCTCCATGAGGGTGAGAGTTGTGTGGGTAGAGAGAAGGAGACATATGTGAGAAATGTAAAATTGACCACACTTGGAAACTGATTGAGTATGGGTGGTATAGGAGAGGGCAGGATCAGAAATGATTGAAAGTGCAAACCTGGATGACTAGAAGCAAGGTGGTACCCTCAGGAGGAATATGGAAGTTAAGAAGGAAAAAGGGAGAAAAGATAGAGGCAGAGGCACTTAAGGTTAGGGTCAGATATGGCTGTCAAAGTGCAATTGGGGATCGGATTCTGAATGCAGGAGGGCCAGATATGGGAAGCAGTGTGGTGTAGTAGATAGAGTTGTCAGGAAGTCTTGGGTTCACATCCTGCCTTAGATCCTTAACTAGCTGTATAACCTAGAATGAGTCCCTTAAATTCTCTCAGCTTCAGTTGATAAACCAACAAACCCACCAAAGATCTACACCAGACACCTGCAGACTCATGCAATGTTTCTTTTTCTCTCAGCTGATATGTCACGGGGGAACTGGCTATATTTTTATTAGTGGATGCTGCGGTGATCTCTGTACTCCAGATTGTGGGGACCTGAAGTACTGTTTAACAGAGAAAACCCACATGTTTCTACCCTTGTATCCTTCACCAGATAAACAAGCTTAACCTGACCTGTTAATGTTAAGTGTGGCTATGTTAAGATCAATCCTTCAGTCAGTCAACAAGCATTTATTAAGTGGTCTCTATGTGCTTTCACTGTACTAAGTGCTAGGGATACAAAGGAAGAGCAAAAAAAAAAAATCCCTGCCCTCAAGGAACTTGCATTATAATGGGAGAACAGCATGAACATTTTTAGGTATGTATAGAACAGATACAGAGCAGTTATGAGGTGACCTTAGGGGGAAAGGCACTAGATGCCAAATAGAGTTGGAATGGAAATGCACAAAGTGGAATTTAATCTGAGTCTTGAAGGAAGCCATGACTATTAAGAGGGTGGAAATAAGGATGTAAAACCCCTGCAGCAGTTTTCAACCTGTGGGTCATGTCCCCTTTGGGGGTCAAATGGGGTCGCCTAAGACCATCAGAAAACACATATTTCCGATGGTCTTAGGAACTGAGACACTGCTCCTCTATCCATCTCCAGGTGGGTCCGCCCACATGCAGATACTCCCACGTATGAGTACTAAAGGGTTGTGGCATTAGGAAGGTTGAGAACCACTGCGATGGGGGACTGCCCATGCAATGGCATGGAGGTGGGAAATGGAGTATCATATGTGAGGAATGGCAAGTGAGTCAGTCCAGCTGAATTACAGAGTACATGGAGGGGAATAATAAGTAATGACTGGAAAGAGGAAAGGGCCAGGTTGTGATGAGCTTTAAATGCCAATCAGGAGAGTTTATATCAATTTAATGAGTGGCAGAGGTGACATGGTTAGAGCTGTGTTTTAGGATAATCACTTTGGTGGCAATGTATTTGGAGGCTGGATTGAAATGGGGATAGACTTGAGGCAGTGACACCAGTGAGTAGATACTGCAGTAATCTGGGTATATTTCTTGGCTCAGCTCCTATACTAACAGGCATTTTGGCTAGACTCATACAAACACATCTGCTGCTTCTTCAGGATTCATCAGCATCCTGGACAAAAACATGAGAATGGGACATAGGTTTTGCAGATGCTTCTCTATAGCAGGCCACATAATCACAGTAACACAGCTGATTGAGAGGTGTAGAGATAACAAGAACCTGCTGTTTGCTGATTACAAGAAAGCACTTGATTTTGCAGAGCAAACATAATCTTGAAGGTTCTTGTCCAAGAAGACATGTCTTATGCGCGTGTTAAGATCTCACAAGATTCCTTATTAGAAGGTACTACAGAAATAACACCATTCAACAATTCTTTCATCAACAATATCAAGGAGGGGTGGCTAGGTGGTGTAGTGAATACAGCACGGCCCTGGAGTCAGGAGGACCTGAATTCAAATTTAGCCTTAGACATTTAACACTAGCAGTGTGACCTTGGGCAAGTCACTTAACCCCAATTGCCCTGCCCTCCCCCCTCCAAAAAGCAAAAAAAAAAAAAAAAGGAAAAGAAAAAAAACCCCAATATCAAGGAGAAGAAAGTGACTGACTGAAAGTTCATACTCTTTGATCCAGAGGTTCCATTGCACCCCAGGGAAGTCAGAGATACACATAAAAAAGCCACCATATGCACCAATATATTTATAGCAGCACTTTTTTGTGGCAATAAAGAAATGCAGAGATGGCTAGGTGGCACAGAGAGTAGGCCTGGAGCCTGGAAGACCTGAGTTCAAATCAGACCTCAGATACTTACTAGTTGTATGACCCTGGGCAAATCACTTTGTCTTGTTTGCCTCAGTTTCTTCATCTGTAAAATGAGCTGAAAAAGGAAACAGCAAACCACTCCAGTATCTTTGCCAAGAACATCCCAAAAGGGATCATGTAGAGTGGGGCATGAAAAAAAATGACTGAACAACAAAAAATGCAAATAAAATAATTGCTCATGGATTTGGGAATGGGTAAACAAAGTGTGGTACATGAATGGAATGGAATATAACAACAAATTTGGAGGATTCAGAGAAGCATGGGAAGACATAAACTGATGCAAAGTGAAAGCAAGCAGAACTCAGGAAGAAATATACAAAATTATTATAATGTTATAAATGAAAAGAACACACACACACTCACACACACACACACACACACACACACACCAAATACTATATGTAGTGATCAAGTTTCATCTCAGAAGAAAGTTGAGAAAATGTACTTCCCTCCATTCTTTGCAGAGGTCAAAAAGAATGGCAGTAGAATATTGTCTTTACTGTTAGGTTTGGTTGATTTGTTAGTTTCAATGAACTTTTTTTTTTACTTTCTGTTTATTTTTTATTCTGTATTTCTAGGGCTGGCTTTCTGTGTAGGGGCACAGAGAAAAAACATTTAGAAATGAAGGTGATATAAAAACAAAAGGTGGCAATGAACGTTTTAAACATAAAAGAAAAAGAATATTGAGCAAAGGCACAATATGGGGCCACATGCTTGCCAGCATCCTGTGGAGTGTGCTGTATCAAGTCCAAATGGAAGAGAGATTTCTTTTTCATTGGTGAGCTCTTCCATATGTTCTTGTGTGCAAATGTATTGAACTGACTGAATCAAGTCCTGGAATGCAACAGGGCTTCCCAATGAGATACATGGCTATTCATAAGAGATTGATTTACTAATCCATAGAGGAAAGGCCAAGGGAACAGAGAATGCATGTTGACTAGCTAGGACATGCAGCTGGATGGACAGCCCACTGAGTTAGTCCAAAGCAGATAGACTTTGGAAATGAATAGTGATTTGGCCCTAGATTTTAATAAAAGGAAGAGAAGATGCTAAATTGCATTTGGAAGGCTGTGTACCATTTTCATCATTACCAGCTTGTTCCTTGATGCCAAAGTCTATCTTTTTAGTTCTAATAGTCTCCTAGTGATAATATGTGATTTGGTGTCATAGCATATCATGATCTTGGAAGAATTAAAATAGAAGAGTTGCAAAGGGCAATTGAAAGATACATAGTGGATGTAACTCAACAAGATTACATTTCTCAACAATGAGTTAAATGCAAGAATAAAAACACCATTAAGGATGTGGTTGAGGGGGGCGGAGCCAAGATGGCAACGCAGGAGCAGCAAAGTTCCACAGCTCCTACATAGTCACCTCAAATACCCATAAAATATGACTCTAAACAAATTTTAGGCCAATAAAACTCACAAAAATACACATTCCACTGAAGGCAGCTTGACAGAAAGGGATCATCGCAGCACTGGGAGCCAAAAACAGCCCAGCCTGAAACTGCAACTTGGCCCTGGGGTGGCCAGGACAAGGCGCAGCTGGAGCCTTCAGGAGAGTGGATCAGTGGCAGCTGTGGCAGTTTCCAGAATTATCAAGCCATAAGAAACAAGGACTAAGTGAAAGGTCAGTGGAACTCAACTAAACTTGGGGAAGAAAAGCAGTCTGGCCAAACAGCCTCCAGGACAAGTAAGTGGCAGAAGCGGTGGCCCTGCAGCCACCTCCACATGGCTGCTTCAGAGCTCCCGGCCTGCAGACTGCAGGGGGGCCAAGTGATCGTTCAGAGGCTAAATGCTCTTCTGTTGTGCAGCCTGGATCCGGATCGTGGTCTTGAGTGGTGGTCCTGGGGTGCATTTTCAGCAAGCCAAAGCTGGTGCAGGCTGCAAAAAAAATGACAGCCCCCTAATAGCTCCAGCAGCTGGGAAAACCCCAGCAATTTGGGACAGAGCTTTCCCCTCTGGAAGCAGAGTTCCACAGAGCTAAAAAAATCAAGTAATTGACTGGCCAACATGAGCAGGCAAAGGGAGCAAAGTAAGAATAATAACCAAACGCTAGATTCTTTCTTTGGGAATAAGAAGGATCAAAGCGTGGAACGGGAAGAAGACAACACTGTCAGAACTCCTGCACCAAAAGCTTCCAAGCAACATGAAGACTTCCTAAAAGTCACAGATCAGCTTAAGAAGGATTTTGAAACCAAATAAGAGAAGTGGAGGAAAAATTTGCAAAGAGAAATAAGAATAATGCAAGAAAATCACGAAAAGAGAGTCAACAACCTGAATGAAGAAAATAACACCTTAAAAAATAGATTAACTCAAATGGCAAAAGAGGCCCAAAAAGCCAATGAGGAGAAGAATGCCTTAAAAAGCTGCATTTGCCAGAAGGATAAAGAATCTCAAAAGCTTTCTGAAGAAAATCATTCCTTCAGGATTAGAGTGGAGCAAATGGAAGCAAATGACTTTATGAGAAATCAAAATACTGTTAAACAAATCCAAACAAATGAAAAAATAGAAAGTAATGTGAAATATCCCCTTGAAAAAAACACTGGCCTGGGAAACAGATCCAAGAGAGACAATTTAAAAATTATTGGATTACCTGAAAGCCATGATCAAAAAAAAGAACTTAGAAAGCATCCTTCAAGAAATTGTCAAGCAAAATTGCCCTGATATTTTAGAACCAGAGGCAAAATAGAAGTTGAAAGAATTCACCGATCACCTCTTGAAAAAGATCCCAAAAAGAAAACATCTAGGAATATTATAGCCAGGTTCCGGAGTCCCCAAATCAAGGAGAAAATATTACAAGCTGCCAAGAAGAAACAGTTTGAATACTGTGGAAACACAATTAGGATAACCCAGTATCTGGTAGCTCCTACACTGAGGGACTGAAGGGCCTGGAATATGATATTCCGGAGATCAAGGGAGCTAGGATTAAAACCAAGAATCACCTACCCAGCAAAATTGAGCATAGTATTCCAGGGGAAAATATGGTCATTCAGTGAGGTGGAGGACTTTCGAACATTCTTGCTGAAAAAATCAGAACTGAAAAGAAAGTTTGACATTCAAATACAAGAAACATGAGAAGGTAAACATGGAAAAGAAATCATAAGGA
>CM053581.1:412260342-412277194 GCA_028627135.1 Pseudochirops cupreus
GGGGTGGTGGGTGGGGGAAAGACGGGGAGAAAATATGTAACTCAAAATCTTGTGAAAATGAATGATGCAAACTATAATAAAATTTTAAAAAAATTAAAAAAAAAAGCTCTAACACCCTGTGTGTCTGTTCCCTTCCCCCCTCCCTCCCTCTTTCTCATTTCCTCCCACCTCTTCCTCCCTTTCTCTGTCTCTCCCCCTCCTTCCCTTTCTCCTCTTCTTTCTTCTCTCTCTTATTCTTACACACAATTCTTTATTCCTTGTATGAAATCACATAATTCAGCTAGCATAGCAACAATGTAAGATTCAGCTAAATATCTGAGTCTGAATCTCCAATGAAGTGTCTTCACAAATAAATAAGCTCCTTGTGTGGATTGGTAGGAGCTGATTTTTCTATATGAGACAATGATGGGAGAGGTATTTTCTCCTCTGTTTTGTAACTTTAAGCAGGTAAGATATTTAAGCAAAGAATAACAGATAACAGTGCTGGTGTTTGAGCTTTGGTCTTACTCTAGTTACACAGTTATTGCCAAGAGTAATGTTATTTGGTACCAAGATAAGGGTTTAGTGAATGAAGGAAAAAAAGTATTTATTAAGTGTTTACTGTGCACAAAACTCTGTACTAGTTGCTGAGGAGTAATAAGGCACCTGCTGTCTAGTAGTGCACATTCTAATGGGGGAGACAAGCCATAGGAGATTTCCTCTGCAAGTCAGATGGAATCGTGCCATGGTCATTGAGGTGCAGCACCAAAGCAAATGGTCATGCCTTTTCTTGAATGTAATCTCCACTTAAGAGACCCTGCCAGTTTCTGATGTTGAGCCATTGGACAGAACCATGGAGTTGGATGGTGAGAGCTTCCCTTTCTGGGTCTTCAGCAGCTGTGGCTATGGGAGCGATAGCCAGGCTGTCCCTCCACAGCGGTTGCTGACTAGGATGATACCTGTTGGGGCTAGACTGAAAGCAGGACTTTGCGTCTTATTGGTGTTTGGATAAAGACAGATGGGAGAGGAAGGACAGTCTCCATCTCCCAGGCATCTTGGTTTTGCCTAGACATTGGGGATAGTTGGTCAACAGTTGGTGTTGATCATGGAAAGAAAGAGGGGCCTTTTTCTGTAGTGATTGTTCCCCTCAATGATGGCTTTAGGGCCAGTAAACTGAGGCAGTGATCTGGAGAACACTGCCATTCCCAAGGCTCTTGGGTACAGAGTCCTGGCCTGTCTCTTTTGGGTATGAAGGGACATGGTGGTCAAGGTGGTATGGTGATGGTAGTTCGACTTGCCCAGCACATTCTACCTCCTGTCTCTCTCTCCCTTGGTTAGACTGGCTTCTTAGCCCTGTAGGGGACACCCTGACTAGGTGAGTCATCAGGTAGTGGTAATAGACTGAAGCTTCCCTTCCCAGATGCTGTTCCTTTTGGCTTTGTGGTCAGTCTTTCTGAGATGTCTCACGTCCTGCAGAAGCAATGACAGGAGCATTCTGTTTGTGTTCATCAAAGTATCACAGATCTCATTTTGCCCAACTCTATTATTTTTATTTATGAGCTAACTGGAGGCCCAAGGACACTGAGTAACATGTCCAAGGTCATATAGATGGTTAAGTGTACAGGCCAGAATTGTCTTCAGTTGCCTTAGTATAGCCATGTCCAAGGAGCCGACTCACTTTGAGGTTTGGGCACGGAGGAATAGTTCAGTTTATTTATACGAGGTCAGTGAAAGCTAACCTGCTGTGCGCAGCTCCTTCTGATTCCTTAGTTAACTGAGAGTCTAAATGCTATTAAAGATTTTAAACAGGAATTAACTATCCTTTGGGTACCAAATGAAGACAGAATACTTTGATATTTGTAGTAGAAAGAAAGTCATTTGAAATCTCTGACCATCTATCTCTAACAATAACTGATACTGGACATTAGTGGGATTGTCTAAAATCCAGCATGTGTTTAACTAAGTTAATGAGTTTGATCTGTCTAATGTCACTCTAATATCTATTAATTTCTATATTTATACATATATTAATATCTAACTTATATTTAGGACAGTTTTTTCCCTTTTCATTTCATTTGGTTAATGGTACTAAACTATTCGTAACTATATACATTTTTCTTATTTTTATGACAACCCATCACTCCATTATAGAAATGACTCAGTTTCTGCATCCATTCTACAGTCCTTGAGCATACAAATTCTTGATAGTTTTTTCCTATTAGAAGTAAATATAGTGAGTGAATATAGAACATTTTTATTGCTTTCAGTGTTCATATTTTGTTTAATGTAGGACTTAGTTGTTCGTGAACATTTGCTAGTTACAGATTTTCGAGGTTTGATCTCAACGGTTGATTAAATGTGTTACTTAACACATTTGTAAAACATCTTAGACATTCACCTAGGTATTTTAAAGAGTTATTACAAAAATAGCAACTATTTTCAAAGGCAAATAACCCAATAAACATAAAATCAGTGGAAGAGAATCTTAATAAAACTTACCATTTTAAAAGGATAGAACGAAACAAAGTACCAGAAACCAAACACACAAGAAATCCCTTTGCCCTTCGATCCTCCTCACGTCTGGCTGAGGTTATGGTGCTTTGAGTTTTGTTTGCTTTCTGAGATATATTTGCAGTTGAGCTGTGTGCTGGTCTGGTTCTCCTAATCTCACTTTATAATCATTTAATAGAAATCTTTTCCTCTTTCTTTGTTTTTATGCTTCTCATTTTTATTATGTCATATTATTCTGTTGTATCAATGAGTTATAATTTATGCAGTATTCTTCAGTCATTCAACATGTTTTTAATTATTTTTCTCTATTACAAATAAGTAGTATGAGCGAGTCTTTTTGTACAGCTATGGGTAGTTTGAGATTGGTATTAATTGCCAAGTGCCAGGCACTGTGCTGAGCACTGAGAATCCAGATAAAAAAATTAGACAGCCCTTGCCCTCAAGGGCCTTACATTCTAACAAAACATTCCAAATGGGGGAGTCATAGCCAGGGAAATAGGTTTTGGACTGGGAAGTCTCAGAGATAGATGATGAGTGGATCCACAGGGTGATTGATTGACACGCACTTTATGGATTTGATTACCATTCCAAGAGCCCAAGGTGGAAAGCAAGGGTTGTCAACACAGCAAGAAGACAGATGTGAAGCTTACTCGAGTGGTTGGGGCTGCCCTAAATTTAATGAACTGTCACTGCTCAAAGCACTATTGCCCCAGGTTGGGACCTAGCTGTCGCTTGGGGAGAGTACAAGTATGGCAGGAAAGTGAAGCATAGTCTGAGTGAGTGGGGCTGGGCTAGATATGGACTAATAATAGGTTTTCTTTATGATATTTAGAGGGTAAAAGTTAATCAAGGAGTTACTTGGTCAAAAGGGATCCTTGGTTTTGTGATTCATTTTATATTCATAGATTATTCCCGAAAGTGACCACAGATAGTAGGTGCTCAATAAATATTGATTGATTGATGTTTGCATTATTCCCACCAGCAGTCTATCAGAGTATCTGTTCCCCTACAATTCCATCCACATTAAGATTTCCTTATTTTTTCTTATCATTGCTATTCTAGTGGTCATATGGTGATATCTTTTGGTTTTCTTCATTGGAATTTTTCTGAGTTTAAGGGAATTTGATCGTCTTTAAATGTGATTTTTTCCCCCTGGAAAATTGCTTATTTATATCCTTTGACCATTGCTCCATTGAGAGGCTGTGTATTTGTCTTATAATTTTCCTACCAAACTTTAATAAATTCTGGGTTTCAAACATTGATCTGAGACATAGTTAAATATATATGATATAAATATATGTATATATTGTAGGTAAAGAGATATATACCGGAAATATTTTCCCCATATCTATTTCTTTTGTTTATTTTAGCTACATTGCTTTCTGTTGTTGTGCACAATTCTTTTATCTGAGTATAAGAAAACGTATTGATTTTGTTTCTAGTAATTTATTCAACTCACTTGATTTTAAAATGTTCCTTTTCTCCAAGGCAGTGATTTTTATTACTTTTTCTTCTGGTTTTTATTGAAAAGTTTAATCCGTTTTCATTTAGCTTTACAGTTATTGACTCAAACGTAACAAAGCTACTTGGAAAAACAAAGTCCTTTTCTCCCATTAAGACTATGTGGGTATCTTTAACTTGATCTTCTCTTTGTTCAAAGATAAGTGTTTGTTTGGGGCTTGCCTAGATCTCATTTCCTTTCCCTCTTACTTCTTCTGTTCCTCTTCCTTCTGTCCCCCTGAAGGGCTCTTTTTTTTTTCTCGTTTCTAATATATTCTGAGAATTCTTATATTGTGAGTAATTGGTTTAATTGAGAAGTCTCAGTTGCTTTAAATACCTATCTTTTTGAGTGGGAGGCTCGTTGTGTCTTGTGGAAGACTTAAGGTGTCCATACCTTTCTCCAAAATTAGAAAAGTTGAGTTGCTTTTTGGGTACTTGTCCGTTTCTTTCCTTGAAACAGCAACTGGAGGTTTTTCTGGGTAGATAGTTCTGACTTTGTGGTCTCTGCTTCTTTATCTTGTATAAATTATATTTTAGCTTTTCTTATCATCCCCTGCCCTTGTTGAGGAGTTTTCTATGATCCTAATTCATTTTGAATGGTATATTATATATATTATATATGTATATTTATATAATATAATATAAAGGCAACCCTTTTTTTTTACTGGTAGACTGAATTTTTTCTCCCTTATTTTTTTTTCTTTTTTTTTCTCCCTGATTTTAATGTTGGAGGTTGATTATAATGTGTCTAAGAATACTGAACCTTGAGTTCTTTCCTTTTGAGAACTTACGAATCCTTTCTATTTGCACATTTAAAATTGTTTTGGCAAGTTCTGGGAAGTTTCCATTGATTTTCTGGAATATTGTATTAAAATGATTGTGTTTTCCTAAAATTTCTGAGATGTTGGCATTTCTGAAATTGCCATATTGTGATCTATCCTTTGGGTCCATCACTTAGTTCTGTATGTTTTCCAACTGACCAGATCAGTGATTTTTCTGCAACTTTTATTTCCTCCAGATGTTCCGTGGTTGTCCAGAATTCTCTTTTCTGCTGTAGTGAGTGTTGTTAGTTGATTTGATTGATTATTTGAGGTTTTCTATTAAATTCTCCATAGCACTAATTTTCTTTGGTATTTTCTACTGATTTTTTTAAGCATCTTTTAATTTTTGCTGACTTGCCATAATTTAAAAAAAATTTTTTTCAGTCATCTGTTTTTAAATTTGACTTTGCAATTGTTTGTATTGGTGTTAATACTTGAAATTTTCTTTAATTGTCACTTATCCTTTTGAGGATATGCCTCTGGATATCTTGCATTTCCATCTGTGTGGAATCTGGTATTATAGCTGTTGTTGTTGCTTTATGGTCTCTTTGTGGTATTTATGGTACCTAGTGCTTTGACTCCAAGGAAATGGCCAAATAGTTTAATTACCATCAAGCCAGAATAGGAATTTCTGGTTGTATTTCGCACAAAGTATTATTATTTTTCTCTCATCTGGTATTTATAAATACACATATATATTTAAAATCTCCGCTTCTCTCTTTCTCCAGATTTAAAAGAGCCGATGTTAGAAAAATAGCTTTAAAAATCCTGATGGACCTCTTGTTCCCAAAAGTGGTTCGCCATATAAAAAGGAAAAGATTGCACCAATTATTTATTGAGGAGTTGCCCTGGAGAGCTCAGATGAATGTACTTTTGGCATATGCTCATTTCAGCTTATTCAAAATCAAACTTGCAGAGCGGAAGAAGATGAAAGTTTGCAGTTCACAAAATCCGATGAGGTTTGAGTGTTTTCCTTGTAAAATGACTTATTACCCACATCAGTATGGTTTGTGTGCATTTTGGATGTTATGATAAAACAGCAGCCACCAGCATAGCAACAAAATGATTTCCTAGATTTCCTAGGCTTCCAAACAATGAACGAATTCCTTCACATTTTCTTACCTGGCCATGACCTTCTCTATTTGAACCCTTTTGAAAAACATTTTAGATCCAAGATCCCACGTGCTCAAGACCTGCTTCTAATGTGAAATTTCATTGTTGTTCACTTGTGTCTGACTCTTTGTGACCCCATGGACCACAGCACTCCAGGCTCCTCTATCCTCCACTCTCCCCCAAAGTCTGTCCGTGCTCATGTTCATTGCTTCCATGGCACCATCTATCCATCTCATCCTCTGCTGCCACCCTTTCCATTTGCCTTTAATATTTCCCCACCTCTGGGTCTTTTCCAATGAGTCCTATCATCTCCTTGTGTGACCAAAGTATTTAAGCTTCAGTTTCAGTATTTGACCTTCCAGTGAATAACCTGAATAGCTTTCTTTAAATATTGGCTGATTTGATCTCCTTGCTATCCAAGGGATTCTCAAAAGTCTTCTCAAGCACCACAATTTGAAAGCATCAGTTGTGGGGTGCTCAGCTTTCCTAATAGTCCAATTCTCACAACAATACATTGCTACTGGAAAAAAACATACCTTTGACTATAGGGATCTTTGTGAGCCAGGTGATGTCTCTGCTTTCTAATATGCTGTCCAGATTTGCCATAGTTCCTTCTAAGGAGAAAGTATCTTTTAATTTCATGTCTGCAGTTGCCATCTGCAGTGATCTTTGAGCCCAAGGATATAAAATCTGACACTGCTTCCATTTCTTCTCTCTCTGTTTGCCAGGAAGTGATGGGACCAGTTGCCAAGATCTTAGTTTTTTTTTTTGAATTTTAAGCTTCAGGCCAGCTTTTACACTCTCCACTTTCACCCTTATCAAGAGGCTTTTTAATTCTTCTTCACTTCCTACCATCAGAGTGGTGCTATCATCTGCATATTTGAGATTATTGATGCTTTTTCTGGCAACCTTAGTTCTGGTTCTTGGTTCCTCCAGCCTGGCATTTCACATGATATATTCTGCATATAAATTAAATAAATAAGGTGACAATATATAGACTTGTACTCCTTTCCCAATCTTAAACTGATCAGTTGTTCATGTTCAGTTCCAGCTGTTGCTTCTTGATCTTCATACAGGTTCCTTAGGAGACTAGTAAGATGATCTCATATTCCCATTCCTTTGAAGACTTGACACATTTTCTTGCGGTCCACACAGTTAAAGGCTTTAGTGTAGTCAGTGAAGCAGAAATAGATGTTTGTTTTTTTTTTCTGGGACTTCCTTGTTTTCTCCAAAATTCACCTTGGCCTGCAACATGTATAATCAATCCAATTTTGATCTTGACCATCTGGCAAAGTCCACGGCGAGTCATCTTTTGGGTTGTTGAAAGAGCATTTGCTATGACCTGCAAGTTATCTTGACAAAACTCTATAAGTCTCTACCATGCTTCACTTTGTACTCTAAGACCAAACTTGCCTGTTATTTTAAGTATCTTTTGGTTTCCAACTTTAGTATTCCAATCCCTTATGATGAATGTGACATCTTTTTTAATGTCATTTCTAGAAGATGTTGTAAGTCTTCACAGAACTGATTAACTCCATCCTCTTCTGCATCAATGGTTGGAGGATAGACTCATATTATGGTGATATTGGCTGGTTTGCCTTGGATTTAAGCAGATATCATTTGGTCACTTTCGAGATTATACCCCTTTATTGCTTTTCTTACCCTTTTACTGACTCTAAGGGCTGCTCTGTTTCTTCTAAGGGATTATTGCCCACAGTTGTACATGTAGTAACCACCTGAATTAAATTGGCCCATTCCTGTCCATTTAAGTTCACTGAAACCTTAGATGTCAGTGTCTAATCTTCCCATCTCCATATTGACCGTATCTAGTTTGCCTTGGTTCATAGAGTTTACATTCCAGGTTCGTATGCAATATTGGACTTTGCTTTTGTCGCCAGACGTATCCACAGCTGAGCTTCCTTTTGGCTTTGGCCTGACTTCTTCATTAGTGCTGGGGCTACTTGTGATTCCCTCTGCTCTTCCCCAGTCATGTGTTGGACACCTTCTGACCTGAGGGGCACATTTTCTGGTGTCATCTTTTTATCATTTTAATACCGTCCATGATTTTCTTGGAAGAGATACTGGAATGACTTGCCATTTCCTTCTCCAGTAGATCACCTTTTTTTCAGAATTCTCCACTTGGACTTGAATGTCTTTGGTAACCCCGAATGGCATAGCTCATGGTTCCATTGAGCTACACAAGCCCCTCCACTGTGACAAGGCAGTGATCCAGGAAGGGCTACCATGAAATAAACACCCATAATTATAAGATAAGAGCAACAGGACCATCACAAGAGGGCAATTTCTTGGCAGATCACTCTCCCCCAGGTTTGTGATTACACCTGCTGGTTAACCAAACTCGTTGCTGCTGTCTTGCTTTTGAATCTCCCTCACTGCCACTCATGGATGTTTTAAAAATGAAGATAGACTCACCTTTGAAAAGACTTCATTGCATTTGGCTTCTGTTGACTTTTAATGCTATTGTCTTATCTCTCCAGCTTCCGAAGTTTAGACCCTGATACATTCTCATTCTACAATTGTGGGACTTTGTTAGTGGAAGAAAATGTTAATGAGGAAAATTACAAAGCAATGCTTGAATTCCTGCTTTCAAACAAAACAAGAAAGACCAACTTGTCAGGTAGATAAAATGATAACAATCTTTACGGTTGCCCCAAGTTTCTGTATTTAATTCAGTCTTGTTTATCACCTAATGGTTTGATGTTAGTGTGATGGTCTGAGATGAGGGTGACATTGGGAGGTTTGCATACTGCAGGGCCTGGTTCTGAATTAGCAGAACTAGCAGCAAGATGGTGGGGTCCAGATTGGGAAATTGATCCCAGATGTCTGTCTACTTTCACAAGGGCAGTATGGATTGGGGTGAGCATCCTGAATAGAACAACAAAGGAAGGCAATAGGAATATGAAGACCAGGAAGAGCAGTGGTGTAGATGCTGGGAAGGTCCATGTTGGATCCATCTAAGCAGGCCCGGTTCTTGTCAGGCTATGTATCTGAGCCACAAGGACACAGCCGGCTAGTCTGGGCCAGGTCATTTGACCTTCAGAATTGCCCTGGGGTTCTGCTAAGGTAGAGAGCTAGCCTTGGTTTGAGGAGTCAGACTGGAGTGGGGAGGCTTTAGCTCAGCCTGGTGCCAGTGCTAGAGAGGATGAATTCCTGGGACATTTCAAGCCTTTTGTGTCTGTGTACTGCCAGTGATCCTACCCTCTGGGAAAGCATCTAAGAGCTGTGTGTGCCATGCTTCTCCTGGTATCCAAACCCTGCTGGCTAAGTAGCTTGGGATTTTGGCTCAGGAAACACTCCAAAGGCCATTATGGACTGAGATGACTCAGAATCCCCAGGGCTGTGAAAGCTGGCTCCACTTCCAGCTCCTTCTCAGCCATCCTTCCTGTGTCTTTTGTGTTGGAAATAGCATCTCATATGGTATATATTGTATAGCATCTTATATGGTATATATACCTGTCATCTTGGCAGTTACTACATGAACTTTTTGGTGTAACTGTTTCTGTATTTTTAGGTTTTTTTCTTATTTGAGGAAAAGCAATTTGTTTTTAACTTATTTATACTTTTTTTTTTTGCTAATAGTCATGTCACAACAACCATGTTATTCCCACTTTTTAAATGGATTTTTTAAAAATTAAGCATTGGGGTATCCACTTTCATTCTTTTTATTGTATTTTCACAGATGCCAAGCCCGTTTACGAATGTCTGGTTTCTGCATATGGACCATAATACATGGAGCTCTGATTGCCTTAAAATTTCCCTCTCTTTCAGAGCTTTGATGAAAACCGAAACCAGCTAGATCTTGTTAATGAGTCTGGTCATCTAATATTGAACTCAGAGACCAGGCTAATACCTCAAGGAAATCTTCTCTGTGCATAGACACAATGCTTTGAGGGAAGAGTAGAATGCCCCTCCTTGGGGTATGAAGTGAGGCTGGGATTCTCGCCAGACTCTACTCCCTGTCCCTAGAATATGGCATATGCCTTCAGCCCCTATGTCTCTGGTTCATGCTGTTTTTTACTGCCTAGAGAGAATGTACTTTGCCGTCCATTCAACCTATACAAATTACATCCATTTTTCAATGCCCAGCTCAAATCATCACTGGAACATTTTCTGATTGCTTTAGCACAGTTATCTCTCTTTCCTCCCCAAACTCCTACAGCATTTTTTATTTGTATTGCTTATTTAAACCCTGCCCAGTCATGGGAAAATGTGGGTATGGTTACCTTATAGTGTATTTCCATGTATGGTAGATGTGTTTACATGTTGTAGTTAATGAGTGCCATGGATGGAGACCTGGAATCTGAGACCTGGCCCATTTCTATGCAAGGAGTAGAACCACACAAAAGACAAATAGTGAACAGGAGAATAAACCCATTTATCCAAGCAAAATAGCAAATATAAATCATGCAGATTAGAATATGTCTAAGGATATATACGGGTGAGTAAGGTCTTTAGCTGAGAGCAAGATGAGAACTCAGGTCAGAACAGAGAGGGGCTGCATCTCTCCCAAAGGAAAGTCTCCACAGACTGTAGAGTGGCACGCTAGAAATCAGGGACAGGTTATATAGCCAGCTATAATAGCGTCTTCTTGGTGAAGTGTTCTCTGCCTATGTGTCCCTTGTACCTTTTGGGTGGATACATGGCTAGTGTCCCATCAGCATGGTCTTCATCATTCAGGAGTCATACTGCAAATTTAGTAATGCACAAAGGGCCCCAGCCTCATCTGACAGCTGGGGCAATCAATGTAATTTTTTTTAAATTTTTTAATTTGCCTTTTTGGAGGGGCAGTTGGGGTTAAGTGACTTGCCCAAGGTCCATGGCTAGTTTTTTTGTGCTAAGTGTCTGAGGCCGGATTTGAACTCAGGTTCTCCTGCCTCCAGGGTTGGTGCTCTACTCATTGCGTCACCTAGCCGCCCCGTACAATCAGTGTAATTTGAACCTTTCTAGCACACACTCACTGAGTTGTAGACTCCTGAGGTCTTGTATGCCCTACCATGCCCCCAGCCCAGCCAAATTCCTTTACAAATATTTGTTGACCTGTGACTTTCTGGGCACCTCCAGCAGCCACAAAACCCTTCACTGTCACCTGAATCATTCATTGTCTCCTTGAAATGTACCTATGGCTGGTTGACATAGTGAGTCTAGAAGAGATACAGAAGGAAAGTTTCCTCCCCTTTGGTCTTTCAGATGACCTGTTGTATGGTGCCTGGGGGCAATTGGTGTCCCCTAGATTTTAATCTCAGGAGAAGAATCCAAAAATTTATTTTTAGGGACATTTTTATTCATTCCCCTGACAAATTGTAAAATCTTTGTTGCCAGGGACCCTCTCTTGGATATTTTTGTAACCCATGCTCAGCGCAGCATAGACTTGTACATAATAGGTACCCAATAAAATAATTACTGAATGAATGAACACATTAAAAAAATGGCACTGGGATTGGGATGAGCTGGAATGTTTTGAGAACCCTTCCCCCCCATTATTATGGTTTACTATACCATGTTATGCATTTTTTGTTTTAAATGATTATAGTGCAGTATTAGATCTTAATGTTTCAGGGAACATGATCAGCCCTTTAATACTGACCCTTTTGTTTTACCCGCAGATACTGACGATTTTTCTTTTAGCAGCTCCAAAACAAGTGAAGTAGAAAGCCCGGGGGTGCTGGTTTCAACAGAAGGAGACAGTGGTAATAGAGATCGAACCGGAAATCTTGGAATCTTGGTTCATTTTATCAGAACCTTTACGCATTGCAAAAGAGCAGTGGTAATGTAGCAAACCCCCTAATCTCATTTACTAATGTATCAGACATTTTCTTTGAAAAGACCATTGTAATAAGGATGGAACAAATGGTGCTCAACTTGTTGATAGTTTTTTTCATGTTTTGGGAAATCTTTTATCTCCTACCCTGAAATATAGCTATGGTCCTAGATTTGAATTCAGGAAGTTCTAGGTTTGAATCCTACTCCCGGACACCTAGTAGCTATGTGACCCTGGGAAAGTCACTTAACCATGGCATCGTGATAGTCAACAAACGTAAAGGGAACTGGACTTGAAGTCAGGAATGCTTAGGTTCAAATTCTTGGTAGCTCTCTGACCCTGGGTAAATCATTTAACTTCTCTGTTCTTCAATTTCTTTGTCTGTGAAATGATAGGATTGAACTTGAGGTCATCTAAGTTGCCTTTAAATTCCAGATCAATAATCCTGTGACATCCCTCAGCCTCAGTTTCCTCATCTGTAAAATGAGGTGATTGGATTCTGAGATCCAGCCCTAAATCTGTGATCCTACCACTAGGTTTGAACTGTGTTGTCCAGGAAGCACAGGGGTTACAAATAGGTGTAGAACCTCCCTCCCCCTTGTGCATGCAAAAGATATCTGGGGGAAAGCATTCTCTTTTTTGGTTGTCTACTAGAAATCACATGGGTCTGGGATTTTGTTTGTGGCTATGAAATATTTTGGGAGACTTAACAGGAGTCCCACTTTTGTTGGATTCCATCTTGTCATGGAGCTGTGTAATGGTAATTAATTTAAGTTTGAAGACCCCTTTTTGTTATGTCAAGTAAGCAGATACTTAGCCCTCTAAGTGAAAGCCTCTGTGAAAGAGGCAGAGAATGTGAACTCTATGTCCTGTTGCTGTCATAACAGGAAGTGTTGGGCTGAAACAGGAAGCCAATGCTTTGTGTGTATATAAGAAGAGCCCCAGAGAGAGACAGTCAGAATTTTTCTCCTGGCGGGCTCCTGGTGGAAGAAGCAGAATTTTCTCCCAATAAGCTACTGGTGGAAGAATCCTGGAGACTGAAGCCAGGAGAGAGAGAGACAGAGACAGAGAGAGAGAGAGTTTCTCTCGGCAACATCTGGAAGCTGGGCTGTTACTACTAGACTGAGAAGTGAGTTGGAGTTTTCTTGAGACCAGAATCTGGTGAAGGCTGAAATTGCTGCCAGGAAGGCTCCCTGGAAGGCTGCCTGGAATGCTGAAGTGGCTGCTGCCAGATTTCTTCTGAGTCCTAAGGCCAGCTGAAATGCTGAAGGACTGAAGAAGCATGACTGGGATGCTAATATTTTGTGTTTGTGGCTTTGTTGATCCTTGAATTCCTAGGAACAGAAATTGTGAAGGTTTTGAGATGTTCTGGACCCTGTGAACTTCAGCTTGTAGCAGGAACTGCTTGGAGGACTGGACAAGGACCTGGGAGCTGTCTGCCTCTGAATCCAGGTGACTTTGGTGGATTCAGGTTGGAGCTGGGACCATAGAAGGGAAATAGGGAATCCAAGAGACCACCCTGAGTCAAGATGAAGAAAAGGCCCCTCCTTGGATATTGAATGCTGTGATGAAATTGAAGTTTACTAGAGACTGAGAGGTGGAGGGTTTGTGTAATTTTCTAGTGATTGTATTTAGTGGTTAGCGATACTTAGCAATTGATTGCTAAATAAGTGACTGATTAAGTTAATCTAGTTGCCCCATGAGTGGAAGACTGACTTCTATTCTGAAATGATTGAATGACTGAGTAAGGAGGCAAACCTCCTTAGGGATACCAGATGATTGTTCTTTTGTTCTTTGTTCTAAATACTGTGACCACTTTGGTGAAAACTATGTGGCCATTTTAATGATAAGCTGTTGTGAACACTCTATTGTGATTTTCTGTGACAAGATGTAATGTTGTGTATATTGTATCTTGGTTTGTTGTGAATATTTTCCTTTGATTTGTTCTTGAATAAATAGAGCGTTGACTATACCATGTAATCAGAACCTTAAAAGCTGTTCACAGTAGCATTCTTTTGGGAAGCTGCTCGTGCGTGGCATTACAAGCTGACCCTCAAAAGCTCTGCCAATGGAGGTTCTTTCCTATCAGATCTGACTAGGCAAGGAAAGATTTCAGTCTATGCCTGATGACAAATTAATCCTACTCTCAGTGGACCAGCTAAGCTAAGTGTAGAGATGTTCATGACCATCAGGCTGGCCCCTGGGTAATGAATTCACATGCCGTGGCAATGAGTAAGATGGACAAAATGGCGTTAGGTGCCTTGTGGCCTTCTTCTGCAGCAATGATGGCAGAGCAATGGGAGAAAAGAGAAAGCCCAGAGTTTCTAGACCTCCTTCAAACATGAACTTCACCTCTTCCTACTCTAAATGTCAAAATTTTGCCCAGTAAATTGATAGACTGGAGGAATGGAACAATTTCAGTGTTGACATCCTTGCCATAACTGAAGCCCTATGGAGGCAATTTATTTATTAAGTGCATCTGACATATGCTAGTTCTGTGACACTGGGAGAATGCTATGGCTTGGGGGGATATGCAGGCCCAAATGAAGCAGTTCCCACCATCAAGACCCTTTCATTTTATGAGAGGTACAGCTTGCTGAGAGGGAAGTTAATTTGATATGAAAGGGGTAAACATTAAACACCTGAGGAGGTCCAGGAGACCTCCTCAGACCCAGAAAGCAGGGGCCACCCAAGCTGATCCTTGGAAGAAGATGAAGATTTTTGGAGATAGAGAGAAGAAAAGGGAGTGCATTCCATGCATGGAGGGCGGCTTAGGTCAGGGGTGGATAATCTGCAGCCCAAGGCCATGTGTGGCCCTCTATGTCCTCAAGTGCAGCCCTTTGAATCCAAGCATCTTTATTTGGTGAAGTTTGGATTCAGCCAAAGGGCCACACTTGAGGACCTACAGGGCCCATGTGGCCTTGAGGCCTCAGATTCCCCACCCCTGGGTTAGGCAAATTTGAGAGCTGGAGGGTCAAGTTTAGAGACTGGCTTATTAGTATTGATGGGTGATGGAGAGATGGGAGATCTAAGATGGGCTCACTCCCACCTTAGTGATGTTATAAAAGTGTCTTCATAAGATATGACATAGATAGCACTCTAATGTCTGCAACATGCTTCATGCACTTGTCTCATTTGATATCTCAACAACCCTGCTCAGTAAATTCTACAGGAGTGATTTGTTCTCCATTCTAGAGATGAGAAAACTGACGCTCATGTAAGGTGAAATGGCTTGTCCAGGATCCTACCAGGAGCAGAGAAGGATTCAAACCTGGCGCTCTCTGGACTCATGGTGCTTTTCTTTCCTCTGGGTTATGTGGTCTTTCTGTATATCTTGGAAGTTAAGTGAGTTAATGAATCAAGAAACCAGCTTCTTTGAGGTTGTCAGAGTCCCTGTGAGCCAGTGATGGAGTGCCTTGAGAGAGGGAAGAGAGTGATTCTGTATTAAATGAGGCAGGATTTGAACTTAGATCCTCCTGATTCCCTCCAGACCCAGCCGTCTACATGCCTCAGAGAAGAAGAGGTTGTGGAGTGAGTGTGGCAGAGGCAGAGGCAGGGTCTGGCTGTGCTATAGAATCCATAGAACCTGAGGGTTAGAAGGGCCTCCCAATGACTATCTCCCTCCCACGTGTCCCTCTTCCTCTCCACCTCATTGAATTCCTCTCTTCCTTCAAGACTTGACTCAAGCACCATCTTCTGCAGAAGCAGTTCCTGATCCCTCACCCTGCCCCAACTTCCAGAGGTCTTTCCTTTCTGACCACGTTACACTGAACTTCGTGTCTCTTTTCCTTATATTTGTTCTGCATGGACTTATATGTCGGCATTGTCTTCCCCCTTAGAACAGAAACTCCTTGCCGGGAGGGATGGTGCTATTTCTGTGCTTGTATCCTCAGCACCTGGTGAGTAGAGGGCACGGAGGAGGTATTTAACAAATGCTGGGCGATTGAATGAACCTTAAAGGTCATCTAGTCTGACCTGTTCCTGAAGAAGAATCCTCACTATACCCTACCCAACACATGATCACCCTGCCTGCTGAGACTGAGCTCACAATGGCATAAGATATTTGGCCTGAAAAAGAATTTGGCCATTTTATGAACAAGGGATGAAACCAGCCTGTGATTGACAGTTGAATGGACAACCTTAAGAGCTCGTCCAGTATCTAGAATAGATACTGCAAATAGACAGAGAGATGAGCTAAAAACTGAGTAGGAGGAAGAAGAGAATGAGCTATTGCATATGGGAACATGGATATATTTCCAGTGAAGCTATGTAGCTACCAGTCATGGAATACTGTAGTCTCCATAGAATTGAAGTTGAGGACCACCCAATGGGCAGTGGAAAGACATACCGTGAGTGTGTGAGCAGGCCGAAATTTGGTACCGAGAAGGAGTGTGAAAGATGTCATCAGATCAGTGTCTGACAGGAGGAGATATAGGAGTTGGACTGCTTATGTCCCAAGAAGAAGGGACAGCCTGTAGTTCCAGTTGGTTGCAGTCTGCATTGTTGGAGGCAATGCCCATGTTGATAAGATCAGATCCACTTGAATAATGGTGTCATAGGGACTTCATAACCATTGTTGGAGGCAATGCCCATGTTGATAAGATCAGATCCACTTGAATAATGGTGTCATAGGGACTTCATAACCTTCTGATGCAACCCTTCCCATTTGTGGAGAACTCCAGTTATTAGGAAGTATTTCCTTTTATAAAGCCAGAATCTAATTACCTAATAATTAACCTTTCCTGGTTCTGACCATGAGAGCTAAGAAAAACAATTTAAATTTCTCTTCCACATGGCGATCCTTATAGATAGCTAGTACAGTCTCTTAAGCCTTCTCTTTTTTGGGCCAAATGTCCTTAGTTCCATCAAGTGTTCATGCTATGACATGGTCTCCAGCCCTCTTCTCCTTGTTACTTTTACTTGGGGCAATGAATCTGAAGAATCAAACAGAAAAACTAACTCTGATCTTAGGCAAGCAACTATCTCTCTGTGCCCTTGGCTTATTAGCTGAAGGGTTGGACTAAGTGATCTGTAAGGTCCTTTCTAGACTTTATGGTCAGTAATTTTATATAAGGCATTATGCTGGGTGACTTGGCTACATCCCTTTCCCTTGTTTCCCTCAAGAGGAGGTTTTTCTTTTTTTTTAATT
>CM053581.1:412277694-412296553 GCA_028627135.1 Pseudochirops cupreus
TCTGAGAGAGGAGGTTTTTCTTAAGTAGAAATAGCTTTAAGTTGTAGGCTTAAAGGCTTTCTCTTGAACTCTGGCCTGCCTAGAGAATGAAAAGAAGACAAAAAAATCCTTGATGGTCTCATTACCTAAATTAGGTAAACAAAACCTTTCTTGAAATTAACTTTTATCCATGAGTTGACAGTTTATTAAAATGTTCTCTGTGGCATACACCAAATTTTTGCTATTTTGGCTAAACCCTGTAATGTAACTGACATAGTAATGGTAACGATCATTAATACATTTCTAAAACAAGTCTAGTGGAATCTGGAGTAATTATTAATTATTCTCTATACTGGAAGCTATGATCTTTACACTTATCTCACTGATCTTCTCATTGATTAGGCATGTATTTAAATGAACAGATGGTGACAGTGGTTCTGTCAGCTTTTATAGATATTTTTTAGAAACACCCAGTGGAACTGGATGGTTAAGTTAAATGAAAGACAGTGTACTTTCCTTTTACAGGATTGCTTTAACATTCAACTTAAACAAATTATTTTTACCTGTTGCTCTTTGGAAATTGCAGGATTCATAAACTGAGAGATTAAATGAAAAATTAAGTATTCTTATTATATATTATTAAAATGTATTATTATCTTTACCTTATTTTAAGAAAAACCTTGTGTACAGAGATCATGACTTACCCAGCTTGGAGATGGTTATTGATATTTTAAGAGGATTCTTCCTTTTACAGAAAGAATTTATTGTGGGGTTCCTTTAAATAATGATGGCACTTAATGCTTTTAACTAATATTTATCAAAATTTGATTCCCATACAAATTTGTTAGGAATACATCTACTTCTTGGAAAGACTATAACCATTGGTATAATCATTGGGAAAAATCTTGACATGGGATCTTATAGAGCTGAACCGGCTACCTAATCTACCCTTCTAATTTTATATGTGGGGAAACTGAGGCCTAGAGAGGGTAAGGCTCATTGTTATATAGGAAGCAAGTGATAGGGTTGATAGTTGAACCAAGGTCCTTGGACACCAAAGCCAACATTCTTTATACCATAGTATACCACTTCTCTCTATCCAAAGGATATATTGACACATCTTTAAATGAAATGGATCGGCCCTGTTATGTAGAGTTGTCTATTCTATAGACTACAGATTTTATAGGATCCTAGTTCTAGACTCTGAGGGCAGCTCTGAGGCTGTCCATCTACTCTAAATACCTTATCTAACAGAAGAAACTGAGAGTCAGTTTCTTTACATCAATATTTTATTGGAGAAAGCATTTGTTTCAATCTGGAATACTTTTGGAAACAAAGAAGGACTCCATTGTCTACTTGGGTTGGATTTCCTTTTTTACCAAAGCGAACCATTGCTTTAATTTTCTGTTTTGCTTTTGGGAACAAAAGCAAGTCTGAAATCTGCAGAAATATGGATGAGAGAGCCATTTTTAACTAAAACCATCAGCACTTTCTTCATCATCATCATCACCATCATCATCGGGCTATACCTGTGATTTCATCAGGATGGAAGACTCCTGGGGTGGAGGACACAGGGTTGTAGGCATTGGCTTAGAATGGTTTTTGGAAGTCATCGAGGCTGGCATCCCTTTGTTATAGATGGGGAGAAGCTTTTTTTTCTTCAAAACACTGGCATTTAATGAATTATCACAGTAAGAAAAGAAACAACAAAACCTCTCCCCCTTAAACCTGGGATGCACTATACTACAAATATACCTAGGAACAGTGGAGAGAATGGTCGCACATTGAGGTCCCAATCAGAGAATTACATATGCCACGTAATTGTGGCCATGCGGCTTCAGAGACCCCAGTGTCTTGTCTCTGTTGAACAGCACTCTGCCCTATCCTGCTCCACCAAATGCTCTGGAAACTTTCCAGGTGTAGTTTCTCCCACATCTAACTTCCAGCTTAGCTAAAATCCTTAATGAATGCATTGCTGTGCTCTTTTAATCAGCTTGTTTAGAAAGAGTAAGCACCCTTGTCTAAGGACCAAATAGAAGGTTCTCCAGTTGGTATAGACCTTAGATTTTGCCTTGGAGGCTTCTGCATTCCCAACCAGGAGATTCTCCATTCCAGAAACCAAATTCCCAGGAACAAGAGAGTTGAGTTCTCTCTTCCAGTGAACTTATATCCTTGTTGGCACAAGGCTTAGTCTCTTTAGTGAGAAAACTCACCCTAGTTTATGGAGACTGTAAGGGGGGTTAAGTGACTGGCTCAACATAACTGCGCCAGTAAATGGTTTAGTTTTCTTCAACCTGATTCTCTTCAGTCTTGAAACCCTTTGATTTTTTCTTGCAGAATGTACTTTGATGTTTGATACTTTTTTTCTTTTAATGTAGACTTGCTATTTTGACAGTAACTATGTGTGTTATATGACTGTTAGAAAAAAAATATGGTACCTGAAAAATTATTGCTTGTTAAAAGTATTTCAGTTTCTTAGCACTATTTTTAGTTAGAGTTCAGTAGTTTTGCATCATGCCAAAATGCACATTAGATACATACTTAAGTATACAGTAGAAATAATTTCTTTCCAAGTCTTTTCATGTCACATAGATGCTTTACATTTTTAACATTCCTGTGACTTCATATTAGCTGGATTAGGCAGTGAATGAAATGTTTCTAGCAGTTTTTAAAGGTGCACGTGTCTTAATGACTCAGTGAAATGAGATGTTTCTTATATCTATCTTTTGGAAATGAAAAAAACGTGTGGCATATTGCTTGTGTCCTAGGTTCTGGCCCATCGTGGCGGTTGCTGGACCTTGCTTCAGAATGCCTCGCGGGTTCTTTGGAACTACGCCTTGGAAGTACAGATGCTTTTTAAACAGGCACATGCTTTTTCTAGAATGTTTCCCTTCAGCAAGGATGCTGTTTTGTGCACTTTTGTGTTGCCGTTTTATCTGACGGCAGAAGCACTCCTTGACATGCTGCTGGACCTGCAGAATAGCAAATCTGTTAAGGTAAGGTCATTTGGGTAGATAGAGTCTTTCTACTGTATCTTCCACTAGAAACTGCTTATCAGGAAGGAAGGTGGTGGGTGGTGATACAGCAAGGGTGATGGAAACAATGCTCAGAATCACTTATACAGGAACATCAACAACCCAGCATTCACTGGGATGGGCCAGTAGTCTAGCTTTTGTACAGAGAAGAAAATGTCAGATACAACTAGATTCTGGAATTACATAGATGTGTGTTCTCATCATATTTAGCAACAACAGAATTGAATGATGATGAATGAATGGATACCTTTTGTTGTACTCATTTAGAGTCCTTTCAAGAATTCACAGCTTGGGAAAAATAGAAATTAATTTTTCTTGTGTTTACATTTGGTTTGGTTGTCCATCTGTTTCTCTTAATTACGTTGAACATTATACTTAGCTTTTACTGAAGTGAATTTAAATTATGTTGGCATTCGAACATAACTGTTAATGCATTTACAAAGAAATCGACACTATTCTACTATCACACCTTTGGTGAGTTCTGATTGAGCTAATTATTTGTGCTCGTCCTAGTTGTCTACTCGTATCAAAGTGTGTGATGTAGGACTAAGAGTTTGACGCTAAGATTTAAGGGGGAAAAAAACTTGGCTTTCACTTGCTGAAGTAAGTCCACGCCTGGAAGAACCAGGTAACTTTTTATCCAAGCACAGAATTAGAAAGCATAATAAATTTGGAAAATAAAGTAGATTCTGTCTAAACATGTATTCCTTTTTTAGTAACTGAGCAGAGGGTGAGTTGATGAGGACAGTAGCTGCTCCTCTGCCCCTAACCAATGAGAATTCTGAGAGAAAGGAACCATGTCATCTTAGGCTTCATGAGAACCAGAAAGGGGGAACTCTGAGTTAGGTCAGCCACATGCTAGAGACCTTAGGAGAGCAAATTTCTTAAAGCTCAGAGATAAGACAGTCCTATGGTCAGAGACTCCAGAAGGCTCCAGAGGCTTTTCAGAGCAGAGTTTTGATGCTGGGATTGAGAATTATCCTAATGAGGAAGAAGATGAGAAGCATTTAAAAAAGATAGATGTGGTAGGGGTGCAGTTCTAATTCTGGTAGAATCTTAGTTATTTGAGAGTAAAGAATATTTTATTCTTTGTGTTTATAAACTCCCTTAAGTATCAGGCATCAGATATGATAGGCTCTTAAAACAGTCTTGTTGACTAATTCACTAAAAGTCATGACAATCAAGGGAATGGAATATATTTAGAATCTTCACATGTGAGCAATGGGATATTCAGAGCCTGTATAGATTAAGTTTGCAAAAGAGAAATTTTAGGGGGACATGATCACTGTCTTCAGATATTTGAAGGGCTGATTTATGGAATGAACAAATAAATGAAAAAAATAAAACATTGATGAAATGCTTGCACTGTGCTAGGCCTTGTGCTAAGCTTTGGGATACAACTACCAGTAAACAAGACATTCCTTACCTTCAAGGATCTTACATTCTACAAGAGACAGAACATCCTGACGAAAGCAAGAAGTGAGGGATGACATATAGCAGGGTTCAGAGGTGGCTGAGAAGTAGGGTGGTAGTTCCAGTATTGGGGAACATAAGGTCACCAGAACCCAGGGTCTTTGGGCCAGAGAGGGATTGGTTTCTTCTATTTAACCTAGATGGAAGAACTAGGCACTATGGAGGGAGAGGAAGGGTAGACGGGAAGGGGGCAGGCAACAAGCATTTTAAAAAATATTTTATTTTTTTCCCCAGTTATATGTAAAAATAATTTTAAACATTTGGTGTTTTTTTTTAAGGTTTGAGTTTCAAATTCTTTCCCTCCACCCCTCCCCTCTTCCTGAGATAGTAAGCAAGCTGATATAGATTATACATATGCAATATTGTAAAACATTGCCATATTAGTCGTTTTATGGAAGATAACTCTGAAAAAGGAAGAAAGAAAGGAAGAAAGAAAGAAGAAAGGAAGGAAGAAAAATACTGTGCTTCAGTCTGTATTCAGACACCATCAATTCTTTCTCTGGAGGTAGATAGCATTTTTCATCATAAGTCCTTTGGGATTGTAATAAACATTTATTAAGCTCCAGTTATGCACCAGGAAAAATGCTAAACACTTTGCAACTAGATATAGAGATAAATTTTGGGTCTATGTAAAGAACTTACTGATAATTAAAACTATCAGGCTTTAGAAGGAGCTTCCTTTGGAGGTACTGAGTTTTGCTTGGGAGGTATATGAACAGAAATTAGATAATCATTTGTCTGGGATTGTGTAAGAGATAGTGATGCTTCAAGGCAGGATAGGCCTCCGTGACCTCTAACTCTAGGCTTGGGATTCTGTCACTGTATTATTCTTTGAGAGAGGTGAAAGATCCAGTCCCCACATCTTAAAAAACAAAAACAAAAACACAGATCAGAGTTGAATATATAAATCTGGATGTCATCTGGATAGAGATGGTATTTTGACCCAAAGGAGCTCGCAAAATTTCAGAGAGAGAAAAGAGGACTCTGGATAGAGGTTGAGCAGCCACCCCTGCTTGAAGGGAATCAAGATGGATCTAAACTTTCATTGACAATTGAGAAGTTGCAGTGAGATGGGTGGGAGAGGGGAGAAGAGAGAAGAATGTCAAAGAAAAAGAACACCCAAGAAAATGGAGTAATGAGCGGTTTTAAAAGCTATGGAAAAGTCAAAGAGGATGAAGACTGAGAAAATCATTGGCAATGTTTGAGAGAGCAGTGTCTGTCCACGAGTGGGGTCAGGAGTCAGTTTATAGTGGATTGAGTGAGTGGGTGATGAGGAGTGAGGGAAAGGAAGGCAGACCCTTTCTAGGAGATGCCCAGGTGTGCCTTAGCACCACCAGAGGAATCTGCAGACACCAGCACTGTCAGACACCAGCACTGTCAGCCACCAGTTGCTGAGCCTACCTGAGCTGTAGCCCAGGGGCACAGAGCCAGAAACCTGAAGTGGCCAGACCACCCCTCCCCTACATGTTACTCTGTGAGCCTCAGGGTAACTCAGGGGAAACACTGAGAGTCCTGGCCTTGGCCTCAGTCTAGACACCCAGAGGCTACAGCACACAAAGTCAACAACCAGGCCCTTAGCTCCCAGCCTGAGAAGCAAAGTCAGGAAATAGGCAATCACAATGGGTAAGAAGGAAGCTGAGAAAACAAAAGCAAGGAAAACAATCCAATCTCATTATAGCGCGCAAGAACAACCAAATACAGAGGACATGGACTTTATACTCACACCTGAGACCACAGAAGGAAAGATGAACTGATCTCAAGTCCAAAAAGCATTCTTGGAGGAGCTCAAGAAAGATTTTAAGAGCCAAATTAGAGAGGTAGAAGATAAATTTAAATCTACAGTGACCAAATTGGAAAAAAAATCTCGCTGAAGAAAATAAATTCTTAAAAAGTAAAATTTGTCACCTGGGACCGGAGGTTCAAAATCTAACTGGAGAAAATACTTCCTTAAAAGTGAAAACTGAACATATGGAAAGGGAGCTTCAAAACCTAACTGAGGAAAATAATTCACTAAAAATTAGAATCAGTCAGTTTGAAGCTAAGGACTCTATGATGCATCGAGTCAGTCAAACAAAACATAAAGATTGAAAAATTAGAAGAAAGTGTAAAAATATCTCACTGGAAAAACAATTGACCTGGAGAACAGATAGAGGAGAGATAACCTAAGAATTATTGATCTACTGGAAAGCCATGATGAAAAAAGCAGCCTGGACCACATCCTCTAAGAGATTCTTAAAGAAAACTGTCCCAAGGTCCTAGAATCAGAGAGTAGAATAATTATGAAAAGAGTTCACTGGATTCCTCTTGAAAGCGATACCAAATTGAAAACTTCAAGAAATGTAGTAGCCAAATTCCAGAATTATAAGGTCAAGGAGAAAATACTGTAAGCAGCCAAAAAGAAACAATTCAAATATTGTGGAACTACAGTCAAGATTACACAGGACCTAGCAGCCTCTACATTTAAAATATCAGATGGATTAGAATTTGATATTTTGTAAGGCGAAAGAGGTAGGACTGCAACCAAATATCAACTACCTGGCAAAACTGAGTATAATCTTTCAGGCAAGGAGAGATGGTCATTTAATGGAAATAAGGGACGTCAAGACTTTCCTGATGAAAAAGCCAGAACTCAACTGAAAATTTGATCTCTAATTATAAGACTCAAAAAAGACAAAAAAGGTAAACAAGGAAACACACACTCACACATGCACATACACACACGTACACACACACACACACACATAACTTGGGATTCAATAAGAGCAAACTGTTTACATCCCTATATGAGAAGCTGATATAAATTTCAGTATTGAAATTTATATAATTATCACGACATTTAAAAGGGATATACATAGAGGGCATGGATATAAATGAACTAATCTGATAATAAAAACCTTATTAAGGGGTACAAAGGGATTATAAAGGGAGAAAAGGAAAGGATGAGGCAGAAAAAGGTAAATTATGCCACATGAAGAGGCATAAAAACATACTATAGTAGAGGGGAAGGAGGGAGGGAGATGAACATCATATGAACTTTATTCTCATTGGTTCTGGTTCAAAGAGGGATCAACATAATCAGTTAAGTTTAGGAATCTGATGTGAAAAGACACAAAAACTCATAATAGAGGGAAAGGAGGGAGGGAGAGGAGCACTGTATGGAATTTACTCTCATCAGTTTAGGTTCAAGGAGGGAATAACATACTCAATTAAATATAAAAATCCATTGTGCCCTGCAGGGAGTAGGAGGGGTAAGGGAAGGGGTAAAAAGGGTGGGATTAGAAGGGAGGGAAATAGTAGTAAGGGGAAAGGGTAGGTAAAGAAGGGGGGCACAAGGAGGGAATACTGAGAGAGATGGTGGTCAAAAGGAAAACTCTTAAGGAGGGGAATGGAGAAGGAAGAAACAAAAACATAAACAGGGGAGGGAATAGGATGGAGGGAAAGAAACAGATAGCAATCATAACTGTGAATGTGAATGGGATGAACTCTCCCATAAAACAGAGGTGGATAGCAGAATGGATTAAAAACTGCAATCCTACAATAAGCTGTCTACAAGAAACACATTTGAAACAAGGAGATACACTCATGGTAAAGGTAAAAGGATGGAGTAAAATATATTATGCTTCAGCTAAAGTGAAAAAAAAGAAGGGGTAACAATCCTTATCTCAGATAAAGCAAAAGCAAAAATAGATCTAATTGAAAGAGATAAGGAAGGAAACTATATCTTGCTAAAAGACACCATCAAGAACAAAGCAATTTCATTACTTAACATATATGCACCAAGTGGTATAGCATTCCAAATTCCTACAGAAGTTAAGGGAATTAGAGGAAGAAATAGATAGCAAAACTATACTAGTAGAGGACCTCAATCTCCCCCTCTTTGAACTTGATAAATCTAATCCCAGAATAAACAACAAAGAAGTTAAGGAGGCGAATAGAATTTTAGAGAGGCTAGATATGATGGATCTCTAGAGAAACCTGAATGAGGATAAAAAGGAAAATACTTTCTTAGTGGTACATGGCACATACACAAAAATCAGCCATGTACAAGGACATAAAAACCTCACAATTCATTGCAGAAAGGCAGAAATATTAAATGCATCATTCTCAGATCATGATGCAATAAAAATCATATGCAATAAAGGGCCATGAAAAGATAGACTAAAAACTAATTGTAAACTAAATAATTTAATCCTAAAGAATGAATGGGTTAAACAAGAAATTATAGAAACAATGAGTAACTTCATTCAAGAGAATGACAATAATGAGACAACATACCAAAACTTGTGGGATGCAGCAAAGACAGTTCTTAGGGGAAGTTTTACATCCCTGAATGCATACAAGAATAAATTGGAGAAAATGGAGGTCAATAAATTGGGCATGCAATTGAAAAAGCTAGAAAAAGAGCAGATTGAAAACCCCCAATTAAATACTAAATTAGAAATAATGAAAATCAAAGGAGAGATTAATAAAATTGAAATTAAGAAAACTATTGAATTAATAAATAAAACTAAGAGCTGCTTTTATCAAAAAAACAATAAAATTGATAGATTTTTTAATTCATATGATCAAAAAAGAAGAAAACCAAATTATGAGCATCAAAAATGAAAAGGGTGAATCTACCTCCAATGAAGAGGAAATTAAAACAATAATTAGGAATTATTTTGCCCAATTGTATGCACATAAATTTGACAATCTTAGTGAAATGGATGAATATTTACAAAAATGTGAGTTGCCCAGATTAACTGAAGAGCAAGTAAACTACTTAAATAACTAACCCTATCTCAGAAAAAGAAATCGAACAAGCCATCAACAAACTCCCTAGGAAAAAATCTCCAGGGCCAGATGGATTTACTGGTGAATTCTATCAAATATTTAAAGACAATCCCAATACTCTACAAATTATTTGGGAAAATTGGTGAAGAAGGAGTCCTACCAAATTCTTTTTATGACACAAATATGATACTGATCAGGAAGAGAAAAAATGGAGAAAGAAAATTATAGACCAATTTCCCTCATGAATATAGATGCAAAAATGTTAAATAAAATATTAGCAAAAAGACTACAGCAACTTATCACAAGAATAATACACTTTGATCAGGTAGGATTTATTCCAGGAATGCAAGGATGTTTCAATATTAGGAAAATCATCAGTATAACTGATCATATCAACAATATAACTAGCAGAAACCATATGATTATATCAATGGATGCAGAAAAGGCTTTTGACAAAATACAACATCCATTCTTATTAAAAAACACTAGAAAGAATAGGAATAAATGGAGTCTTCCTTAAAATAATAGGTGGCATCTATTTATAGCCAGCGGCAAGTATTATATGTAACGATGATAAGCTAGAAGCATTTCCAATAAGATCAGACGTGAAACAAGGATGTCCACTATCACCCCTCTTATTCAATCTGGTACTAGAAATGTTAGCGGTAGCAATAAGAGAAGAAAAAGGAATCAAATTAGGCAAAGAAGAGACTAAGGTATCACTCTTTGCAGATGATATGATGATATACTTAGAGAATCCTAGAGAATCAAGTGAAAAACTACTTGAGACAATAAATAAATTTGGCAAAGTTGCAGGATATAAGAAACCCACATAAATCCTTGGCATTCCTATATATTTCTAACAAAATCCAACAGCAAGAGGTAGAAAGAGAAATCTCGGGGTGGCTAGGTAGCACAGTGAATAGAGCACTGGCCCTGGAGTCAGGAGGACTTAAGTTCAAATCAGGCCTCAGACACTTAACACTTACTAGCTGTGTGACCTTGAGCTAGTCACTTAACCCCAATTGCCCTGCTTTCCCCCCTCCAGCAAAAAAAAAGGAAAAAAAATTTAAAAAAAAGAGAAATCCCGTTTAAAGTTACTGTTGACATTATAAAATATTTGGGAATCTACCTGCCAAAACAAACCCAGTACCCCTATGAACACAAATACAAAACACTTTTCACACAAATAAAGTCAAATCTAACTAATTGAAAAAACATCAGTTGCTCACGGCTGGGTTGAGCTAATGTAATAAAAATGACAATTTTACCTAAATTAAATCGCATATTTAGTGCCAAAGCAATCAATTTACCAAAAAATTACTTTATAGCCCTAGAAAAAATAACAAAATTCATTTGGAAGAACAAAACATCCAGAATATCAAGGGAATTAAGTGCAAAGAAATGCTAGGGAAGGTGACCTAGCCATACCAGATTTTAATCTGTATTATAAAGCAGCAGTCATCAAAACTACTTGGTACTGGCTAAGGAACAGAGTAGTGGATCAATGGAATAGATTGGGTACATGAGACCCAGCAGTCAATGACTATAGTAATCTATTTGATAAACCCAAAGACCCCAGTTTTGGGGATAAGAACTCACTATTTGACAAAAACTGCCGGGAAAACTGGAAAATAGAATGGCAGAAACTGGGCATAGAATAAATGTATCAAAATCAAGTCTAAATGAGTGTATGATCTAGATATAAAGGCTGATGCTTTAAGCAATCTGGAAAAGCAAGGAATAGTTTATCAGATTTACAGAGAAGGGAAGACTTTTATGACCAAACGAGTTAGAGAGCATCATAAAATGAAAAATGGATAATTTTGATTACATTAAATTGAAAAGTTTCTGTACAATCAAAGCCAATGTAACCAAGATTAAGAGGGAAGTAGAAAATTGGGAAAGAATTTTTACAACCCGGGTCTCTGATAAAGGCCTCATTTCTAAAATATGCAGAGAATTCAGTCAAATCTATAAGTATACAAGTCGTTCCCCAGTTGATAAATGGTCAAAGTATATGAACAGGCAGTTTTCAGAGGAAGAAATTAAAGATATCTATAAGCATATGAAAAAATGCTCTAAATCACTAGTGATTAGAGAAATGCAAATCAAAACAACTCTGAGGTACCACATCTCACTGGTCAGATTGGCTAGGATGACAAAAAAGGAAAATGACAAATGTCAGAGAGGATGTGGAAAAATTGGAACACTAATGCATTGTTAGTGGAGTTCTGAACTGATTCAGCTATTCTGGAGAGCAATCTGGAACTATGCCCAAAGGGCTATAAATAATTTTTCCCTTTGACCCAGTAATACCACTTCTAGGGTTGTATCCCAAAGAGATCATAGAAGTGGGAGGAAGACCTGTTTGCACAAAAATATTTATACCAACTCTTTTTGTGGTGGCAAAGAATTAGAAATTAAGGGAATGCCCATCAATTGGGGAATGGCTGAACAAGTTTTTGTATGTGAATGTAATGGAATACTATTGTGCTGTAAGAAGTGAGGAGCAGACAGACTTCATATTTACCTGGAGAGGCTTATACAAACTGATGCTGAGTGAGAAGAGCAGAACCAGGAGAAATCTGTACACAATTACAGACACAACGTATCTTTGAAGACCAACTTTGATAGATTGGACTCTTCTCAGCAATGCAAGGTTATAAGACAACTCCAAAAGACTCATTCAGAGAAAGAACTAGAAAGAACAGAGTTTGAATGTATATTGAAGCAAACTACCTACTCTCTTTTTCTAGTTTGGTTTTGTTTCTTCTTTCCCATTGCTCATTCCATTGCTTACAATCCTTCTTTACAACCTGACCAATGTCTAATGTGAAAATATTTGCAGATCCCATACTTGATTGCATGCCACCATGGCAGGGGAGGGGAGGAAAGGGACGGGAATAAAATTTGAAACTCAAGGGATTGTGGAACTGAATCTTGTAAACTAAAAGTAAGCAAACAATTTAATAAAAACTATATATATATATATATATATATATATATATATGTATGTATGTATAAAATGAAGGAACTAGGATTAGGACTTTGAGGCCTTCCCAGCTCTAAATTTATCAAACTGGTGACTGGTGTGGGAAAAATCAGAAACCTTGGTATGAAATGATTACTCTCTCTGGTGTTTGGTGAGAGAGGATCACTAGGAATTATTTGGCATAAACCTTAGATTTTGATAGAACAGATTTGAAGGGGTTCTGAGGGAGGATAGGTAAGATTCCATGGATGAAAATTCTTTAGGAGTAGAATTCGACAAGCATAGCCTAGAAGGGCTGAGGAGTTCTAAAAAAAATGAAATCCTTAAGATATAATTAGTTCTAATGAGTGCAAAGGGCCATTGTCTTAAAGAGACTTATGTAGGTCCACAAGGAACTTTTCAACCAGCTAAAATTCTTAAAATGCTTGGGTAGATGATTGAAGCGAAGGTAGGTGACAGCAAATAACATGGGAAACGAGCAGTAAGACTTTGGTGAGGCAGAGTCAAAAGGAATGAGATTCAATAAGAACAAGTAACTTTTGCTGCAGTTTACACTTGGGGGGCTGCGTGGGTGCTGTTAAGCATGAAGATTGGTGTTTTCCACTAAGAGGTGAGGCTGCTGGACCTGGAATTCTGAGTTCTGTACGTTGTGGGCTGCCTGGCATTGGGGGTTATGGATTCCTCCACCAGTGCTGAATGGCACCAACTCTGTGGCTTAGAAAGTTTCTAGGGTCACTCAGCTAACCCAGGCCTTCTATATTACAGGATCAGTTCTCTTGCTACAGATGCCTCATGACATATGATGACAGTGACAATGTATTGATATGCCTAGGATCTGTGATTTTTGACAACATGGAAACTCCCTCCATCAATCTTCTATAGCCGATGAGTTCCCCTAGATGCCCGCTCCAATCAGATTAAAATGGAATTGGGGAAATGTTTAACTGAATAAATAAAAATATAACACAATATAGATGAGGTTAATTAGTGGTTTTCCAAATCCACAAGGATACCTTTCTAGTTCATTTTGTTACCTTGGAGAGCTGCCTGAGTCTCAGAGACGCTGTGACTTGCCCATAGTCACTCAGCTCCTAAGTGTTGGAGGGAGGACTGCAGAAGCAGGGCCCACAGAGAGGTTTTATTGTTTGTTTGTTTTTGTTTTTTAAACACAGTTTGCTCATCATCATTGCTCTTGGGTTAGTTATCAGAAAGCATTTATTAAGGCCCTGCTGTGTGTTGGACAGCATGCTACATGCTAGGGATACAAGTAAAGGAAAAAATACGGTCCCTGTTGAGGGAGATAATATTCAAACAATTGTATATGTTTTGTGTGTGTGTGTGTGTGTATTTACCATTTATATGTATATATAATAGATCAATACATGTGTTTTTGTCTTTATTCGTATCCCCAGCACGTATGTATACATATACATTATATGTATGTGTATATATATACACACATACACACACACACACACACGCACACACACACACACACACACACACACACATATACATACACGTGGAGGCTCAGTGGATAGACTGCTGGACCTGGCATCAGGAAGACCTGAGTTCAGATGTGGTCTCAGTGTGACCCTGAGCAAGTCACTAACCTCTGCTTGCCTTAATCCACTGGAGAAGGAAATGGCAAACCAGTGCAGTATTTTTGCCAGGAAAATCCCATGGACAGTTTTGGTGTGTTATGGTTCACAAGGTCGTGAAAAGTTGGATATGACTGAACGACAACACAGACATGCACATATACTTAGATACATATATGTGTAAACATATAATATAGTAAATATGTGTATATAGAAAATAAATTGGAGGTAACCTCAGAGGGGAGGCATGAGCATTAAGGGGCGCAGGGAAAGTCCTCTTGAAGAAGGTACTGTTTAATTACTTTGTATTTATCTTGTATGTTGTCAGGCAGTGAGGTAGGGAGTGCAATGGAAAGAGTATGGAACTTGGAGTTAAAAAGACCCGAGTTTGAATCCTGACTCTGAAACTTATTAGATGTGTTATTGATCCTAGACAGGTCCCTTAAATCTCCCTCCACTTCTGTTTCCTTCTGTATAAAATGGCAGTAATTATAGCCTATACCTCACAGGGTTATCATGAGCATGAAAGGTGTTAACATATATAAAGAGCATTACAAACCTTAGAGTACTATATAAATTCTGTTACTACTACTACTACTACTACTACTACTACTACTACTACTACTACTACTACTACTACTATCACTACTATCTCCCTCATTAGAATGTAAGCTCCTTGCTAGTGGGCATTGTTTTTGTATTCCCACTCTTAGCACAGTGCCTAGCTATTTTAAGGTATAAATATTACGGCTATAAATAGTTGTGGACAGATAGATTGATTTAGATTATTATTACTTCTTGGATACATTTAAGGTTAGTGAGTTTGGGGGGCATCATCTGGAAGAAAATACACCTTGGTCCCAAATCTTGAATAGTCACATGTTTGATCTCCATATACAACTTGTTGGTCATTTGCAGGTTTTGGATGACAATAAAGATTTCGGTGTTCCGAGCACTTATGGGAGCATCGAAGATGACAGTGGTGGCTTTAATCTGACATTTGAGGATCCTTTTGATGATATGAATTTGGTTGACTTGAAGTATATTTCTGACTTCATCTTTAAAACTTTGGAAATTCTGTACAGAGTGGGAAAATGGGAAACACTAGTGCATATTGCCCTCCATTTTAATGAAATTACACAGTAAGTAATGCTGAATGGAGAGTTGACCTGCAGAGCCTGCATCAAATATAAATGGCCCATGTTAGTTGAAACTCTTAACAACTAGGGTTCTAATGCCCTGTTTTGTCCTGGCAGTGAGAGGTATACTGAGCAAGTGACGCCATTGTTAGTCTATGCTCAGAGAAAGCTTCTGGAGAGAATCAAGAAGTTCAGTGGCCAAGAGATAATCAAGACAGAAAATGAGATTGAGGACAAGGTGAGAGGTGTAGGGGTGTGTGTGTGTGTGTGTGTGTGTGTGTGTGTGTGTGTGTGTGTATGTGTGTGTGTGTGTATATCTGTGTCTATGTAGATATAGATGTGTTCATCTTGAAACATAAAACATCTGCGTGAATGTATTCCATTTTTTTATAACCTTTTTGGTAGCATTTCCAAAAACGGGCACAGATAGATTATTTTGAGTATCCAGAAAGAAAAACTTCACAGCGAATTCATTTTTCATCAGTTTGCTAAATTTTTTTCATCAATTTGCTAAATTAACTTGTTTCATTATTTCATATACACTGGGACCTCTGTTTTGAGTCCTCAGAAATAATGCACTCATTTTTGACAGTCTTCCTTTCCCCCCTCCCCATTTCTATTTTCAGATGCTTATGATTTCAGGCTTTGGACTTCATGTTGGTAGAGAGTAGATGGCCCAAAATTAAACACAGAGGAAGTTAATTCTGAAAAACATCATCAAGGAAAACTCAAATTGTGCTAAATTGTCCTAAATGACTAGTGGAGTGGGAGAAGCATCCTATATGTTCTGTGCTTGCAAAGTAACAAAAAAGTAGCCTACATCTCCTAAATGTTTCAAATTATGTAAGATAAATTTAGGAGAGCAAATTACACAGTATTGGAAAACTATACTCTAATTGCCATATGTAATTTGTATAATGCTGTCCTCCAGCTGTACCCTGCAAAATGAATATGAAAAATGCTGTTGCTTGTTTGGGCGAGTTGATCATGATTGAATGCTGCCATCCTGGATACTATATTAAGCATCATGTTTTGTTTCTTTGTTTTGACAATTGCAAATAAGAGAAAAATTCAAGGAAGATTGGAAATGAATGACAAAGTAATAAATATTTTTCTTCTTTTTTTTTTTAAAGATAAACCTCCGCAATGTCATTGGAAAACAGCCCCATCCCGCTTTTCGGCCTGATGAAGCAGGGTGGCGTGGAGGCTTTATGGAGCTGGAGCAAGATGGAGTTCATTCGGGTAAGGATGCATTCCAGCCCCATGCTCTGTTTACTAATTCTTATATAAGGTCTACCTTTCTCCTCCGTTACCTCTGCAGTCTGCTAGAACTTAATCTTGCCTAATTAAAAAGTTTCCAAAGTCTTTTCTAAAGGTTTGTTTGATTGAAAAATAATCCATTTGACGTTTACCCATCTGTCTTAATCTCATCAGTTTTGTTATTTAGCTTATTATAAACCTCAATTAAGATGGATTCTTTTGGAAATAAAGCAAATGTGTTTTTATTGAATTTCTGAGATGAAAGGAGATACTAGATGCTTGGTGATTTCTCATACCTTGGTGGTTTTTTTTCTTCTTTTGGTATAGGGGAAAGGGGAAAAAATTGGGAAATGATCCTATACTTCTGCCTTGCTTAGGACCTGGAGAGGGTTCTGACCTGGTTTCCAAAGCAGCCCTGGGTCCTGTGATTAATACAGATCACCTCTCCTGAGACCCCTAGTTTCCCTCTCTTCAGATTATTATCTGAGGCTTAGGGCATTTAGGGAACTTGGGACATATGATTTTAGCTCATGAGTCACTCAGGGAGCTGAGCTTCAAGGTCTGAGCCATCTCCAGTTTGAAGACACGAGGCAGTGAAAGGGTAATATTGATGCGAATAAAAACTGGAATTGTCTTTAATTTGGGGCATTCTTGTACCTCCTGGTAATGATTATGGATGTAGGGAAGAGACACTAGACTTGCTTCTGTATGAGTTCAAATGTAAGGGTCACCTCTAGAAGTAAAATCATAGATGGGGGAGGGGGTGGCATAATTTTCAGTAGAGAATTGGTAGCAGGAGATCTGCACTCTAGACGTAGGGTTTCCCCCGCCCCCCCCACCTCTGAGATCTGATATAATCTCCTCTGTTTGCCCTCTGTCTCCAGCTCCAAGTAACATTCTCCCAATTCGGTTAGGTCAGCTGAAACCCCTCAGTTTTACTCCAAACCACTTCTTGTGTCAGGAATTATAACCATCCTATAGTGGATCTGCTAAAGGAGGTGATGGTCAGCCTGGAAAGGAGCTGAGCCAGGGAAGTGTGGTCTCTGCTGTCATTTCTTTGAAGAACTGTCCTGTGGGAGGGAGATGACATTTTCTTTATTGGGCCAAGAGCTCAGAATAGCAAATAAGGAAAGTCTTCCTAACAATTAGAGCTTGCCCAAAGGGGAAAGGATGGCCTAGGAAGGTAATGAGAAAGGCTCTCTGTTACTGGAGGTTTTCAAGCCTAGACTATAAATCCACTTGTCCAGACTATGGGAAATGGGATTCCTACTCTGATATGGTTGGATAGGGTAGTGCTGAAGTCTTTCTTGTCTATGGGATTCTGAGTTTCTGAGCATTGTAGCAGGGAGCTATTCTGTTGGTTTTATCCATATGAAATTTTTGCTATTTAGTCATTTTTTCACCTGTGTCTGACTCTTAATGACCCCTTTTGGGGTTTTCTTGGCAAAAATACTGGACTTATTTGCCATTTCCTTCTCTAGCTCATTTTACAGATGAGGAAACTGAGGCAAAAAGGGTTCAATGACTTTCCCAGGCTCCCACAGCTAGTATGTGTCTGAAGTCAGATTTGAACTCAGGAAGATGAGTTTTCCTGACTCCAGGCCTGGTGCTCTATCCACCATACCACCTGGCTTCCCATATGAAATTAACTTGTCCCAAATTCAGGAAATCCTAGGGTGACAATATGCATGATATTATTTTGCTAAATTTTCTTTCTTGCAGTTACATTTACTAGCTAAAAATATTAAATTGTTTTCATCGTGATAAAATATGCATGTTGCCTTGATGGCATATGGAAATACTCCTTGCTTTTTGGCCATAGAATCACAAAATCATAGACTAGCAGATTTGGAAGGACCTCAAAAGGTCCCCAAGCCCATCCCATACTGACAAGAGTCCTCTCCATAGCCCTCAAGGGTTCCTCTATTCTCTCTTCATAGCTTCTGTGATGAAGGCAGCCCATTCCATGGGTACAGCTCAGAATTATAATGAATGTTCTTCTTAATTTTTTTCCATTGGTGGGAAACTCCCTCTAGCAATGCAACTGTCTCTACAACTTCTAGTCTTAGAGAATTGCCAGTGACCCTGAGGAGGAATGGGGCTTGTATAGGGTCTTGCAGCCAGGATGGGTTAGACGTGAGACTTGAACTCAGGGCTTCCTGACTCTGAGACCAGCTTCTGTGTTTACTCCATCACATTGCTAATGATTTCCCTTCTATTAGCAGAAATCTGGCTTCTAATGACTTCCACTTATTTTTCTTCTTCTGCTCTTTGGGACCATACAGAGTAAGTCTAATTAATCTTCCATCTTACAGCCTTTCAGATAATTGAAGACAGGCATCATTCCCCCTTCCCCCCCATTACACACACACACACACACACACACACACACACACACACACACACACACACTCTCTTTCTCTCTCTCTCTCTCTCTCTCTCTCTCTCTCTCTCTCTCTCTCTCTCCACCCTCCCCCCCAATTCACTTGGAAAGGGCTAAAATCTTTGTTTTTAACTTTGAATTTTTAAAAATGTTATCTAACTCTAAGATTGAATATTTTTGTCACAATGAGTTTGTTGCCAAAGTTTTATTGCTCAGTTGGG
>CM053581.1:412297053-412335164 GCA_028627135.1 Pseudochirops cupreus
AAATCTCTGTGGGGCTCTGCTTCCAGAAGGGAAAGCTCTGTACCAAATTGCTGGGGTCCTCCTGGCTGCCGTATCTCTTAGGGAGAGGCTGGGAACTCCTCCTATTTACTTTTGGCTGACTGGATAGCGAGGACTCCAAGACTGAGGCCCAAGACGGCGATCCGGATCCAGGCTGCTCAACGCGATAGCTCTGGCCTGAGTTCAATTGCTCAGTCCCCCTGCTGCCTGCAGGCTGGGGCGGGAAGCTGCAACGCTGAGGCGGGTGCAAAACCTCTGCCCTTAGCTTTTCCACTCTGGAGGCCTTCTGGCCGGACTGCTTATCTCCCCATTTCACAATTCCCATTCACAGCTGCCGCTAATCCGCTCACCTGAAGCTCCTCAGCTCCTCCCGTCCAGCCGCCCCCGGGGCACAGCCGCATCTTCAGGCCAGGCTGGTTTCGGTTCGCAGTGCTGATGTGGTTCCTCTTAGCGGAGCTGACTTTAGTGGGAAGTATCTTTGTGTGCGTTTTGGAGTTCTAGGATTGGTTTAGAGTCTTGTTTTATGGGTATTTTGGGGTGGTTATGTGAGAGCTGCGATATGTTGCTGCTGCTACGCCGCCCCATGCCATTTAATTTAAATAAGCATATTTTGTCATTAAAATAAAGGGACCTAGGTCACTTTCAACTCAGCTACAAGTTGAATAGATTTCTTCAGAACAACTTTTGAAAATAAATAAATTTCCTGTGTAGAGATCAATATATTTCTTCACTAATGTTTAAGTCAGCTGATTCTGGCTAATGACTCTAATAAGGGTAGGAAATTTTATTATCCACCAGATGTTTGTTTTGACCTCTGACCCTGTTTTCTCATCTGTAGCCAGATCCTTAATGACCAATAATGGCCCATTGTATGACTGCTCTGGTTTGTGATTTCACACTATAGGTCCATTTGTCCATATAAAGTTGACCTCTACAGTTCTTCCAACAAAAATCTCAGGGATTCTTGCAGAGAGGAATTCTCCACCAACTACTAATAAACCTCCAATACTGTTTTCCATGTCATGGCCATTGTTACAAAGCCAGTGTCCCCTTCTGCAGTGTATTTTGTGTGCCTACCTCTTGGACACACAAAAAAATCATTCATTTTACCTTGTCCTGGACTTAACGTCAAGGCAGAAGCCTAAGGCTTCTGGTTTTCAGGCTAAAAACCCAAGAGAGTTGTTGACTTGGTTCATGACGAGTTTGTGGTTACTTGGCCAGTTGTCATAGATTCTTATTGCATTTGTCTCTTGAAAGTTGGCCTGTTTTTGTAGGTGGCAAGGTACAGAAATTGAAACTGGTTGGTTGCAGTTTTGTATATTGCCTCAAAGCTCATAGTCACTTCATGAGCCATGTTGCTTAGCACTATTCTGGCATCTGACCAGTAAGTACCCATCTGTGTTAAGATGGCACAGTGGAAAGATCACAGAGCTTGGAATCAGGAAGACTTATGTTCCTGAGTTCAAATCTGACCTCAGACACTTACTAGCTGTGTGACCCTGGGCAAATCACTTCACCCTGTCTACTGCCTCAGTGTCCTCATTTGTAAAATTACCTGGAGAAGGAAATAGAAAACCTCTCTAGTATCTTTGTGAAGAAAACCCTAAATGGGGTCACCATGACCTACTAGAAGAATGGGAAAACTGAACTGATGTACAAAATCACTGTGTTACACAAGTCCTAGGGACACAAACAGAAAAATCGGTTTGGTGGGAGTTACCAGAAAACTTTAGAAGCTTGATGTCGGGAGCTGGTATTTGCTGAAAATGTTTGTAGAACTCTGCTGTTGAGTACTTGGTCTCCTTTTGAACTATCTGAGAGAAAGGATTTATTTAGCATATCTAACAAGAAAGCAGCAGATTAATCGCCAATTAAGCAAAAATGTTCTTTTATCTCGCTCCCCCCATTTAGACAGCAGTGGCGGAAGGAGCAGTCCCAAGTTTTTCTGTGGAAAAGTGGAATTTAGCCTTGGAGCTGAAGAGATGTATTTACCAACGCCCCCTGATCTTTTCAGTGAAAAGTTCAGTATTTCTGCTACGGTGGAGAGCAAGAAAATTTCTCCTTCCCAAGTTCGACTTGTTATAGCCTCTTACGAGAAAACCATCGGTAAGACTTCACTGATTGTTGTTGTTGTTTGCTGTTCAGTGGTGTCTGACTCTTCATGACTCCATTGTGGCTTTTCTTGACAAGGATACCAGAGGGGTTTGCCATTTCATTCTCCAACTCATTCTACAAATGAGGAAACTGAGGTAAACAGGGTGAAGTGACTTACCCAGGGTCACCCAGCTAGTAAGTATCTGAGACTGGATTTGAACTCAGGTTCAAATTTGGATTTGACTTCAAGACTGGCTCTCTGTCTACTGCACCACCTAGCTGCCCCCAAGACTATCAAATTTCATCTCCCCTTGAACTCAGCTTTTGAGGGATGGTTTGTACATTGTGAAATGCCAGTAAATCAAAGCATGTTGGAAACCTTGTGGGCATGGGGAACAGCTTCTTGAATTCATCTGTTGGGAAAACAAAAATAATTTCAGGTGGTTTTGAACTCTTTATTTAAGCAGCCAGGTAGTGCTGTGGGTAGAGCATTGGGCCTAGAGTCAAGAACACCTGAATTTAAATGTTACCTCAGACACTTAATAGCTCTGTGACCCTGGACAAGCCTTTTGATCTTTGCCTGCCTCACTTTTTTACATCTTTAAAATGGGGATAATAATAGCTCCTACCTCCCAAGGTTGTTGTGGGATAAAATGAAGATAATATCTATAAAGTGCTTTGAAAGCCTTAAAATGCTATACATGTGTGCATGTGTATATATATACACACATATGTATATATGTATACATACATATTGATATGTAAATATACACACATAAACATATATATACACATACACAAGTATTACTTTTAGTTCTTATTGGAAACCTGATTTACCTCTGTTCTGATGCATTTATGTTGAGCATGAATCTCTTCTTAGCAAAGGAAGTAAATGGGTGTATGTTAGCCTACCCTTATTTGCCAGGGTTTATTTATGGGAGTGATACTAGAATGGTGCTCTTATATCCCCCTCCCCCATCCCCCATCCCAGACTTAGGGCTTCTAAGAGATGCTGTTACTTGGGCATATACCACTAAGAACAGAAACATTTGAGGAGTGTAGACAGCAGCCATATGTGACTGCCTAGTGGCCTAATGGTTCCTTGGTTCCCATTTTGCCCTAAGGAGAAGCGTCCTTCATCCTAATTATGATATGTTTTGGTCTATAGCTCCGGGGGCCCCTGACCACAGCCAAGTACTTTTCTTTCTATCTAGCTACAACCCTAGATCAGAGGAGTAGAGAATCTGGGAGGTTAGTAGAAAGAAAATTTTGTTTTGTTCCCATTCTCTATTAGTAACATCCCCCAAATCAAGAGAAATGGGCCTAAATATTTATCAAGGTCAATTATTCAGCAATAAAGGGATGGTAAATCTTCCAATTGTCATGGTAAGTAAAGGAATTTTAAAGACTTTTCAAAAATACTCTTGCATAACAGTTTAGAGGCACAGTTGTTTTTCAGGAACTGACATCTGTCTTTTGTTTTTGGAAAAAAAAAACCCAGATACTCTTGAAATCAACAATCAAACAGATCTCAAGATACAAGCACTACATGAGCTTGGAAATCTTTACATCTATGCAGAAAACAGAAGGTGAATTTTTGGGAAGGAGAAGATTTGCTAGAACGTAGGAAAACCTTTTTTTTTTAACCAGTTTGCAAGTTATTTTAATTAATGTGAACAGTTCTGTTGTTGATGCTCTTCCATGGTCTTTGCTGCTATATTGTTGTATTTTGTGGGTGGCTTCTTTTGGAAAACTGCCATGGGCTGCTCAGTGTCCAGCACTAAACATGATCGGAGATGTGGATAAGAAATGACCAGACCATGTGGGTAGTTCAAGGAAGAACCATGAACTCCATTTAATGATTCTTTGAACAAGGTTTTTATAGAACATGCAGACAAAGATTCAAGTACTCTTATCAATAAGCTTGGTTTGTCACATCCTGGAATATTATTGTCATTATTATAGTCTTATCATTATAATAGTCTGTCACATCCTGGAAGTAGCTCAGATAAGATCAGGCTTTGTTATCAGGGTTCCAGGAAGTCATGGGAAAAGTCAGTTAACTCTTACCAAAATGCATTCACACGAGAAAGGATGCTCTCTAGAGCAGGCTTCAAGGTGGGGGAAGGGGGGGCAAAGCCGCCATCATCATCTACATAGAAACTGACCCTCAAGAATCAAATATTTGGGCTTACAACAGAAACACTCTATCCTAGTGCTGGCATTGGGATGTGGAAGGTACTTGAAAAATGCCTCTGGAGTGATTAATTGTTCATCTGATTTTCCCTTTTTCAAATGGGATTCAAATGCAATCATCCTTTTGTCCATACACTCCTTAAGATATCGATGGCCAGGGCAGCTAGATGGCACAGTGAAGAGAGCACTGGCTCTGGAGTCAGGAGGACCTGAACTCAAATCCAGCCTCAGACACTTGACCCACTTACTAACTGTGTGACCTTGGGAAGTCACTTAAACCCACTTGCCTTCTCCCTTAAAAATATATATATATATATATATATCGACGGTATATTATAAACATAAATTATATTTATATATATTTAAATTATAAATATTAATAAAATATCATCTGAACCAGTCCAAACACATATTTACTTTCTTAATTAAAAATAGATTTGTGATGATAACAGAAACAATTCCAGCTCTCTATGTATAGGAAAGTGACATATTTCTGATTTTTTTTTTTAACCTTGCAGGGCAGCTTATAAATGTTGGAGCCAAGCCCTTGATGCCATTCTCAGAAAACAAGATGTTCTCCATACATGGAAAGAACTGGCCAGCCCCCCCCAAAATCTTCTTGACCTTGTCATGGGTTCAAACTTTATTGAATACAGTGAGAAATTTCTGTCAATAGCTGGCGTTTGGGGATGCTTGCAGGGAGGAGTCATCGCCTCAAAGATGGTGCAGTAAGTGGGAAGAGTAACAACCCTTCTTCATTTTCCATTGAAAAACCAAGTAACCAACAACTCAATTCCTTGTTGTTTCTGTGAATATAAATGTCTGACACTGGAGATACTGTCTTGTTTCTTCTTGAAGCATCAAAAGTTCACTCCTTCATGTTTCCATCTGCATGGGTATCTGGGTAACCATTTATTTTGATGACCATTTGAGAGAAAAGGAATATGACTAGAAACCTGAACTCTAGCCATAAGTGGATTTCACTCTCCTATCTACTTTGGTTGTGAAGATGCTTGACCCAGTGGATACAGCACTGAGCCTAGAATCAGGAAGACCTGAGCTCAAATCTGACCTTAGATACTTACTAGCTGGGTGATGCCAGGCAAATCTGCCTCATCTTCTCCATTTGTTATATGGGGGTAATTCTCAGGGTTGTTGTAAGGATGAAATGAGATACTGTTTGTAAAGTGCTTTGTAAACCTTAAAGCATTACATCGATGTTATCTGTTGTCTATATTATTATTGTTTCAAGTATCCAGCTGCAGAAAACAAGCTATCAGAGTCTGGGATGGATAAAAAGAAGACAATTATAAGCTAAGAATGTCATGATCATCATTCTTATAAATGGATAAATCTCACTAACTGAAGGCTTGGGTGGTAGCAGGTATTTCACCAGGAGGTGGCTCACTCATTTGTTCAGCAAAATTGGGAATGGTTCAAACAGACAAGTCATGGGGCTTGAGATGGGCTGATTTGGTCTGCTCATCCACTATCCAGAAATGGTTGGTTCTACTTGTTGATGATCATAATGTACTCTACCTATGCCTAAAACAGTGAATGTTTCATAAATATGAACTTTAATTTGGTTGTTTAAGAAAAACACCCCAAAACTGAACAGTTGTTTGAGTAGAAATAGGACCTGAGTTTCAATCCTGATTCCACTTCCTTTTGAAAATTTATCCAATGGCTAAATTTATCCCTGATTTTCTCTTTTTCAGATGAGCATTTTGATTTTAGGTGAAGTTGCATCCCCTGTCCCTTAGTTTTCTCATCTGCAAAGTGAAAGAGTTGTAGTCTATGGTCCCTTCCAGCTAAGAATCAATGAACCTATATGGATGGAGAGTGTGCTGGCTTTTGGTGTCCTAGGGCCTGCATTCAAATTCTGGCTTTGCCACTTCTATCCATGTAGCCTTGGATGTACAGCCTCTCTGTGGCCCTTTTCAGCTCTAATTCTGTGGCCCCTGTGACCTTCCTGGGTCTCAATTTCCTCATCTGTAAAAGGAGAGGGGGACCTGGATGGATAGTGATGGCAACCTCTGCCACAGAATTTCCTGTCATCTTTTTATATGACTTTAGCTTCTTGAAGGAGCAGAAAATGAAAGAAGGCCGCCTCCATGCCCTAAGGGTGATGTGGTTACACAGATCCATAATGTCCTCAGCCTGGAGAGAATTTATGGAAGTGCAGATTATGCTTCTCCCTTGGCCTTCTGTCACCTTCACAGTCTGTATACTCATCTGTAATAAGTGGCATTTAATGTATTCAGAAGGTCCATGAATTATTGTTTGTAAAAGAATCAGATTAAAAATGTCATGTAATTTGCTGAGTTGTTATTTATTAGGAGCCTGATTTGGGCTATCTATTTACTTATCTATCTATCTATCTTATCTATCTATCCATTCATTTATTTATTTATGTTCACTCTTCTAATAAAAGGGCTTTCATAAGTTATGGGGGAGAGTCTGAGAGGAGGAAGATATTCTTCTGTAGGTACACGTGCTGTGGTTTGGACTTTGACTACAGAGAACACGAACTGGCTTCCTGGCCTCACATAGGCCTGCTTGGCTGCTCGCAAGAGAAGGGGGTGGCACTAAGCCAGCTTCCCCCAGTCAGTCAGGTTGATTTTTAGGGCTGTAAAAGCCTTGTTTGGTCATGCTCTTGAAAATCTGGTTCTAACAGCATGTGTCTATAGCCCATACTTTTCTCTACATTATCACCTACTGTCTCCTAAGCCCCCTGCAATGTGGTTTATTCACCACCAGCCTACTAATATCACTCTCTCCAAGGTCACCAGTGGAATCCTGTTTCCTAAATCCAACAGCTCTGGCCTCGTGCTTAATCTCAGAGCAGTTCACCAATACCCTTCTGTTCAATACTCTCTTTCCATTTGGCTTCAGAAATGTCACACACTTCTGGTTCTACTTCTGCCTATGTAATTGCTCCATCTCTGTAAGTGCTCAATAAATGCTTTACTTCCCTCCCTCCCTCCCGTCCTCCCTCCTGTCCTCCCTCCCTCCCTTCCTTCCTTCCTTCTTTCTCTCCCTCCTTCCTTCCTTCCTTCCTTCCTTCCTTCCCTTCTTCCCTTCCTTCCTTCCTTCCCTTCATTCCTTCCTTCCTTCCTTTTCCCCTCATTCCTCACCTTCTTTCCTGATCTTTAGGGTGGATTTTTCTACTGTTGTGTCTTTGGCCATCTTCTTTCTTCTCTCTCTGTACTTCATGCTTGGGAAATAGTTTTATTCCCAAGGCTTTTACTCTTCTCTGCTGATGACTCCCAAATCTCCAGCCTTGACTTCTCTTCAGAGTTCTGAAGGGCCATTTTCCACCCTCCACCAGGCTTCTCTGTTGGGATGTCTCACTAGTACCTTAAATACAGAATGTCCAAAATGAAGCTTTCCCCCTCAACCTGCCCTTCTTCCCATCAAGACTTCTGCCAGTCTCTCTCTCTGTCTCTCTCTCTCGCTCACTCTCTTTGTCTGTGTCTTAGTCGCTTTTTTTTGTCTCTATCTCTTTGTCTATCTCTCTGTCTCTTTATCTCTCTCTCAGTCTCTCTGTTTGTCTCTCTCTGTCTCTATGTCTTGGCATCTCTCTTTGTCTATCTGTCTGTCTCTCCCTCTCTCTCCTTCCCTCCCTCCCTCCTTCTTTCTCTGTCTCTATCTCTTTGTCTCTGTCTCTCTATCTCCTTGTCTCCCCTCTTTCATATCAGAGAAGTTCTAGAGTTCTCTTTTCTGTTCTCACTATTTCTCCTCTGGGGCAGGACCTCAACACTTCCTGCCTTTACCCTGCTCCTCCCATCCCACCCCACTCTTACCCCCCTCTAATATTTCCTTCATTCCATGGACAGAAAAATATTCTTATGTATGTATCTACTTGTGTTACTCCTCTGCTCAGGATTCTTCAGTGGGTCCCTATTGCCTCCTGAGTAGAGTTAAAACTTCAATCAGACACAACTGAATGACAGAAACAGCAACAATGACCTCCAAGGGTTGTTGTGAGGATTGAATGAGATACTATTTGTAAAATTAAAAAGTACTTAGCACAGTGCCTAGCACATAGTATATGCTTAATAAATGATCTTTTCCTTCCCCTCCCCACTATCAAAATAGGTAAGGGAAGAAAACTATTCTCTTCCACAGAGGAAGGGCAAATAATCCCACCTTTTGAGTTCTTTGGAAATAAGCAGGGCATAGTAATTTGTTATTCAATAAAGCTAGTTAATTTCATCTGTCAGAGACTGACTTAGTAAAGCACCTAGTGTGTGCGAAGACTGCTGTAATTACGTTTGTCGTTGTTGAGTTGTTTCAGTTATGTTCAGCCTTTCTTGATCCAGTTTTGGGATCGCTCTCTTGGCAGAGATCCTGGAGTGCTTTGCCATATCCTTCTCCACCTCATTTTATAGATGAGGAAACTGAGGCAAATAGGGTTAAGTGACTTGTCTAGAATCACATAACTAGTAAATGTCTGAGGTTGAATTTGAACTTGGGAAGATGAGTTTTACTGATTCCAAGCCCAGTATTCTATCCACTGCACCACTTAGGTGTCCTCTGTAATTAGACAGTCTTTCTAAAATATTTTTGAAAAATTACTTGCCACCCACGTGTTAAAAAATATAGCAGTTCTTGTTGTGGTGGCCCAGAATTGGAAATTGAGAGAATGCTCATCAGTTGGGGAATGGCTAAATAAGTTGTGGTATATGAATCTAATGGAATACTATTGTCTATAAGAAATGATGAACAGACAGACTTCAGAAAAACCTGGAAAGACTTATATGAACTTGATGCAAAGTATAACAAGCAGAACCAGGAAAACATTGCACACAGTAACAGCCACAGTGTGTGATAACTAACTTTGATAGATTTATCTCCTCTTAACAATGCAAGGACCTATGACCAAAGGACTTATGATGGAAAATGCTATCCACATCTAGAGAAGGAACTATGGTGTCTGAATGTACACCAAAGCATGCTATTTGGTCTTTTTTTTGTTGTTTTGTTTTATTTCTTCTTTCTTGTAGTTCCTCTCATTGCTTCTAATTCTTCTTTACAATATGACTAATGTGAAAATAGGTTGAATATGAATGAATATGTAGAGCCCTGCAGGCTATCTTGGGGAAGTGGGAGGGGAAAAAGAGAGGGAGAGAAAATTTAAAAGTCAAAAGCTTATGGAAGTAAATGTTGAAACTAAAAATAAATAATTTTTTAAAAAAAGAAAAATTTCTTGCCAATCAAATAATTTCTCTTTGTTGTAATTTTTTTTCAGATACATTTTGACATCAAATGTAAGTGAACGAACTGAATGCTGCATTTTTTCTTCATATTTTTTTAAGGTAACTATAGTTTTACGTAATAACACAACCGATAAATTGCTTAACACATCCATTTGCCTACAAATTGTGGGTGAGAGAAAGGAGGAAGCTGTGATTTGAAATAGTTATCTCTTCCACATTGTGGGGTTGGGGATATGATGCTCCCACAATCTGGAAAATCCATGTAAAATACTTTGGCCCTCTCTTTATGCCAGAGAGAAAGTCTGATTTTTTTCTTCTTTCTTTTATGGGGAATTTACAGTACCTTCTTGTAAAATGTGGGTCAACTATCTGGTCATAGGCTCTGTGTCATCTGCTGGCCTTTACTTGTCATCTGTGAGTTCTGAAAAACTCCCCCCCAAATCTCATTTAATTTCTTATGCTGAACCCATGATATATTGAAACCACAATGCGGAAAGTCATGGTGTGGAAGGGATGGGCTGTAGGGAGCTCATATTCACTGTGCTGGTCAACCTTTCTGTTCAGCTTCTTTTGGATTCACTCTCAGCACCTCCATCCATACCAAGAAGCCTGAGAAAGTCAAAGGGTAGCAATTGTGACTCCTAAGGAGGGATTCACTAATAGGGCAAATCATTCTTTTGTCATTACAGATGTGGAAACTGTGGCAAACAGTGTTAAGTGTCTTGGTCAAGGATATGCAGCTAGCTTCTGAGTTCAGATTTGAACTCTGATCTTCCATGGCCCCATGCTCTGTCCACTAAGCCACATAGCTACTCTTAAGAATATGCAGAAAACATTAAATAGTTATGAAGAGAGGCCTCCACAAATGTCTTGTTGGCATGGAGGTGGTGCTGGACTTTTGAAGGCTTTGCCAGCTAAGTGAGGACATAGTCTAATTCCACCAATTTGGGAAGTGTTTAGGCTTAGTGGCATGTGGTAGGCCTGGTATCCAGGGGCCAGCCCGCCTAAGTGTGAAGAGGCTCATTACTATAAAGTTGGCTACTAAATGATGACCTTTATGGCTGTGGTGGCCTATGAAACAGACAAGAATATAACCTTTAGTCTTGACCAAACTTGTGTGCTCTTACTATATGCCTATCACATAGCACATGGTAAGCGTTTAATAAATGCTTGTTGACTATTAGTAACGCAAAGCAGAAAGTTCTTGGTATGCATGAGTTTGCTGAAAGATTTTTCTGATGATCAGCCACCATTATAAATGGTGTGATGGTATGATAGGAATGGAAGGGTGAGACAGTTGTTAGGGACTTATCACTGCCTCAGTATCCCATCATCATTAAAAGAGCCTGAGAGAAGTCTCTGTCATGTTGAGCACAGTTGAGCACCTCTATCTTCTCTGGAGGATCCATGAAAAGGTATGAACAGGGATTACACAGGAGGAAAAAACATGGAGGGATAAAAATCTGTGCCAGAAGAGCAAGTGTTGCCATCACTGCTCCATAAAAGTATCAAAAGAAAAACAGGAAGAAGTGTAGATGAAATGAAAGTGGCCTAGACAGGGTTTTGGGGGACCCAAGGTCTGTCCTGACTCTTCCGTGTTCTCTTGGGGCCTTGATTTTCTCCTTCACAAAATGGGAGGTTTAAGTTTAGATAACTTCTCTATGACCCTTCCAGCCCCAAAGTCCATGTTCTGATGCTCATGAATCTCTTTGAACTTTGGCTTGTGCTCAAAGGAGAACGGCATCTGTTGTTAGACTGAAGAGGTTTCAGAGCGGCCCTCCACTGGGGAATTCAGGGCCAGGTCCCTACCTGACAAGGTGAGATACTGGATCTCCTCAGCTTCATGGCAGGGGTGTTTCAGTGAGTTCAAGATTTTTTTTTTAATGTGAAGAAGAAAACAAAAAAGTAAATAAGGAACTCTTAACAAGCCTAGCAATTCAATTACTCACATACACACACGCTTTTTCAAATGACATTTTTTTTTCCTGGATTATATGTAAATACAATTTTTAGGATTCATTTTTTAAAAATTTGAGTCCCGTATTCTGCCTGTTCATCCTTCCCCTCCCCTTCTCCCTTCCCTGATATGGTAAGCAGTTCGACACAGATTACACGCTCACACACATACTTAAAAATAAACGCCGTGCTATCAGACTTATTTTGTAGTCTTTGGGAAATTGTGTTTGTTGGAATGTTGGGCGTTGATCATTTTTTAGTTCTCATAAAAAAGTAAGTAAATTAAATTTTCAAAAAGAATAGGGAAATTTTTTAACCATCTCTCTCATCTTGGAAAATTAGAACTAGGGTTGCACCGATTTTAGCAGGTTAAATATTCCCAAATTGAAAAATGATAGGAAACAGGTTGTCACTTTAAATGACTGTAAATTAAGCTAAGAAGTAGGATTTGAAAGAACAGGCTGAAACCCTTTGAAAATTAATCAAGGGGGGAAAAAAGACTGTGGTAAAAGTCTTAGTGCAATTTAAAACTTAAGGTTTTTGGTAAACTCTATATAAGAAGCATTGGGGTAATCTGCATATTTAGGGGAGTGGACTTTGCTCAGGGACCCCTGAAAACTATATACTGCATTTTGGAGCTCTTTGACAGAATCTCAGTGTTAGAAGTGGTATCAGAAGAATTTCTTGAACATCCACATTGATCTCATCAGACATTTCCCCTTTCTTTTGTTCTGGTCCTGATCAGGATTATTTTTTGTGTTCATGTTGTCAAAATATCCTTCTGGCCTGCATCCTGTAGTCCTTGGGTCAATTGCTTCAGTAACCATGGACAACTTCATCTCAAAAAAAAAAAAACAAGTTGGACTGCCTCAGTGACCTGGACTACCTCATGTAAGGAAAAGAAGAAACCAGTTGGACTATCCCTATGTGGAATGCTTTGCCTTCCTTAGTTTTTTGATTCCTCGATTTTGTTGACAAAAAAGGCTTTTATCTGAATGAATGTAACGGTAATTACTTTAAATTTGAAGGCCCCTTTTTGTTATGTCAAGTAGGCAGGTACTTAGCCGTTAGTCAAACCTCTGTGAAAGAAACAGAAGGTGTGAACTCTGTCTCCAGTTGCTGACATAACAGGAAGGGGTTGGCTGAAACAGGAAGCTAATGTGTGTGTATATAAGAAAAGCTCCAGAGAGGCACATTCAGAATTTTCTCCTGACAAGATCCTGGTGGAAGAAGCTGTTCTGCTGAGAGATCTGGTGAAGGCTGGAGTTGCTGCTAGAGAGGCTGCCTGGAAGGCCAGTGTTGCTGCTGCCACCTGGAAGGCTGAGACTTCTTCTGGGTCCTAGGGCCAGCCAAATTGCCGGATGTATCAGAAGAGGCTGATACCATGCCGAACTGAGGAAGCGTGACCAGGATGCTAAGACTTTGTGGCTCGGTTGATCCTTGAATTCCCGGGAACAGAAATTGTGAAGGTTTTGAGATGTGCTGGACCCTGTGAACTTCAGGGTGCAGCAGGAACTGCCCAGAGAGTTGGACAAGGACCTGGGAGCTGTCTGCCTCTGAATCCAGGTGACTGTTTGGTGGATTCAGGTAGGAGCTGGGACCATGGAAGGGGATCCAGGGAATCTGAGAGACCACCCCGAGTCAAGATGAAGAAAAGCTCTCTCCTTGGATATTGAATGCTGTGATGATAACATGGTTTACTAGTGACCTAGGGGTGAGGAGTTTGTATATTTTCTAATAATTGTATTTAGTGATTAGTGACACTTAGTAACTGATTGCTAAATAAGTGACTGATTAAGTTAATCTAGTTGCCCCATGAGTGGAAGACTGACTTGTATTCTGAGAAGACTGAATGACTGAGTAAGGAGGCAAACCTCCTTAGGGATACCAGATGATTGTTCTTCTGTTCTTTGTTCTAAATACTGTGACCACTTTGGTGAAAACTATGGCCATTTTAATGATACGCTGTTGTGAACACTCTATTGTGATTTTCTGTGATAAGATGTAATGTTGTGAATACTGTATCTTGATTTGTTGTGAATGTTTGTCTTGATTTGTTATGGAATAAATGGAGTGTTCACTATACTGTGTAATCAGAACCTTAAAAGCTGTTCATAGTAGCATTCTTTTCGGAAGCTGCTCATGCATGGCATTATAATGAAAAAAAAAGGTTGTGGTTTTTTTTTGCTGTTTTTACCTAGAGATATAGCCATGGGCCTTTGCTTTGTTTACTCTGAAGTGTCCGGGCCAGCCGGACTCAGAGATCCCAGGGCCCCAGAGTACCTACCGTAGCCCCGCAGTTGCACACGCCGCCCCAACGGCCTTGCAGGTGCTTTCAGTCGCCCCAACGACTCTTCGGAGTTAGAACTCCGGATATGGACAGAATAGTCCGACAAACCTCAGTGGAATGGCCAAGCGTCTTTATTGTCTTACAGATCTCCTCTTGCTGCTGCCCCCAAGCCTTATTCGCCTGCCCCTTTTATTCCCTTTCCGTCTGCCCTTTTGTCAGGTGTCTCGGCAACAGGGTCCTGATAGGCAGGGAGTGCTCCTCCATTGATGGTGCATGCTCAATGCCCCCGTGTTTGACGTGCAGTCATTGAGGCAGAATACACACCTGGATGCCTCTTACCCACCTCAGGTTTTCCTTGTCAGCAAGGGCACACTGACCGAGGTCAGACATCTAGGTAGCTCTAAGGGACCCTTACACTGAAGAATAAACCTGTTTGCTTGATGTATCAGAAGAGGCTGATACCATGAAGCCTTGATGATGCAGCTCTCTGGGGGAAGCATTTCTGAATACAGGGCCAGCTTGTTTAGTTTCTAGTGGGTCATATGCCTTCTCCAAATGCTTCAGAGGGGAAGAGGAGAGCTGGAGGCTGCTTTGGGAATGAGAAGCCTCCCTGGATTCCTCACTTGCTCCATCTGCTCTTCTCATCCTTTTTTTTCTTTCTCTTGTTTCTTGAGCACAGGGAGTTTGGTCTTATATATGAAATTACTCCTTTTAGAAAAATAATAAAATTTGATATCTGACTTTTGATAGAATATGCATATAAAGTTATTGGTGCAGCTAGGTGGTGCAGTGGATGAGCCTTGAGCTTGGAATCAGAAAGACCTGTCTTTCTGAGTTCAAATCTGGCCTTAGCTGTGTGACTCTGGGCAAGTCACTTAACCCTGTTTGCCTCAGCTTCCTCATCTGTAAAATGAGCTGGAGAAGGAAATGGTAAACCACTCTAGTATCTTTGTCAAGAAAACCTCAAATGGGGTCACAAAGTGTCAGACATGACTGAAACAACTCAAAAACAACAACAAAAATCAATCTATTAATAAAAACTAACTAAAATCATGATTGATTATTGGGGCATTTTTAAAAAATTGTTTAGTTCTCTTTAGGATTTTAAAAACACATTAATGAAATAAAATCTTGAAGTAGCATCTTGTTACAGAATGGGACACAAGCTTGTAGTCTTCTGATTGGTCCTTGAAATATATTTAGACCTCTCTTCTGAAGCACCCGTTAAAAGAATTGTATGATGCATTCACAGCAAGAAGATAATGCATGCATATGTACACACATAACATACACATATATATTGTACACATTGTTGTTCAGTTGTTTTTAGTTGTGTCTGACCCTTCGTTGACCCCATTTGGGGTTTTCTTGGCAAAGATACTAGAGTGGTTTGCCATTTCCTTCTCTGGTTGATTTTACAAATGAGGAAACTAAGGCAAACAGGATGAAGTGACTTGCCTAGGGTCCTACAATTCGTAAGTGTCTGAGCCAGATTTGAACTCAGGAAGAGGAGTCTTCCAGACGCCAAGCCCCCCAGAACTCTATCCATTGTGCCACCTAGTTGCCCATACACACACACACACACACATCCATATAAACATATATCTGCAAAATCTATAGTTTCATAATAACATCATTAATAGTTACTAATAGCTAAAATTCATGCAGTACTCTAAAACTTATAAAGTAGCATTCTAAAGTCTTGCATAGTTACCAAAGTTGATTATTGCAACAATCTTATGAAGGAGGTACTATTGTCCCCATTTTACAGACTGGTAAGCACCTGAGGCTGGATCTGAACTTGACTTTAAGGCCAAAAAATGTGTCCACCATACTACCCTGGCTTTTTAAAAACAAACTTCTTAAAACTTTTAAAAAATATCAAGGAGTCCCCTAGACGTGTGAAGTCTTTGTCAGAGGACTTTCACAGCAATGACTTTCTTCTTTCTGCCTGATGAGGCAGGGAGTTAACACTCCCTGTCACAATGTTTTTTTCATGACCTACATGGCTTTCTGCCCAGGTTAGGGGATGGCACTTCCTGCCATAAGTGATGCCTTAGGACCTCAGGACTACATGGTGCTTAGTGAGGGTGCAGAAACACTGGGTGCTCTCATCAGGAAATCGTCTCTATCCACGATATATACATACATACACACACACACACACACATGTTACTCTGATTTTTACTGATGTCCTTTGATAGCTGTTTAATTTTCTCTTTTTTTTCTTTTCAGGCTCTACTCAGAACCTCTCTAATACATCCCAGACATGACCATGAGTATGCTCAGTACGAAATTGGCCAGCTCGCGCCAGGCCTGGACCTCTTCTGTGACCGACACAGAGCAGATGTGACCATTGTCCTCAGCAGCCTACTTTATCTCTGTTATGAGCTCCATTCTGTTAACCACAATCTCATTGTAAGTCAAGTGTAAAATTTTAAGAAAACAGCATGTTACAGCAGTCTTGCTACTTGTCACTCGTTCATTTGTCTCTCATATAGCCTTTACTGGAATCCCTTTTGGCCAGCTTCTTTTCTGTGGCCTTTCAGTATTATGAAGTGAGATCCTCACGTGCCCTTTTATGTTAGTTTGTGTTTAAAGGCATTAATATTCCTGTTATATTCTTACTAAATGTTATATATAGTTATAAAGTTATAGTTACATAGTTATAAATATTACGTATATTTATAAAGTTATATTCTTACTAAATACAAAACATGTCTTTGCCAGCCCTCTTCTATCTGATTTTCCCTACTGTCCTAATATTAGTCCTTCTGTGATTAAGGCAACATCACAGAGCTCAGGCATGGAGATTGGTGCACACAAAGCCCATGCACAGAGGGCTCCCCCCTTTTTATTCCTTTTGCATCAATGGTCCATCCAGACTTCCAAGTGCTTGGCAGGGACGCTGAGTGCCACAGTTTCATCATTTGCGTCATTTGGCTGTTCCACCACCTAACGAGCACCCAAGTGGTCTAGAGGTTGCTGACTGTGACACAAAATGAGAACATTTATTTGTGTCCCAGAAAGGCCTACAGCAAAGCCACAACTTATCTGGTTCTGGGGGGTGGGGCAGGGAAAGACAGACTAAAGCTTGACCCAGGCCTTTTGGTGCTCTCAAGATACCTTATACATCTCAGCACCCCAGCTGAGGGTCGGCCACACAGACGTGCTTCCTTATTCTCTTCCTGCAGAGCAAGTACAAAGGGGGCTCGTCAGAAAGCCCCTCCTCACTTTGTTGGTCCCTATCAGGATTATTTGTACTCGTGTTGGTACAGTTTCCTTTTTTACTGTATCCCATAGTATTAATCCTTGCTGACTAACTCTCTCAGCTTCCTCCCTTGCCCTGTTTCATCTTTCTTAATTTGTATTCTTTCCTCTTCTTTTTATTACTCTGGCTTTCATGCCCACTTTCTCCTAGATCTTCACCTCTGGCTACTCTCCTGTAGATTACACCCCTCATTCTTCTGCTGTCTGATCCTGGGCAAATCACTACACTCCTGTCTACCTCAGTTTAATCACCTGTAAAAGTGGGGACAAGAAGAGATTCTACCTCCCAGGGTTGCTATGAGGACCAAATGTGACCCTATTTGTAAAAACTCTACTTAAATGCTAGTTATTATTGCTGATTCTACAGTGGCTCCCTGGTGGCTTCTGATTCAGGCACCTTTTCCAGCCCCAGGTCCCAGTGATATAATGACAGTACAAATATAGTGAGCAGTTAGATGAAGGCACATTGAATGACTAAGTCATTTCTGACATCAAAACAGAAAAAAGTACCAGGACTTTTCCTGTTTGCTCCATTGGGAGCTCTTAGAAGAAAATAATCAAGTAATCTCCATCATCATCATCATCATCATCATCATCACTAATAACAGTGATCATTTCCTTTGCCCTGCTGTTTCCGGAGGCACTATTTTTTTTAACTGTCTGGATTTCTTTGCTTCTTTCCGGACAGAACTATTCCTTGGTTGCATTTTTAAAAACTGAATTCCTTTTGGTTATCGATATATGTTCATTTTGGAGACATTTTTACTCGTTTCAAAAGCAAAGCTGACACTTTTCTCAGATGCATGAGAAATTGAGAGGGCTGCCTCAAAATGGATATTGGAGAGAAAAAAAAAGCGGACATTTTTATTTCTTCCTGATGGTTACCATGGAAAAGTGGTACCATTGTCCACAATTATTTCAAAACTTGTATTACCTTAGGTTCTAAATAAGTTCCTGATCATCTAGAGGGAGTTTTTAGGTTTTTTTTTAAACACAAAAACAAAACAAAACAAAACAAAAAAAACTGTTGTCAACTTCAGAGAGGCAGCTATTGCCAAAGATCCATGTAGCCAAATCATGGGATTGTAGATTTAAAGGGGAAGGGACTCCTGAGACCCCCCCTAGTCCAACCTCTTCAGTTTATAAATGAGGGCAGTGAGACCCAAAGACTATGTAGCTTGCTCAGGGTAACACAAGTAATAAGTAATGACCAGAATTTGAACCCAGACCCATTCTCTCCAAACTCAGTTTTCTTTCTACAGTTAGATAATGCCTTGCTATGACAATTTTTGTTTGTTTTTGGTTTTTTTTGGCTATTGGGGTTTAAGCGACTTGCTCAGCATCATGAAGCTAGTAAGTGTCTGAGGCTGGATTTCATCTCAGGTCCACTTGACTTCAGGAACAGTGTTCTATTCACTGTTCCACCTAGCTTCCTTCTATAATAATTTTATTTTATTTTTTAAAGTGTTCTGAGGAAGAAGAAACAAAGAAAGCTAGATAATTCTCATACTAGGTCAACAGACCAAACTAACCGAAACTAACAGACATGGAAATATCAGAGACCTGTTTTTCCATCTAATGCTCACATTTCTTTACTTTGGGTAAAATACAGGCCATGGAACCAGGGCCTAAAAGGAGGCTGACAGACAGACATCAACACCTCCCTTGGAATTGTGATTTTGAGGCAAAATCAAAGGGAGAAGATGCTGCTGTCTCCACATTTGTTTCTGGCATGACCAACCTCACATTTCTTTCCTGTTTTCCTCAGAACTCCAAGGCTGGGACCTTAGAGGTCATTTAGGCCAAATCCCTTATTGTTCAGATGCCGAATGTGGTACTCTGAGACCTATAACAATTTAAATTCTTGTTTTAAGTTTTCTCATTTCCTGAGGCCTTTAAATCAGCAGTGACATTGAAGTAGATGGAGAAGCTTAAATAATGACTTAATTTTGTTTAGAAAAAGCACATCTCTGCACTACCTCTTTTCACTTCCTCAGAGCCTTGGGGTCCTGAGTTAGGTTGTCATTTGGCTATTGAAGAGAAAACCTGTGCTATTTAGTGTGCACTCTTTGGAAGGGCTGGCATTCCTTCCTACAGGTCTTGATAAGTGTGTGCTTAGCCAGTTCAACCAATTTCAGGTAGACATCACAGTTACCAAAGAGGGAAGGTGGATTGCTACTCACTATTTCAATATTAATATTTTTCTTAAATGGGAAACTGTCTCTCAGATATTTATGCAATGTATATCTGAAATACCAAATTTTTTCCTTTTCTGTAGGTTCTGCCACTCCTTTCACTATACCAATATTTTGTCTCAGAAGTTTGCCAAGATGTATGTAAATGCATAGATGCAAAGATCCTTAAGGTAATGGCATATTGGCTTTTAAGACATTTAGGAGATTTGACATTATTCTTCAATAACAAATTTGTTGCCCATTTTAGGTTATTGTCATAAATTAGTTTAATTTTAACATTCTACCTGATCCAACTGTCTTGGAGAGCAGTCTGGAATTGTTCCCAAAGAGATATAAAAGTGTGTATACCCTTTGACCCAGCTATGCCACTATTAGGTCTGTTTTTTAAGGTATTTAGGGGAAAAGGAAAAGAACCTACCTATATGTTATAAAATATTCATAGCAGCTCTTTTTGTGGTGGCAAAGAACTGAAATTTAGGGGATGCCCATCAATTAGGGAATTGCTAAACAAGTTATGATATTAAAGGATTGTGATGGAATACTACTGTGCTGTAGAAATGATGAGCAGGTTAATTTTAGAAAAACATGGAAAGACTTGCATGAAATAATAAAGAATGAAGTGAGCAGAATCAAAAGAACATTGTTTACAGTAACAGCAATATTGTTGAAAGAATAACTGTGAACGACTAATCTATTCTGAGCACTATAAATATTCAAATCAACTACAGAAGGACTCATGAAGAAAGATGCTGCCCAGCACCAGAGGAAGAATGGATAAATAGAAGTATTCCCAGTATGGTTTTACATATTCATAAATCTTGTCTAACAGTGGCCATATCTAGTGCAGGGAAGAGAGATTGGAAAGGAGGGAGACAGCTTGGAACTCACAATGTAACAAAAAAAAAATTAAAGTTTAAGAATTTTTTAACAGTCCTTGGTATATAATTTAAAGAGGACTAACATTAAATTTCATGTTATTTTAACTAAAGTATGGGAAAATATTCCTAGGCTCATTTATATAGCTCCTTAGGTTTTATTAATCTCTTTACATAATAGGGCAGCTAGGTGGCATGGTGGATAGAGTGCTGATCTGAATCTGGCTTCAGACATTTACTAGCTGTGTGACCCTGGGCAAATCACTTCATCCTGCTTGCCTCAGTTTCCTCATCTATAAAATGAGCTGGAGAAGGAAATGGAAAACCACTCCAGTGTCTTTGCCAAGAAAACCCCAAATGGGGTCATGGAGAGAACTGAAAACTACTAGACAACAATAACAGCAACAATGTAATAATAGTTGATAATAATAATAGGATTTATGTAGCACTTTAAGGTATCGTTGAAATTGATGGTCGAGCTTTAATAATGACTTAGTTTTATTCAGGAAAAGCAAATCTCTGGACTTCCTGGCTCTCCTACAAAGCACTTTACAAATATCCCATTTTATCCGCACAACAAGCTGGGTTAGGTAGGTGCTATTATTCTCCCCATTTTACTGATAAGGAAACAAAGGCAAGCAAAAGTTAAGTGACTAGCCCAGGATCACACAGCTAGGAAGTATCTGAGGCCATATTTGAACTTGGATCTTCCTGATTCTCGATCTACTACGCCACTTAAATGCCTCATACATCAGTTTATTTGATCCTCACAACAACTCTTTTAAGTGGATTCTGTTATTATAACAGATATTAATTTTTACTTTTTAACATTTTAACAAATGCCAGAACAGGCTAAAAAAAGTTATATGACTTACTCTGAGTCACAGAGAGAGTAAATATTTGAGATTTAGACTCATACTTTCACAGTTCAAATTCTACTTGTCAGTTCTCAATGCTATGCTGCCAACTGAAAAGGGCTTAGATAATGTCTTGTTTTATCTATCTATGCCATTCAAATAAAGCATGGAATCAAGGCACCTTATTTGAATAGTTTAGTCCTAGACATATATTTTCTTTTTTTATTTGTAAATTTAAAAAAAAATTAAATTCAATACAAAATAAGAAAAGAAGAAAGAAACAAACTTAAACACTGAAACTAAAATGACCCAAATTCCTGTACTCTCTTGGAAGTGTTCATAGACTTTGCATTTCCACATGGGCTTCTTATAATAATCTACATTTTAGATGATTCTTTAATTTTTTAATCTATTCATGAAATATTTCTCAATTCCATTTAAAATTTTTAACATTAATTTTTTAAAATTTTGAGTTCCAAATTTTCTGTCTTTCTCCTTTCCCTTCCCCCACCCTATGAGAAGGCAAGCACTGTGATCTCGATGATGCTGGTGAAATCAAGCCAAACTCACTTCCATATTAGCCGTGTTGCAAAAGGAAACATGCATTCAAAAAAATTACCGAAAAGATCAAGTAAAAACAGTAGGCTTCATTCTGCAGTTAGAGTTTATTGGTTCTCTCTCTGGAGGAGGACAGCATTTTTCATCATGGCACCTCTGGAATTGTCTTGGATCATTGTCTTGATCAGAGTAGCCAAGTCTTCCCCAGTTGATCGTTAGATAAGTCTTCTGGGCCAATATTCTCTTCTTCCTTAGTCATTTATTATGTGAGTACTCTGTGAAATAGCCCTTGCTCGGTTCTCGGGTTACGGAGAGGTGTCAGATGTGACTTTGATGTGCCTTCGAGTGTTGAAAAATAAAGAGGACAAATACAGAGGATAAATCACATTGCATGATAGCATGAGAGGTACTCCATTGATACTGCAGGAGGTAAGCCTTTCTGTATGACACATATGTATTGACAGTAACGATGCCACAACTTCCGAGGCATGGTTTTCAGAGCACTCTTATGTATGCATCACTTGATCCTTCCAAGCAATCCATGGGGGTATAGAGGGCTGGTATTATTATCCTTTTTTTTGGTCAGATACAGAAACTTGGGGATTTTAAGTGGGTTTTCAGACTTTGTATCATTAGCAAGTGGCAGAATTAGAATTCAAACACTAACCTTTTAATTCCATCTCTAGCTAGTTTTCCAGGACACCAAACTTTGGTTGGCTGTTTAGTCTACCGATCCATTGGTTTGCATCTCTGTCTCTCACTTTCTTCTTCTTCCCTTCTTTTTTCTCCCTCTACTGACACAGCACATATCTTTTTTTCCCTGTGATTATTAGTGCTAATCAGGATAATCCTGAATTTAGAGGGATTTGATCCTATTTCTCACACTGTAGCTTGGTGTGATCAGATCCAAAGCCTCATTTTTTTTTCTTTTCTTTTGTTTAAAGATAGAAATCCTTATTGACTTAGGATTCCTTTCTGAAGCTTATAATGAAATAGCTAATCTTTGTCCTGGAAAAGGCTCCCTCAGTGCCACCCCTTCAGGCTCCAAAATTTTCTTGAAACCTAAGGTAAGTCAAAGCCATATTTTTACTTTTAAAGCCTTTTCTTCTAAAATCTAAGGAAAGCCACCATCAAATTGTCCTTGTGATGCTGAAGGGTCAGTAGACCCTTTACAAGATGGGGATTAGGGGAAACAACACTAACAGCCCACTTGTATTGGGCATCAGATCATCTTGCCTAGGACATAGTGTTATTTGGGTGATTTCATTTGACCCACAGTGGCCTTGTAGACTCTCAGAGTTATGGCAGGCTCCTATGTTATGTCAGCACAGCCACTGGAAATATGTATGTCATTGACTACATCATGGCATCTGCAGCCTTTGGCTGACTGACAACTGCAAAAATAAAGAATTAGAAAAACAAGGTGAGGAAAACAGTGTATGCTTAAGAGCTACACATGGGACATTTAAAGTCATCAGTAATCTGATTTTCATCATTTTGACTCATTTGAAGAAAATTAGTCATGGCAGCTTCTTATAGCCTCCTGCATACTGCATGGGCTGAGTTTGTGTGTTTATTCTGACTCTTTACATAAATTATCAGTTATTCTACAAGGTCCTACTGTTACAATGCCTCATTGAAACATGGGTTTATTTGGGTTATTTATGATGGCCCAACAGAACACAAATTCTGATGGGTCCCACTTGTCTGGAAAGTCTTCCAAGACAGCTTTGGTGATAGATGATGTCAATCAACTGGTCTGAGGATCAACTTGGATGACCACAGATGGGCTCATCACCATTGTGCTGGCCCCTAGGTTATGAATTCTTTAGCCTTTGAAACCTGTGAACCCCCCAAAAGTAGCCCTCATCAGTCTTCTCCATCTACTTTTCCCTTGAGAAGTACAGATAGTGATAAGGGGTGGCTAAGGGGTGCTTAGAATCCCATCTGCAGGTACTTTAAATCTGAGGTCTTTGTCCAGGGACCAGCAAAGGATAAGGGGGAGGAACTACACCTATGAGCTCATTGATGTAGGGAACTCCCACCAATGCAGGTTGGCATCTTCTCTGCCACTTAGTTTGAGAGAGGTGCTCAGAGTTACTGGACTTGATCAAGGTCACTTAGCCAGTGTGTGTCAGATGAGGGACGTCAGCCTGAGTCTTCCTCACTCTTAGGATAACTCTGTCTACTACACCATTCTGCCTATTGGCAGTGACTCATCTTTTTAGTTCTAAGTATCCTTGGGACAGTAGATAGGGCTTGGGGCCTGCTGTCAGCAAGTGGCTGGTGGAGAAGTGTGGACAGTGTAGACAAAAGAGATATTGATTTTTCTTTGATTAAATGCACATTGATAGTTATTGATTTTTTTTTAATTATTTATTTTTAATTTACAAAATTCAGTTCCACAAGCTTTTGAGTGTTAAATTTTCTCCCCTTCCCTCCTCTCCCCACTCCCCAAGATGGCATGCAAGCTGATATAGGCTCTATAAAAACATCACATTTGTCATGTTGTAAAGAAGAATTATAACCGATGGAATGAACCATGAGAAATAAGAAACAAAATGAAACAAAACAAAGAGAGAGAGCAAATAGTATGCTTTAATCTGCATACATACATACACACACACATATATGTATATATACACACACACACACACACACACACATATATATATATATATAAACCCAGACCTTAGGACTTCAGTTCATCACAACATATAATCTCCATAATTCTTTTTCTGGATGTGGATAGGTAATTACTGATTTTTTGTCATCCTCATTTCCCAATGAATCCCACTTTCCTTACCCTTCAAGAGTCATCCTTTATAACATAGAGTAAAAAAAGAGGGACAAAATCATTTAGCAAAAACAAATCCCCCCTCCAAAACAAATGGATATAGCAAAAAAAAAAAATTCCAGCATAATTTCTTACCCTCTCAAAGAAGGAAGGGGAGTCCATTCTCATATCTCTTCTTTGGGGCTAAGCTTAGCCATTCTAATTTTACAGCATTTTGTTTTGATTGTCTTGTGGCTGTCATTCTTTCCATTTACATGATTTTAGTCACTGTGTGTAGTGTTTTGCTGGTTCATTTTACTTCACTTTGTATCAGTTCATATAAGTCTTCCCATGATTTTCTGTAGTCAGCATATTCATGGTAGCACAGTACTATTCTTGTTATCACAATTTAGAGGAAAAATTAAATCAGATTCCTAGTGGCCTTGTTATTTTGACATTTTATTTATTATAAAAACAATGAGATGTTTCATTATGAATAAGTACCTAGGTTTGGGCAATGTTAAGAATCCTTTTTTGAAGAGAGTGACCTTCATTAAAAGTTAATCCCTCCTAATTTCTTGGTTTTATTGTTTTGACTGATACCACTAAAGAGTAAGAAATGTGTGTTCCCCTCTCATCCCTAATTTCTTCATTTTCTCTAAGGAAAACATTTCCTTCCACTTTTTCTAATTTATTTCAAATTTTATGTCCATTCAAAGATAATTTTACCTAGCTTTCCTTATTCTGTTCTCAGGAATTAAATTGAGTACTTAAAGTGGCCCCAGAAATGAAGAATGGTCTAAATTAAATCAGAGTGGAGCTCTAAGAAAATTAATGTATCTTGCCTCTTTGTATTTCCTTTTGCTTTGGTTTTCACAATAATCTGGACTCCTGTCTGCTTTTGCCATAAGTAAATTTGTGTTTTATTTCATCACTCAGTGCTTTGGAAAGTAGCAGAAAGAGTTGTAGCCCGCTGGAATGGTTGGGGCTGGGGTGGGGAATCATAGTAAGAAATGAAAATATGGGTGGGACCAATGCACATTTGTAGGTCCATTGAAATGGTTGGGTCTCAGTTGAGTTGTAGTGGAAAGAGCACTGAAACTGAAGTCCTAAGGTCTGGGTTTCCTTCTAGGCGCTACCACTCAGTGTGACCTGGGCAAATCGCTTCACTTCTGTGAGACTCAGTTTCCTCATCTGTAAAATGGGGCTCATAAAACTTGTAATACACATCTCATAGGGTCGAAGTTTTATGCCTTAAAACCCTAAATAAACATTAGTTACTATGATGATGATGAGGATGATTTACAGAGCCTCTTTCCATATTATATTGGAATGTGCTGATTATTTAGTTTATTCTCCAACCCTTATTTGATCCTAGTATTGTTCTTGTACTGAAGCCATTCTCCCATTTCCTGATGGTTTAATCTAAAGTTTTCTCCTACGTCTTTACCTAGCTTCCAGCATCTGCTCTTTGTGCCATGACTGTGACATCCCCAGTGCTATAAAGTCTTGGTTTTCCTCTTGCTGCTCTAATTGCTACTTTGGAGTCTCCTTCACCTGCTTCCTCCCTTTCTCCATGACAAAAGACACATCCCCCAATATTCATCCAGTCTTCAGTCTCCTTGCTTCATATCTAATCCTTCACTGGGCTTACCATTCTCAGAGATCAAAAGCTATATTTAGTATTTGATCTACCATCAAAAATAGCAATAAGTAGTATTTTAAGGTATGCAAATTATTTTATAGTCAAATAGTAAAGGATTATAACCAATGGAGTGAACAATGAGAAAGAGGGGATGAAACAAAACACAAAAGAGAGAGAGCAAGTAGTTTGCTTGCAAAGTACTTTATAAATATTATCTCCTTTGATCCTCACAACAAGCCTGGGAAGTAGATGCTGTTATTATCTCTATTTTTTTTTGGAGGGGTGAAGATAGGGCAATTGAGGTTAAATGATTTACGCAAATTCACATGGCTAGTAAGTGTTAAGTGTCTGAGGCCTGACTTGAACTTAGGTCCTCCCGACTCCAGGACATTGTACTGCCTAGCCATCCCTATTATCTTTATTTTTAAAAAGAGGAAACTGAGGCTAAATGACTTGGTTGTAGAGTCTGATGTTTGAAGTTTAGAGCTCTATCTAGTGGGCCATTTAGCAAACTTCAGGTTTTTTTAACTTTATTTTTTGTTTCTTTTTACTGATTCATTTCCTCTCTCCCCACTTATCTCTTATATGATATTCTTTCTGTGATGAATGATTGGTATATGAGGCCCAGTTTTTGAATATGACATGAAATCAAGCTAACTGGCCCATATAAGGATCAGACCCATTAACATGGGTGTTTTTTAGCACCATGTTTTAACTAATTTTTTGTTTCAGTTGTATTCCTCTCTTCATGACCTCATTTAAAAAAAATATCTGAACAAATGATTATGAAATCCTTCTCTCCCTAGCTTCTCTCTCTCTCTCTCTCTCTCTTCCTTTCTCCAAGCCCCACTTCCTCACTGTGTAGAAATCATGCCTCCTTCAAACCTAATAGACTGGGCACAGAACCTCTTGTCTTCCTTGTAAATTCTGCTTTGAGTGGTTCTAAAAGTTAACTAGTGTCCTGGGCCCTCCTCCTTTTGCCAGGATCCTAACTGCCCCAGCCTCCCCAGTTTGCTGTTCTTTCTCTTCAAAGGGCACTTTGAAGTAAATTTCCCTGTTGAATCACTTTTATCTTCTGTGCTATCGTTCCCAGACCTGTGCTCCTGAGATCATTCTGCCTGGTTTCTCAACAGTTCTGTGCTCCTCCTCCTCCTCCTCCTCCTCCAATTCATCAACAGTGAGAGCAGTAACAATAACAGTAACTTATATTTATGCAAGGCTTATGGTGACGACGTGTCATGCAGAGGATTGCCCAACCAGTATTATCCTTGTTTTACTGTTTAGCAAACTGAGGCTCGGAAAAGAATGAAACATAGACTAGTAGAAAGATAATCCGAGGGCATCCAGAGGATGCATCCAGCCCAGATGGTGAGTGGCCTAGAACAGTCCATGGTCCACAGACCCAATGGGTCTACCATGAGTCTTCCATGGGGTCTGCAAGGTCAAAATTATTTTCAGAATAAGTCTAAGATAATACATTTCTAGCATAGCTAATATCAACAGATAAAGCCCCCATAAATAAAAGCTCTTTGAAGGGGTAGGGGTATGGTTCTCAATAACTTTTAAGAGTTTAAAGAGGTCCTGAAGCCACAAAGTTTGAGAACCATTGCCCTCAAGGACGATGAGAAGGAACTAGGGATAGTTCTGGAGAACAGAAGACATAAGGGGTCATGCAGAAGAAGGGGTCAATTTATGCTGCTTGGACAGCACTAGGAACAAAGGTATAAATTACAGAGAGACATATTTAGGCCTGATGTCAGGAAGGACTTGTTTATAATTAGAGCTATTCAGATGAATAATGGGCTAACTGGAGAGAAAGAGGGCCATCCCTCACTGGAGGTCTTTAAATAAAGGTTAGTGACTTCCTATCAGGTAGATAATAGAAGGGATTCTTATGCAGGGATGGGTTCAGCTAGAATGATTTCTGAGTTCCCATCTGTCTCCAATATTTTGTAGCTCTGTGAACTGAGAGTCAGGAAAAATAGGTTTGATTTAATTAATAGTTAGTTGTGTGATCTTGGACAAGTCATTGAACCATGATGGACCTCAGTTTCCTCATTTGTAAAATGGAGGTGGGGTAGGGGTTGGACTAACACTCTGAGTCAGTATCCTACCATTTTGAAAATTTGGCGGCCCCAATGACTTGGACTTTATGGCCTCAATGAACTGGCCCAAGATTACACAAGTAGCAGTCATCAGAGCTGGAATGGGAGTTCAGGGGCCTCTTTCCCCTGTGCTTTCCCCACTCTTGGTCAGTATTGCAGAAATCTTTTCCTTAGGTTAACTTGTGCTATAAGAAGGAAAGCTTGTGTTCACCTTCTTGGGAGTGATGAATTCTTATTCATCACACTTTTATGCCACCGACGGTATAGAGTTTGCTGGTGACACCTGGGCCAACTGGGACAGTCTTTAAAAGATGGAACACATTGCCATAGCAACACTCAATTAAATTCACTCTGCCAACCTTAAAAAAGTCCTCACACTAATTCTGATTTTGTGTTTGCTAGCAAATCGTACAATCATTTGAAGCAGGAAAACCTTATATGTGCAAAGAAAATATACAGGTAAGTAAAACACCTTTTTGTATATCATCATTTCAGAATTTTATATTTTTTATATTAAAAATTTTTTTTATTTCATTAATTATTTTCCTGTTAAGTTAAAAAATTAGCATTCAGTGTTTAAAACTTTGAGCTTCAAATTCTATCCCTCCATCCTGCAATATCATATATTATATATAATCATTGTTATTGGCCAGTATTGGGTCTGAGGAAAAGCATTTGTTGAGTTAGAAATTTGCTACCTTTTCTGACTTACTGGGGCTTTCTCTCAAAATGCTGAGACAAAGTTAGACAGAAATGCTGAGAATATGTCGGTAGGTCAGTCAGTCAATACACATTTATTAAGGGCCTGTTTACTAAGAAATAGGCACTATGCTAAGTGCTGGAATACAAAAAAAAGCAAAAGACAGTCCCTGCCCTCAAAGATCTTACAATCGAATGGAGACAAGAAACAAATATGTACAAACAGGTAGTGTAGAGGACAAATAGGAAATAATTAACAAAGGGAAGGCACTGGAATTAAGAGGGGAATGGGGAAGGTTTCTGGTAGAAGATGGGATATAAATTGGAACTTGAAGGAAACCAGGGAAGTCTGTAGTTTAATTGGAGGAGGGAGAATGTTCCAGGCATGGGGGACAGCTAGAGAAAACGTCCAGAGCCAGGGAAATGGAGTATCTTGTTCGTGGGACAACCAGGAGGCCAGTGTCGCTGAATCAAAAGAGTACATTTTGGGGGATAAGAAAACCTGAACGGTAGGAGGGGGCAGGTTAGGAAGGACTTTGAATGACAAATAGAATTATATATTTCATCCTGAAGGAAATAGGGAGCCAGAGGAGTTTATTGAGTAGAGGAGTGACATGGTCAGGTCTATGTTTTAGGAGAACTTGAGAATCATCAGCCTAGAGATGGTCATTAAATCCATGTAGGAATGCCACAAGTATACAACAGGGCCATTTAGGGCTGAATGTCAGTTATTACCTCCATTTTTCCAGTTGTGAAAACATACTCCAGCTCTTGACTGTGGGCATTTTCACCGGCTGTTCTCCATGCCTAAGATTCTCTCCCTCCTCATTTTTGTCTCCTGGCTTCCTTCAAGTTTCATCTGAAGCCCCACTTTTTTCGAGAATCCTTTTCCAGCCTCCCAAAATATTAGTGGCTTCTCTCTCTTGTTTTCTCCAGTTTATCCTGTGAATATATTTTGTGTGTAATTGTTTATCTCCTGCATTAAACTGAGAACTCCTTGGGAGTGGGGACTTGTTTTGATTTTGTTCTGTCTTGGGTTGTTTTTCTTTTGTGTCTGCAGCACTGAGCACATACTATATACTTAAGAAATGCTTGTTGACTTGACTCACAGATGCACATGTATGTATAGTTATATGCACATATGTATATATGTATACATTTATGCACATTATGCTTGCATATGTTTTCATCAAAATTCACATTTCTCATTAGATGTTCACCAAGCATTCTAATACTAGAACTTCACCATTAGAAATTCCTGACCATCAAGTATTGCTTTTCTTTCATACCTGCTCTTCTCCTCTTAACCTTCATTCTAGTTTTGAGAAGATTGTCTTCCACGGGGTTGTTTAGGATTGTTTTTTGTCTTTTAATCAAGCATTATGATAAAAGAATTCTTGAACTTCCATGAAATTTTTTCTTGGAGAGTAGAAGGTTGTTTCTTGGGTCCCATTCCATCCATTTAGTAATTCTTGATGCTGGCTACAAGAATCAAATAAATGGGGTAAATTCCTTTGTGCCATCCTCAGTCCCTCCATCCACGTGAACAAGAATGGATGAACTCTATTCATATTCAGTAATAGCACTTTCAGTATGCCACAGAAGGATCATACTTAGCAAAGACAAGTTGTTCCCATAGTTAGGAAGATATTTGGCCACAATGAATATGAATATGGCAATGGAAGGGGCATGCTGTTTTGCTATGGAAAATGCCCCCAAATAATGTTCTATATCATTTCTAGGTGCTATTCCCTTAGAAAAGTTCTTTACTTTTCTTAACGAGTTTTGAGAAGACTTTCTTTCCAAATTCATTTATGAGTAATTTCCATGTCTTATCACTTGTGCTAGAAATGTACTTTCCTCCAAATAAAAGTAGATCTGTGAATCTCCTTCTTTATTGCTCACTTTTATTCCGAAGACTTCATTTTCAGGCGGCTCATTTTTTTTTCCTTGCATTACAATGTGAAATGGATCTTGAGTTTCATGTAAGGAGCCTGCACTGAAAGGGCTTCCATTAGGGGGATGTAATCACACATTTGTATTTCATTCAAGGTCCCAAGACCTTAGAAAGCTCGAGAGTATTTGTTTCCTTTAAGAAAGAAATGTCGGGTCATCTTTTTTCCATTTCTTCCAGCTTTCTCCTGTAGGAATAATTTTATGTATAAAGGAAATGTCACTCAGATCTTTTTCTTTTAATATAAAATGAGAATGGCAAAGTAATGAACTTATTAGTTAACTAATTAAAATACTATTTTGGAGGCTGCTTTAGAGCACACTTTTTTTTAGCATTGAGGGAAAGTAACACTAAAGAATATAACTCAGTAATCTCCTGTCGATCCTTACGTATCTATATAATTATTGCTGCTGGTTACATCAAAGTTCTCAAAAAAGGGCTCTATTTGCAGAAACTTAGTTTTGGACCCTTGTCCAAATCTGGTAGGGAATTAACAATATTGTAGGTATGAATGATGGGACAGCAAACTTGGGAATCTTTTTGGGATCTCTCTGGCTACTGGATATGGGAATCCAGCCTTTGGAGATGGTAAGATAAAAAACCAGAGGACCAAGGAGTCTTGATTTTTGTACTTCCATCCCAATCTACTTGAATGATTCTAAATGCTCATGTTCCTAGGCCATGAACCCAGAAGTTCCATTTTTCTTAGCAGTAATAAGGCTGGCAGAGGGGGTGGCTAGGTGGTGCAGTGAATAGAGCACCGGCACTGGAGTCAGGGGGACCTGAGTTCAAATCCGGCTTCAGACATTTAACACTTACTAGCCATGTGACCTTGGGCAAGTCACTTAACCCCAATTGCCCTGCCTTCACCCCCTCCAAAAAGCAAAAAAAAAAAAAAAGGCTGGCAGGAATTGCCAGCTTTTAGCCAGGATGATAGAGGTCTCCTATAAGGAGGCAGGTTTAATTCAGTATTAGCTGGCGTGTGCCCCCCTCATCCCCATGAAGTGTTGGAGAAGACTCTGATGAGCACTTGTTAAAAACATCCTAGAGAGAATTCCACATTAGCTAGGGCAGGGGTTCTTAACCTGGGGATTCTGTGGGGGAGGGGTGTATGTGTGTGGAAATGCCTGTGAATTTAGATAAAGAAAATAACATGAAAGATTCATCTCTTTATTTGCATTAACCTCTGAGGGTGTATCAGCAAGCACCCTAGCATACCCAGAGTGGCCGCTAGCACAGGTTCCTAGATCTGCTTTTCTAAAGGAAGCAACTCAAAATGGGTTAACAATTTTACTTTAATCAATCAAACATATATCATTTACCTAGTTCAGGGGAAAAAGTCAGCACCCTGAACTTCAGAGAATGCAAACAGAATACAAACACAAGTTATAAGCAGAAGTTACAAGCAGACAAAGAAACAGATCAGCAGACAGGGCTTCCAACCGTGTGACCATTACATCCATACCTAGTCAGTTACCAGAGAGGGAAGCACCAACATCTGGGTTTTTCAAAGCGGGGGGGCTCAGAGGCTTCCCAGAGTGTCGTCTGGCTAAATCACACAACTCTTCTCAAAGTGAGCCCCAAAGCAAAACCTCACATCAGCAGTTTATATAGCCTTCTCCTGGATCAGAGAATGTCACAGCCCTCTTGACCCACTGCCCAATCACAAAGTAATAAGGTGTGGGCATTCCTGAAGAACAAGCCTCCCACCACAGGCTCCATGTGGCCACATTCAGCCTATTAGGGGGCAGAGTATACTTTCAAATCTGGGAAGGTTCTCAAAGCCACTTAAGCCACTTTAGCAAAGGGCCTAGGGGCAGGGAAGACCTTCAGATTCCCATAACAGAGGGAAATTTAGCATTTCCTTCATTTATGAATGTGGGCAACAAAATATGATTCAGAGAAGGGTCCCATAGTCTTCACCAGCCTCTGACAAAATTTGGTAACATATGATGCCAGAAGGGGTTAAAACCCTTCTGTTAAGGAACTGAATTAGATGACCCTGAAGTGGCTTCCTGCCCTGGCAGCTTCTATGACTTGCCCTACATGGGCAGACAGAAGATCAGTGGGCATGGCCACTCTACTGCTAGTCCTGGTCAATTCTGAATTCAGCTCAGTTCCATTCATTTGGGTTCTATTTATTTCAGTAAACACTTTTGAAATACAGGGGACCAGACTAAGCATTGGACGTATTAAGGCAAACAGATGACAGTCTTTGCCCTCAAGGAGCTTCTATTCTGTTAGGAAGGAAAAACATAAACACAGAGCAAAGAAGATGTAGCAAGTGCAAAGGTGGGGAGGGGTCCCCCAGATAAAGTGCTATGAGAAATTTGTAACAACTTCTGCATGAACGTTGCAGAGAGGAGCACTGTGCAGTCATGCTGGCCCAGTTGGACTGGCTAATATGAATTGCTAGTGGACCCTATCAGTGCAGTTTTGTTATCTGTAATTTATTCCAGCAGTGCCCAGTAACTCAAATATAGGAACATAGAAGGGAAAAGATGACCATTACCCAGGGGTAGAGAGAGCAAAGGTGAAGAAGATGATTTGTGGGAGAGGATAGAAGAGCACATAGTTGTTAGTGATAGCCTGTAGGGAAAGGAATGAGGAAGATACCCAGGGAAAACAGATAGGGACTGAGGAACAGGGGCTACAGATAAAGTAAGGACCAAGTTTAAGAGGAGTATATCAGTGGGAGAAGGAAAAGGGTGAGAGATTGCAGTCAAAGAATGGAATTCCAGTGTTTTGGATCTTGGTAAAAGAAAACAAGAGTTGTGAGGATGCGCAAGGGAGGATAATCCCTGGGTGGGACTGAGATAGAGTAGGGATGGAGATCATGAAAAGTTAAAGAATGAAAGGACCAGGATATCAGGAGTATGATGTAGATGTTGAAGTGCTTGCATGTGCCGAGGCCCTCAAGGCACGGGGGAGTGTCTTGGAGCTTGGCAGATGGTAGCAAGGACTGGAATGGTGATAAGGGAACATGTGGGCCCTGAATTTGTCAGAGGAAAGTGGGAGATGGGTACGTGGAATGTGCCAACTCCTCTTTGGGAGAAACATTTCTTCCTAGTCTACCATCTCACTTCGCATCAGAATTATAGCATCTCAGTTGGAAGGGCCCTCAGAGGTCATCTAACCCAACCTGAATGGGAATCTTCTCTGTACTCTTCCAGAGAAGTAGTCATCAAACCTCTCTTCTTGAGAACCTTCCCTGATGAGGAACTCATTACTTCTCACATGAGCCCATTCTGGTTTCAGATAGCTGTATTTGTTCAGAATGGATTCCTAATGTTGGACTGAAACTGTCATAACCATCACTTAGTGATCTCAGTTCTATTCTCTGGAACCAAGCAGAATGTCTCTCCTCACTCAGATGTGGCCCAACTCCCTGAGAACAGGCGCCATATCACTTTTCTTTTTGCATCTCCAGTACTTAACACAGCTTGGGATATGATAAGCACTTACCAAATTCGGGCAGCTAGGTGGCGCAATGAATAGATCACCAGCCCTGGAGTCAGGAGGAACTAAGTTCAAATCCAGCCTCAGACAACACTTACTAGCCATGTGACCTGGGGCAAGGAATTTGCCAAATGCCTTTAATCCATTCACTGATTCAGGCATTCACACATGCCTACTTTCATTCTTTCATCTAATTCACCTTCCACATGAGAACCCTTCAAATCCTTGTAGAACAATAGTCATCACTCCCCCCCATATTCTCTTCTCCAGGTTAATACTTCCAGTTTCTTCAGGCCAAAGGTAAAGGTCAAATAAAATCACATTTGCACACTTTAAAACTGTCTATAAATGCTAGCTATTTCTATTATTAACTGCTCTTCATCTTCCTAGGCCTCTCTGAGAGCCCTCTGTGGGGTGTTTGCCCATGTACTGAGTATTGTAGAGTAGCACCTGCTGATGGGAATGAGAGTGAGCTCAGGCTGCCTCCTTGTGCCATGTGCGATATCCTTTTGTGGCACCTCATCTGTCGCCAGGCTGTAGAGCTTTCACAGATGATCAGTGTAGAATCGATAAGGTATCACTTTGGTGACTGCCATATTTTCAGCAAAATATGAGTTTCCCATATTCTCCTTCTAGACCCCAGATAGTCCTGGACGGCCTGCACAATACAAGGGAGGGGGATAGAGCACTACTTCTTCTGTCCTGTATTCAGGAGGGAATGAAATGGATAACTTCTAAAATGATGCTTTGCTCACTGTTGTTCACAATCCCCTTTCTAGGCCCTGGAAGATTTATTGAATCGCAACATCCCTGGATGTGTGACTCTCCTGTGCCATTCAGCTTTCATCTATAAGTTTACTTTGGTCAAAATGCGCTTTTTCATCAGTCTAGCTGCAACAATAAATTGCCTGCCAGAAAGTGAAGTGAAATCATTCTTCCAGGAGTTTCCCCAGAGAAGCAGACTCCAGGTCACGTCCAATAAAGGTAACCCCAGATGGGGAGTTGTTACTCAATCTCTGAAGATCAAGTATGTTTGGAGTGATTTCTGTCCCTGTCTTCAATGTATCCTCTCTTTTAGTGGATTGTAGTGTGGAGGTCTGAGACAAGTCCTGTTACTCCTACTGGAAAGAAATGATGTTCCATTTTGGTAACATTAGGTGGGTCGGTGAGGTGACAGACAGGGCTGGGGAAGGGAGCAGAGCATAGAGGAGTGGGAAGAAGGCTGGGTTTGGAGATTAGAAGAGCGGGTTCCAATCTTAGCTTAGTTACTTATGACCTACGTGATCTGGATGGGACACTAAGTGACCTCTAAGGTCCCTTCTGGCACTAAACTTATGACCTCTACCTCAGATATATAATATGATAGTATTGTATTATTATCATATCATATCATATCGTATAGTAACATTTATATGTGCCAAGCATTGTGCAGAGGGAATTGAAAATATTATTTTATTTGATCCTCATGACAGCCCTAGAAGGTAGATACTATATTACTATTCCCATTTTACAGTTGAGGAAATTGAGATAAATGAAGGTTTATTGACTTGCCCAGGGTTAGACAGCTAGAAAAACTAAAGTTAAAAAAAGCATCCAAGGCTGAATGTGAATGTAAGTCTTCCTAACTCTAGGCTAGGACTCTCTACCCAACGCACCACCTAGCTGCCCCAGTGATATGTAGGAAATGATTCCTAGGCTTCCCAATATAGTCTATGGAGGATGAAACTGAAGATGGGCTCAGATCTGCTTGACCCATACTTCACAACAACCTTGTGAAAGACTTGTATTAGAATTTCTATACAATTGTGCACACAGGATAGCTGACACATAGTTTGTATCCCTGTAAATAAAATTATATTTCTAAAAATGAAATATATATTTTTCCCTCCTAGGAGGATATGACCCATATGAATCCCTAGTGATGGATGCTTTGTGGAAGGTGTAGTGGCAGAGCTTAAGACTATGGGTGGTCAGGGAACTTATTTTCGGTTGACTTGCATTTATTTAAATACAACGTTTCATGAATGCACACATGGCTAATTTGGAATCTCTCATTTTCTAAGTTAGAATTTGGACAGGGGTTGGTTTGAAGTTTACATTGGCACTGTCACAGGGTTCAGCATCTGCAAGCTAAGGTTTATGGGCCTTTCTATTTGACTCACCATTGACCCCAGACCTCCTCCAGATGTGATCTCTCTCATTAGAATGAAAATTTCTGCAGAGCTGGGACTCTCTTGCTTTTCTATTTGTAACCTCAGTACTTAGTGTTACTAAATGCCTCCCTTCTCTTCCAACTTCCCCTTTCTTCTCGTCCCTTCACTCCTTTCCTTGTTGTCTCTCCCTTGCTTGCTCTGTGTGCCTCCCACCCTCCCTCCTCTCTCCCTTCTTTCCTCTCCTTCCCTCTCCTCGCCTTTTCTCTTCTCTCCTCTCCTCTCCCCTGCCTTCCTTCTTTCCTCCCTCCCTCTCTCCCTCCTCCTTTTCTTCCTTCCTTATTTTCATTTATTGAACTTTGTAAAATCTTTGTAGCAATCAGCAACTATTTTTAGTTTATACTAAAAATGTGAATTTGTATCTAAAGTAGAAAATTTCCTAACACATTGCAGAGTGAACTTTAATTATAAAGGGGGGTGAAAAATAAGCTGTTTTAAAATGAAATTATTTAAACAAGAAAGAATTTGAGAAGATTTCCTGTACTAATTTAATGTAAATTAATGCTGTTTTTTTCCTGATAGTAAAAAACCTAACCTATTATATCAGTAAACCCTGGTGTGATGTTGCCCATAAGCTTTCTAGGGAATTAACTGCCCACTACAACACTGTTTTATCTAATATTATGTCTTCATTAATCAAATTAAGGGCATTAAGAGGAGTATGACAATTTCATGATTAGAAAAAATGTTATGGATGCTATTTTGGGAAAAAGCAAAGGAGATACCAGTAATCACAGGTCCTAATGTTTAGGTACAAGGGCTCCATGTCTCAGGGTGACTTCCCCCAGTAAAACCAAAAGGCTGGGGCAGTTAGGCGGTCAAAGACAGCCAGAATTAGCCAAAAGACACTTGAGGGGAAGGGCTCAAGGAAGAGACAAGGAAAATGTGCCAGGGTGGAGTGGCAGCAGGCTGTCCTTGCTGGGTTCTGCTCTCACGTCTATTTACCTTTTTACTCAAATGATGACCTAGGGTGTTGAGGACCCTGTGAGTCGTAGGACACCAGAGAAAATAAAAGCCCTGACAGTATGAGCTTCAGTCTAGGGGGGTTACTGAGTCTGTGCCCCGAGAAGGAGCAAAGACCCATATCTATAGTTTATGTTTCTTTGTGTAGTGGCCATCCTTCATGGATGGCTGGAATGGACGTCATGTGGGAACTCCATTGCTTTAACTACACGATTTTGCTGACTTGTTGCAGGTGTTAGGGATACAGAGAAAGAGAAACAAGATACTGCCCTCAATGCATCAAGCTAGCTAGCTGGCACATTGGACTGGGAATCAAGAGGACCTGGGTTTGAATCCAGCCTCAGTCAGTCTGTAAACGTGCACTGAGTGCCTACTATGTGCTAGGCACTGTGCTAAGTGTTAGGAATGCCAAGAAAGGCAAAAGACAATCCCTGCTTACAATCTAGTAGAGGAGACAACATGTAGACAACTATGCCTGAATGAGCTATATAGTGAATAAAAAGGAAATAATTAACAAGAGGGAAGCAGTCGAATTAAGAGGGGTTAGGAAAGGCTTCCTGTAGAAGGTGGGATTTTGACTGGGACTTGAAGGAAGCCAGGAAGCAGAGACAAGGAGGGAGAGTGTGTTATGGGAATCTGAAGATCTTCCCTGCCCCTAGGCCCTTTGCTAAAGTGGCTACGTGACTCTGAGGACCCTTGGATATTTGAAAGTATACTCTGTTCCCTAATAGGCTGAATGTGGTCACGTGGAGCCTGTGATGCCAGGCTT
>CM053581.1:412335664-412369887 GCA_028627135.1 Pseudochirops cupreus
CACACAATGTAAATTTGAATTGGACCTTCTAAATTTCAGCACCCTGGTTCAAAGCCACAATCACCTCACCCTATTTACAGCCCTGGTTTTTACCCTGCTTCCTTAGAGATGCCCATAGCTCTGAGGCCACTGGCAGGTGGACGTGACCTTACCAAGCCCCCAAAGAGCATAGAAAACACAGTCCTGGCTGTGTATGTTATAGACAGGTCAGTGTTTCTGGTTGGTAATCATGCCAAACAGTAATAGATGTCCTGATTGTCTGAAGCGGATGTTGTGTCACTGAAAGAATACATAAGGGCAAATTACCTAATTAGTTAATGAGGCATATAAATAGAAACAAGGGAAGTAAACGTCATGGGGATTAGGCAGAATTTTGGACTTAATGTCCTGAGAAACCTTGGGAGAGATCTGGCTTCCCCATTGGCAGGTCAGTGAGCCCATGAGCCTCCATTTCCTCCTCTGTAAAATGGGGATAAAGCTACCAATAGTAGCTGCCTCTGAAAGTTGTTGAAAGTTTTGCAAACCTTTAGGTGCTGTCTATACTTCATCTTTTATTTCTAACGCTTAAAATATTTCCTTGAGGCAACATCATATGGTTTAAAAGACGGGTTTGGAATCAGAAGGAACTCAGTTCAAATCCTTCCTGCAATACTTACCTAGCTTTGTAGCCACAGCAAGTCACTTTCTCCTGCTTCCCCTCAGCCACCTCACCTGTCAGACGGGGATGACAATACTTACTAAACCGAGTATCTCCAAGGGCTGTTCTGAGGAACATGCTCTGCAGGCGTTAAAGGACCTATCAGTGTTGGTTCTCTAAGGCATCTTTGGTAAACACACCAATCTTTCTGATTGTCTGGATATTCACTTATACTTAGAAGCAGTAAGTGAATAAATGGCACCCCAAGTGCCCAAATGAGATCATAAATGCCCTTTCCAGTCGCATATTTCTTAACAACCAGAGTCCATGAAATTTCTCAAAGTCCCCTCCCCATGAATTACCATGGTAAGGAGAATAGATATGGATCCGAGAAGGCCTGGGTTCAAATCCCACTTGTGACACACCTTAGCTGAGTGACCCTGGGCAAGAAGCTTAACCTTCTACTGCCCCAGGCCACTCTTTAAGACTATACTTGCAAGAGTGGTCTGTCTGTTTAGGTAGAGGGGGTTTCCTTCCTAGGAATTCCCTATACAGATAAAAGCAGAGGACCACACTAAAGTTGCTAATACTAGTAGCCACCTTAAAAGCTTGTTGTGTGGATCCAGTGCAGACCCTGAAGTGATACATACATAAATATTAACTTTTATTACTATAGCCGTATATGCACATATTATCTCCTTATAGAATAGAACAACCTTGAGGGCAGGGAGCATTTCACTTCTATCTTGGCATCCCTAGCACAAATTAATGTTGCCATTGTCTCCTCCTCTTCCTTCTCTTCTTCCTCCTCCTTTTCTTCTTCCTTCTCCTTTTCTTCTTCCTCTTCTTCTTACTTCTTTTCTTGCAGTGGATAGAGTGCTGGGCCTGGAGTCAGGAAGACTCATCTTCCTGAGTTCAAATCCAGCCTCAGACACTTACTAGCTGTGTGACCTTGGGCAAGCCACTTAATCCTGTTTGCCTCAGTTCTTCATCAGTAAAATGAGCTAGAGAAGGAAGTGGCAAACCACTCTAGTATCTTTGCCAAGAAAGCCTCAAATAAGGTCATGGAGAGTTGGACACGACTGAACTGACTGAACAACAACAATATTTGTCATTGTTATTATTGTCATTGTGAGATTTGGGCTCATAATATGTGAACATGGGTCTTTTGAGAGGTCAGTGTTTTAGTCTTTTGAGAGAACAGAGGTTCTCAATCTTATTTATGTCATAGACCTTTTTGACAGTCTAACCCCTTTTCAGAATAATGTTTTTTAGATGCGTGGAATATATAGGATTACAAAAGCAACCAATTATATTGGAATAGTTACCCAAATATTAAAAAACACATGTATACAAGTTCACAGACTCCCCTCCCCCCACGCTACAAATGCTGGACTTAAGACATTTGTTGTTATCATTGTGATCATTTTTATTGTTCCATTGGTTGAAATGCTGAACTTTGTGTTTTGTTTTCCAAACTCTCATATCTTCCCACACAAAAGAACATGCAAAGGATGAATCTTCAACAACTATTATTCTCACCAAGACCAAAGAGGAGCTGACTCCCGGTAAACTAAAGGTAATTTATACATTTCATTCATCACAGGATGCATAGTCACTCAGTCTGTGCTTTTGGCCATGCCCACTTTCAGGGATGTGCTGCCGTGGGACTGTTGAGTGATATTGTGTCTGAATTTAACTTTGAAAGAGACAGAGATGGGGACCCATTTTTTTTAATAATTATACTTTATTTTAACATTAATTTAAAAAATTTTTGAGTTCTCAATTCTCTCCCTTCTTCTACTCCTCCCCCAGCCATTGGGAGACAAGCAATATGATAGCAATTATACATGTGAAGTCATTTAAAATGTATTTCCACATTAGCCATGTTGTAAAAAAAAAAGCAAGAAAAATAAAGTTAAGTGAAAAAAGTATGCTTCAATCTGTAATCAGATCCATCAGTTCTTTAGCAGTTTTCCATCTTGTGTCCTTTCAAGTTATCTTGGATCACTGTCTTTATCAGAGTAGCTAAGTCTTTCACAATAGATCATTGTTACAAAATTGCTGTTACTGTGATCTGTTTCTGCTCACTTCCCTCTGCATCAGTTCATATAAATCTTCCCAGGTTTTTCTGAAACTACTCTCCTTATTATTTCTTATAGCACAATAATATTCCATCACAATCATATATAAAAACTTGCTCAGCTATTCTCCAGTTGATGGGCATTCCTTCAATTTCTAGTTATTTGTTGCCACAAAAAGAATTGCTATAAATATTTTTGTACAGATATGTCATTTTCCTTTGGTCTTTTTGAGGTACAGACCTAGTAACAATTTCCAGAATTGTTGGACCAGTTCACATCTCCATTAACAATTAGTGTCCCAGTTTTTACACATCTCTTTCAACATTTGTCATTTTCACTAGGTTATATGATGGACATAGGATGGCACCTCAGAGTTGTTTTAATATGCATTTCTCTAATCAATAGTGATTTAGAATATTTTTTGTTGAACTAGCATTGATTTCTTCTTCTGAAAATTGCCTGTTCATATCCCTTGGTCATTTATCAGTTGAGGAATGGCTCTTATTTTTATAAATTTGGCTCAACTCCCTATATATTTGAGAAATGGGGCTTTTATTAGAGAAACTTGTATAATTTCCCCCCACTTCCAGTTTTCCTTCTATTTTTGGCTGCATTGATTTTGTGTAAAAAACTTTGATTTCATGTAATCAAAATTATCCATTTTGCTTCCCCTGAAATTCTCTATCTTTTGTTTGGTCATAAACTCTTCCATTATTCATAGATCTGATAGGAAGGTTTTTCCCATGCTCCCCTAATTTACTGATATCATTCTTTATATTTAAATGAATTTTCCATTTTGACCTTGTCTTGGTATATGGTGTGAGATGTTGGCTTTTGCCTAGTTTCTGCCAAACTGCTTTCCAGTTTTCTTAGCAATTTTTGTCAAACAGTGAACTGTTGTCCCCCAAAGCTTGGGTCTTTAGGTTTATCAAATACTGGATTACTATGGTCATTTACTACTGTGTATTGTTTACCTAATCTGTTTCACTGATTGACCGCTCTATTTCTGAACCAGCACCAGATTATTTTCATGATTACTGCTTGGTAATACTATATGAAATTTGGTACTGCTATGCGTCTTTTCTTCACATTTTTTTAAACACTGATTCCCTTGATATTCTTGACCTTTTGTTCTTCCAGATGAATTTTTTGGGTATTTTTCCTAGATCTATAATTCTTTGGTAGATTAATTGGTGTGGTACTAAATAAGTAAATTAATTTAGGCAGAATTGTCATCCTTATTGTATTGACTCAGCCTAACTATGGGCAATTAATACTTCTCCAGATTATTTAGATCTGTCTGTATTTGTGTGAAAGAGGTTTTAGAGATTTTAGAATTTTGCAGTTGAAGGGATTCCTAAGGTCCTCTTTGTATCTTTTTCCTTGCCTGCTGCAAATATAGCAGCAGAATCCCTGGTTCTTTGTTGGATAATCTAGAATTCTATTACTTTTATTTTACTACTTAATTGATCCACATTTATTTTTAAAAAATCAAAATGGGATTTTAGGAAAACAATGGGCCAGCTCCACTTCGCTCTTGATTTTCTTCTTCTTCTCTAGTATAATTGTTATGTGCATTTACCTAGGCATGTACGTCAGTCAGGTTTCTGTCTTCTTCTTAAGCACTGATACTTTCCATCTCTTGTCATTTTTGCCAGTTTGCTGGTTTTAGGTAAAACCTTAGGAGCTGACCAGCTCATTCACTCATAGAATGCAATAGATTATGAGAAATATTCAGGGAACAGGTTCATAACAAAAACAGTGAATTTAATTCAGTTTGATTTTGTTGAATGTTAGGCTAATTTATAAGCGACTGGTCCTTATATAAATGACTCTGAAACTTCAGTGTTGATGCAATGTTCTTTGCAAAGTCCTTGGCACTGTCAGGTGGCTTAGCATCAGAAACTGATGTGATTGGAGCAGTGGAAATGATGTTGATGAAGAGGCCATCTACCTTGCTGCTGTGCCCTAAGGATCATGGGACCTCTTCCTCTGATGTGCAGCTCAAACCCTCCATGTTGGTTATCACCCCCATTTACACAGGAGCTCCTGGTGGGCAGTCCCTGGTTCACTTTTCTATTTGTATAACCCATGCTTCTAGTACTCAGAATAGGGTAGGCATTTAAATGTTTTTTTCTTCCCTTCTTTGGTTCTTTAGGGGATTTTACTGACAGAAGCTGAAGATAAGCTTCTCATGCTAATAGAAAATGCAGAGTCAGCCATCCACAAGAGAATACTTTTGTTTAACCCAGTAGAATTAGAGATCATGATTGAGGCAAAGCTTCAGCTGGCTGCTATTGCCCTGCAGAGACAACAGGCCTCCTTCAGGTAAGTGCTCTTGGACAAGATGAGAGTTACTTTATTTTAGCTCAGTTCAATAAATTTTTTTGGCACCTACTAAGTGTAAGGACTGAGGATAAAAGGCAGAAACAAAGCAGCCCCTGACCTTGAAGAACTTGCATCCAACAGGAGAGAAGTAGCAAATAACACAGGCAAGATAATAAAAGCAGTTAGAGAAGGAAAAAAGCCTGGGTGATGGAGGTGATCTGGGAGGCTTCTCAGAGAAGATGTCACCTGAGATGGTCCTAGAAGGAGAGAAGAGGTGACTATAAGGAGAGAGGATGCTCCAGGGCTGGGATGATAGCTTAAGCAAAGGTATGGTGCTATAGGAGGTAGAACGTCAAATTCAGGGAATGTGTGAAAGGGAATAATGTGAACTATAGCTGAAAAGGAATCTGCTACCTAAACCTTCAATGCAAGACTGAGATGGTCATGGCAGATTTTTTTTTTCAATTCTAGGAGTAATAGGGAGCCATTGAAAGCTTTGGAGTAGAGGAGCGATGTGATCTGATATATGCTTAGTAAGGTTACTTTGGCAGTTGAGTAGAGGAAGAATTGGAAAGGGGAAAGGCTAGTGGCAGGGAAACTGATGAGAAAACTATTACCATAGTCCTGGTGACAGATGATGATAAAGATCTGAAGGAGGATGGAGCTATGTGAGTAGAGAACAGGGGACACATAAAAGAGGTAAAATCAACAAGACATTTCAACCATTTGGATATGGGAGGCAAGGAAGAGGAAATGATCAAAGCTAACATTGAAGTTATAGACTTGTTTGACTAGGAGGAGGATGGTATGGTGCCCTCAAGGGAAATAGGGAAGTTAGAAGGAAAGATAATGAGTTTTTATGCTGAGAAGCCATCTCCAGGTGGAGATGTCAGTAAGGCAGTTGGTGATTGAGGGAAGGATATACAGAGAAATGAGAGTAGGATATACAGATCTGATGGTTATCTGCTTAGGTAATGGAAATTGAGCCATTACTATTAAAGAGATGGTTAACGAACAGAGCGGCAATCTTCGAGAGATAGTGTGGTTTCATTAAGAATAAGCCATGCTACAGTAACTTTATTCCTTTGTTGACAGGGGAATACTGTAGATTGTAGCAAAGTATTTGATGAAATATTTCGATCAATCAGTAAACATTTATTAAGTACCTATTACATGCCAGGCACTATGTTAAGTGATAGGGACACAGAAAGAGGCAAAAGACAGTTAATAGAGAGCCCCTGACCTCTGGGAGGTGGAGTCTAGTGGGGGAGACAACATGCCAACAAGTATGAACAAACAAGCTTCACCTGGGTTAAATAGGAAATAAGAGAGAGAAGATGCTCGAATTAAGAAGGGTTGGGGAGGCTTCCTGTAGAAGGTGGGATTTTAGTTGGGACTTAATGGAATTCAGGGAGGTCGTTAGAGCAGAGGAGGGGAGGCGCTCCAAGTATGGGGGACAGCCAGAGAGAACGTCCAGAGCCAAGAGATGGAGGGTTTTGTTCACGGCACTGCACAGGCGTCATTGTCACTGGATCGAAGAGTGTGTGGTGGGAAGTAAGGTGTAAGAAGACTAGAAAGGTAGGAGGGGGCTAGGTTGTGAAGGGCTCTGCATGACAAACAGAGCATTTTGCATTGGATCCTTGAGGCCATCAGGAGCCGTGGGAGATTATTGCATAAGAAAGTGACATGATCAGACCTGCACTTTAGGAAAAAAAATAGCATCTGTATACCACATGTTATGTGCCAGCCATGCTGCTAAGGACTTTACAAACATTATCTCATTTGATCCTCACAGCCCTAGGAGGCAGGTGCTATTACTATTCCCAGTTTGTGGTTAAGGATTCTGAAGCAAGTAGAAATTAAATGACTTGCTCAAGGTCACACAGCTAGTAAGAGTCTGAGGTGAGATTTGAACTCAGCTCTTTCTGACTCCAGGCCCAGCACTCTATCCACTAAGCCACCTTGCTACTGTTATCAGCCTGTTATTGTAAAAACAGACGGAATGATGTGGGCTAGAACCATGATAATTAGTTGGATTCAAGACTGGCCGAGTGGCTGAGTTCAAGTAGTCAGCAGTGACTCAGGGCCACCTTAGAAGAATGTGTCTCAAGGAGACTGGTGCTGCTCAATGTTTTTCTCAATTACTTGCAGAAAGGCGTGGGTGGCATTCTGGTCAAAATTGCAGATTGCACAAAGCTGGGGAGGTTAGCTAGTGTAGTAGGTGACAGAGAAAGGATCCAAAATGTTTACACAGGCTAGACTAGGTCTAAAGGACCTCCAGGGCCATCTGGTCTGACCCTGTCATTTAAGGAATAAGGAAGGATAAGAAATAACAATAGTAATAAGGATAAGGAAGAGGCCCAGCAAGCTAAGAGATTTGCCCAAAGTCATCTGAACAGTAAATTTCTGAAGCAGAATTTGAACCCATATTTTCTCCCAGGGTATTCTTTATAATACCACACCGCCTCTCTGGAACATCCATCTAGTAGGATGCAATTTAGTAGGGATCAATGTAAACTCTTCTTCTTGGGTTTAAAAAAAGTCCCACAAACAAAAGATGGGGCGAAAGATGGTGAGACAATAGTAAGTGAAAAAGTTCTAGGGGTTTTAGTGGATTGCAAGCTCAGTCTGAGTCATCAGTGAGGTGTGGCTACCAACAAATGTAAGGTGACTTTTGGCATCTTTGAATCCAACTTTTCCCAGAATAAAGAGGGAACAGTCCATCTGTACTCTGACCAAGTCAGACAACATTTCAATCAGTAAACGTTTATTAAACACCTGCTATGCATATAGGCTAATGGTTCAAAAAGAGGAAAAACACAGTTCCTGCCCTCAAGGAGTTTACAGTCTAACAGAGAAGCATATATCATGTTGGGTTCTTGGCACAAAGGTTTAAGAACAACACCAAGAGTGGTGAAGGCCTTTGATCTCATTCTGTGTAAAAATCAGTTGAAGGAAAAGAGAATGATTATCCTAGAGAAGACCTGGGATAATTAAGATAACCTTGTTCAAGTTCTTGAAAAGGGTGCCATGTGGAAGGTGAGAGATTTGAGGAGTTCTGCTTCACCCCAAAAGGCAGAAGTGCGAACCACTGGCAGACTGTGACACTCAGCTACCAGCCTCAATGTACCCAGAGGAACATGGATCTTCTGATATATCTGATACCATCCTGCCCAGGCCCTTTGGTGGCCCCACATCACAGGACTCCTGGTGCCTCTCAGTCTCTTTGATGTCCTCAATCCCTCCTGATTCCCCAGGGAATGGAAACTGAATCTCAGATCCTACAAATCATTTTAAATACTTTTAAAGTATTCTCCTCTGCTCTCCCTAATTTCTAAAATGACTTAAATTTTATATCTGCATGTTAATTTCTGGGTCCTAAAAGCATACTGATTTTATAATATCAGAGGATTTACCAGATATGGCTGAATTTAAAGGGACAGCTGTTAAACCCTACTAATTGCTTTATTACAGCATAATGCTGGCAGATTTCCTCTTCTTCCTTTTACTAATTACATCCAAATAATAATTTTTTAAAAGTATTCCAAAAACATAGCAACTTCTGAACTATGTTATATACTAAGCCCCTAAAGGAGAAGAGAGGGTTGGGGATGATTTCAGTTGGCTGAGTCAGTGATGCTATTGCAGCTGGTGATGTCAAATCCTGACAAGGTCATTATTTTCTCCTTCTCCTCCTCCTCCTCCCCTTAATTCCATGATCTTGTTTTTGTTATATTTAAGATTGTCAATGTATATTCTCCAGAGGGCCCCATGCCATCTTGATTGGCACTTTTAGTAAAGTAATGATGTACTAGTACCCCCTTAGTGGCAGGGCTTTCTGGGATGGGACACAGTGGAGTTAGAGACCAGCCTATTCTTCTCTATGCCATCTAGTGAGGAATAGACCCCTACCCTGGAGTTAGAGCTCATTGGAAATTTGCTTTTGAGGAGTACACGTAATAAGCTAATCATGATGTTTATAAAGTGGGTGAAATTGATTAAATATATTTTATTTAGTTCTATAATGATATGAGTCTTAGAATAACACATATTTTTCAGGACTCTCCTCTATGTCTACTTTCAGAGTAGACACAAATATTTGGTATGCTTAGAAATGTAATGTTATAAGGAAAAGTATCCCTTGAGAATAGGCTCCAGGGTCAGCCCCAGGAGCCACAGCAGCCACAGGGCTCTTAAGACTGGACCCAGGAGGAAAGGGGCAGTGAAAGTCAGCTCTGCAAAGATGCATAGTACTAGACACAGCCTCAGGCTGTGGGGCTCAGGGCACTGTAGTGGCACTTGCTGCCCTGGTGAAAGGGGATTGCCATTGGCAGAGCAGGTAGACCCATGCAGGCCTTTGCTTAGCATCCTCTAGAACTGACTGGCTCCTTTAATGCTACTGGCAGTAGAATACCGTGTGTTCCCCAGGGAGGGCTTGGAAGACCTAGAGGTGTCATTGTTTGGTGGGGACCTGCTTTCCTGCAAAAGGAGACAAGTTAAAGTATCTACATGGGCCCCCCCCTAGAAGAAAGGGGTAGTCCCTCAGAGGCCTCTAATAGGGAAAATATTGGTTATTGCCCTGTGAGGATTCTGGGGAGGGGGAGATCCTGGCTGGGGGGCATAGGGCAGCTCTGTTTTGTCTTGGATAATTGTGCTGTAGTTTTTCCTCCCTTTCTTTAATGCTCATTATATCAGGCCTCTTGCATCTCTAAGGTTAACAATCCTAAACTCATTTAAGTGGTGGAAAGTCCTTTAGAAGACCTTGAGGACCTTAGCACTAAGGGGTACAGTGTGGTGGGAACAATGTCCTAACTCCTTCTCACCCACCCTGCCTACCCCCCCTGCCAAATAAAAAGAAAAGGTTAGGCAAGCTTTTCCTTAGGAGTTACTGAAGCCATCGAGAGTTGATTGGCTCAGGTGATTAAAGTTTTTGGGAGCTGACTTGAGTTTCTGGTCGCCTGAGTACAAACAGCCATGAGGAACACCAGGACCATGGGCAGTTGACAAGCAAGGCAGTTTTTCTCAGCTGAACCAACTTGTGGTGTCCTGTATGCATCTCCTTGTTGAAGAATATCCTTTCCCTCCTATGGCTCACTACATCCCCTTTTGTCAACTATTGAATGATCTACCAGTATTTCATTTTATTCCTGTCGTGAACATCAACCACCAGGGGACTGGCCTGAGTCAGTCCCAACCCAGAACCATGAGCATGAACCTTTCCTTATACAAAGAATAGAAAAAGGGGGTTGGGTATGACACCATGAATCTCTATTATGCATAGTTTATTTTTTTAAAAGTATATTGAATTAAATATGAACTGGATTAAAACCCTCCAAAGTGATGACTGCACAAATAATAATTATAGGATCAAAAGTCTAGAACCATTTCAAACTCACCCCCAACCCCATTTTATGGATAATAAGACTTAGACCCAGAGAAATGAAGTGACTTGCCCAATGTCATACAGCCTACAGGCGTCAGATATGGGAATGGAATGCAGGCTGTAAGTCTTGACCTATAAGGGATCTCAGAAGTCACCTAGTCCTACCTCTCAGTCTAGCCTGTGGTAGAAAGAAGGATATTAAGGGAAGTCCTGAACCTCCACACTGATGGAAGATAGACCCATGCTTCTTTCATACTATGTGCCCCCTTTGGGGAAAAGACAAGTTATGGTGACTCAGCATTGCCCAATGGTCCTATGATGTTCTTCCCTTTTACTGCAAGTTTGAAAGAAAAGACTGAGAGAAATGTTTGCTCCCATGCCTGTGGCATAGAGAGTCACAGAATAAACTGAGGCTAATTTCAGGAGGATTTGCTAGGGAGAAACTTCTCCAAAGGAAGTCAAAGCTTCTGGTCTAGTAACTGTTGGGGCATAGTACTAATTTTCTCCCCAGAGTGGCCAGACCAATTCATAACTCCTACCCACAGGGCATTCACATGCCCCTCTAACATCTTTGTCTTCTTTGCCAATCTGATAGATGAGAAGTGGGAGTCTCAGAGTTGCTTTTGCTTACATTTCTCTAATTTTATGAGTAATTTGGAGTGGTTTTTTGGTTATGGATCCATTATTCAAGCTTCATACTATTTTTACATATAACTAGATGCATGGCGACAGAGCTGAATAATTGTAGTCAATCCAAGAGATGGAAAAGATTAGGGAAAAATCAACAAACATCAACAGAGCGATCGTACATTAATCTGAAAAAAATACCAGAGAACTGAAGGAGGCTAGAATAGGAATATTCCTATTTTTATCATTCTCATTTCAAATACCAGGATATGGTCCTTGGGAAAATGTTCTGTGAAAATCAGGTGTTCTCATTTTGTTGGCTGTTCCTTGGTTTTGGGGGAGACCTCCTGACAGGATGGAGGAGTTTTTCTTCCATGAACTTTCCCCTTCATTATCTTCTGTTTGGACATTGCTGAGTGTTGCACAGTCATTTTCTCACAAGAATGCTAGCTTGACATTTTATAATCCCGTTAATAAAATAATGTATCAAGGAAATGGACAGGAAGAGTGAGCTGCATGGATATTTTTATGAAAAAAGTGACCATTTTGGCTGTGAATGTTAATCAGAAAAAAAATGTGATCACAGTTATTCAAATTGCACTGCCGCCTTTTCTAGGCCCCCCTTTCCTTCATCAGACTCCCAGTTCTGCTTTCTTCTCTTTCCTTTGACGTGTGACACTCAAATTGGAAATTTCTTAGAGGTTTCATCTCCATTTTAATTTATTCTAAATTGAAGTCTCTTTCACTCAGGGCCTTTGGAAATCTCCCCATCCCCAATTTGTATGTTGAGAGTCATCAGGATATAGTAGATTCAAAAGCTGACCTCAAAGCTGGGAAGTTCAAGTTCTGGGTTCAAGACGTGCCTCTGGCTGTTGTGACTCTGGGCAAGTCAGTTAGCCTCTCGGTGGTCTAAGCACTCTCTAAAACTAGTGTTGTTGTAGTTCTGTTTGTCCTTGGTTCTCGAAGAGGACCATGACCTCAGGGAAATGATGGCACGATTTGCAGTTGATATGGATTTGAGTGAGGGAGATTGTAAGGTCTAAGAAAACTTAGTACAAGATATTACCTCACCTTGGAGTTCTCTGTACTGATTACAGGCCTAGTCCCTATTCCTTGTACCTATAGACACACAGTCCCAAATACTCTATATAATGTGTGTATGTATGTTTTTGGAGTTGCAGTGACAGGATAGACGGAGAGAGAAAGAGACAAAGAGGAGAAACAGAAAGAAAGGGAGAGGGAGAAAGGGAAGAGATTTTAATGGCCTGTTTAATACAGGGGTGAGTGTATGGCTAAATTTGGCGTGCTCCTTTTCGTGTCTCAGGAAGACTGGAGTTTTACTTTTATGGGTGTTTGTGGGGCAGCCACATCTGGGGAGTCACTTCATCTCTTATCTAAGGGGGGTGTTGGGCTTGGAATTAAGTTTATCCATCAGATATTTGCAGTCTAGTGGTACAATTCTTATTTAGAGTTCAGGATAAAATCTGCTTTCCCTGATCACTGGTGGGGAGGGAGGATAGTTACACCCCAGAAGTGGGGAAAAAGAGCTTAATCTTGGCCTGTGTAGCTCTCTCTCCTTCCAAATGCTTATTACACAAAAGACAATCACAGATAATGAACAAACACATTTGTCAAAGTAAACGCTGGAACGGTAATGGGGAAATTGTACAGATTGGTTTAGGCAATAGAACAAAGGAAGCTTTGTGGTCCAGGGGCCAGGATGAAATCTCAGCTCACCCAGGAAAAGAATCATCTCATCTAAGTCATAGGTTCTTAGCAATCTCTGGGGGTGTAGGTGACAGGAATTGTGGGAAATGTTTGGATGCCAGCAATCTCCTATATGGTTGTGACTTCAGGGGCCTCCTGCTTACCATTTCATGTTCTCATCTTATTCCTCATTGTCCCATCTCCCTCTCCTCTGCCTGCCTCTCTTCCTCTCCCTCCTGCTGTCTCCCCAAGGTGTCCCAAGTATTAAATGTTGTTAAAACTGTATTATACATGCATATATTTGTACATATGTGTGCATATGCATACATAGCTAAGCATGTATTTATATATGTGAATACATGTGCAATAAAGGTATATAGTTATATGTGCATACATACATATGTATGCATACAGGCATATATATGTGCATACATATGTATGTATTCACAGTGCTAAGTCCAGTTCAATCCAATAAACATTACTATGTGCCAGGTACCATGTTAAATACTAGGAATACAGTTAATAAAAAGAAAGACAGTCTCTGCTCACAACGAGCTTACAGTCTAATGGAGGGAGACAACATAAAAAAAGAATCAGGTGTGTGTGTGGGGGAGATACCAGGGGTCCTTGACATGGCAGCATCTTGATCTGTGGGTATGGAAGCAGGCAGAGTGGTTAATGCAAGTTGCTAGGGATACAGATATGTGCAGAAAGAAAGGTTGTCCCTATCCTCAAAGAGCTAATTGGAGAAGACAACATGAAAAAGAGTTAACAAATGGGGGCAAAGGGGAAAGGTATCCAAACGGGAACTTGGAGGCTGAGTCTTAAGACTTAGAAATGTAGCTCAGAGAGGGATGATGGATAGGCCATCCCCTCAAAATTGGCACGTTCTGGGAAGTGGGAGGGGGTAGGAGGATGCCTCAGGGTGAGAAGGCGGCTGAGATCTGTTGGTGAAACCTGTAGAGTGAGCATCAGAACTGAACCATACAATGTCTAGAGACCATCTTGCCCCTAAACTATTTCACTAAGTTACTGGCCAGAGTTCATTGTGCAGTACCGCCCCCTCCCCCCCACTCCCCAAAGAGTGATCTTGAAATCTGAATTCTGAAGCTACAGAGTTTAGAGTAGCATCATTTTTTTCCCCTTGGAACCCTTGTGACAATCATCTCCGTGAGTTCTGTTCAAGAGCCTCTGATGGGAACAGCCATTCATTGAGGAGATGCTTATAAATTAAGAAGAGAAATGAAAGGCAAAGCCGTTGGCAGAGACATCGCATGAAACAGTAGGGCCAAATCAAAGTAAAACATCCTCAAAGGGGAATGATGGAAATTTCCAAACCCAAAATGTCAAATTTATATCTTCATTTTAAATCTAGAATGTGCAGTTCAGAAACTAATTGGACCAGGGGACCTCTAAAACCCCTTCTAGCTCTGAAAGGTTATGCTTCAGAGACGCCAGGCTAGATCCCATCTACCTGTGTGACCCTGGGAGAGTCAGTTAATTCTTTGAGCTTTCATTCCCTCATCTCAAAAATGGAGATAATAACACCCACTTCAGAGTGGTTGGGAGCAGCAACCGAAATGGAACACTTTGAGAACTACAAAGTGCTCTAGGAAATTAAACGATTAATAGCTTGTCTGCTGTTAAGTTGTGAGAAATATGTATTGTGACAGGAGGCTTAGGTAATAACTGAGATTGGTGTTCTTTGAACATTTTCCCCATCAGAATCCCATTCGTCTTCAAGATTTCTTAGGGGACTCTCTGAGAGAAAATATGGGCATGGGAAAAATATATATATACACACACATTAGATATGTATATGTATCTAATCTGTGTGCAGACATGTATATGCCATTATAGGTATGTTTCTTAATCCAATTAAAGATATAAATATCTTTAATTGTAGGATGCTCCAGAGATCTGTGCTTGATGTTGTGGCTGTTTAACATATTTATTGATGGTTTAAATAAAGGCAAAAAAGACATGTTTGTCTTGAAATTTGCAGATGACACACCAGTGGGAGGGATAGCTAGCACATTGAGTAACAAAGTTGTGATCTCATGATCTTATCTTTTTTTTTTTTAAGGCAGTTGGGGTTAAGTTACTTACCCAGGATCATGCAGCTAGTAAGTGTCTGAGGCTGAATTTGAACTCTGGTCCTTCTGACTCCAGGGCTGGTGCTCTGTCCACTGGGCCACTTACCTGCCCCTTCATGATCTTCTCTTGACAGGCTAAAACAGTGGACTGAATCTAGTTTGTGAGAATTTAATGGAAATAAAGGTAATGTCTTAAGCAGGTTCAAGAAGTCAAGTTCGCAGATAGAGGAGCGATAGGTCAATTAATAAGCGTTTCCTAGATGCTTGTGATGACCCCACACGGCACTGGTGGGGAAAGGAGGGGGGTAAAGAACTGGACCTGGAGCCAGGAGGTTTGAGTTTAGAGCTGCCTTTGATGTGTACTGAGTGAGTGACCTTGCTCAAGGCTCATGACCTTGGTCCAGGCAGCTGAGACTGAAAGTTGAAAAGAACATGCCTCCACAGCCAGAACTTCTCTGCATCAATGAAATAACAGGTCCAGTCTCAATCCTGAGGTGGGAAAAGATGGAGGAAGCTTGGTGAGAAAACAGTTCATCAGAGAAACGATCTACAGAGTTTAACGTATTAGTCCACCATGTGATATGGTAGCCAAAGAAACAAAAAAACCTTCATGCAGCCATGGGCTGCCTTCAGAGAAGTATCACATCCAGGACTACGGATGCGATGACACTGTGCTATCCTCTTCCTTGATCAGACTGTTGGAATATGGAGATCAGTTCTGAGTGCTCCAATAAAGTAAAGAGAGATTATCTGGAGAGCCCCAGGATACTGGAGGCCTCAGCTCCTCTCCATATGAAGATCATAAGAGCTGCCGTCTTTCCATTCACTAGACTGTAACCACAGAGCCCTCCTTGACTTCCTTCTCTCTTGCCATGTCCTGTGGCCTGTCAGCTGTTGAACCTTGTCATTTCTATCTCCATCTTTGATGCGATGGTAAACTTCTGCCAAATTTTGCCTGGAAACCAGCCTCTACCTTACTGCTCAGCCACTAGCTCCAAGTCAAGCCCCTGTCTAGTTCCTTCTCCTCTCCTCCAGCTCTTTCTCATTAGAATGAAAGGTCAGGAACTGGCTTATGTTTTTATCCCCAGTGCTTAGCACAATGACTAGCATATAGAAAGTGTTTAATAAATGTTCTCTTTCTCTCTATCTCTGTCTCTCTCTTTTTCTCTATGTTTTTGCTATCTGTCTGTCTCTCCTCTATCTTTCCATCTCTCATTTCTTCCCCCACCCCCAACTTCACCCTAGTTCAGGTCTTTGTTACTTTACACCCAGACTACTACAATATTCTTTTAATAGGTCTTCCCATTTCCAGCCCCTCCCCTTTACAATCCATCCTCTGCAGCTACAAAAATAACCTTCTTAAGTTACAGGTCACTCATCTGTGGCTCCTGGTTAATTGCAGAGGGCCCATATATATGACTTCTAGGCCATGTATGGCCCAAAACCCAGATTAAATTGTAGCTCCTGATTAATGTGTTGATATATTATTTTAAAAAGAAATACATGAACATGTGGTTTTTCAGGTCAACATATGGTCCTTGGGGATCCCTATATATGGTTCAGTGGATGCCATTTCTACTTGCCCTTGACTCTACTGGTTTACAGGATAAAATGCGTCCTGGCGTTATGACTTTCCATGGTGTAGCTCCCACCTACTTTTCTAGACTTATTTTATTATTCTCCTCTGCATATACTCTGCCCTTCAGCCAAATTGGATTATGGATCTTTCCCGCATCAGTATCTCTTCTCCCACCAACATATAGCCACCCAACCCATTCCCCATGCCTGGAATGTGCATACTGCCTCTCTTCTCTGCCTATCTAAAGTCTTTAAGGTTCAACTAGGGTGCCATCTCCTCTAAAATGCCTTTTCCTTGTTCTAAACTTATTTATGTATATATTTATTTCCTTTGTAGAATGTAAGTCCCATGAAAGCAGTTTATCATTTTATCTCTAACACCCAGTACAGAGCCTGTCACAAAGTGGACATATATGTTTGTCGAACAGATCAGTTGATGGAATTTCCAGATGATTAGCCTGGAGAGAAGACTTAGGATACATGAGTATTGGAAAGGTTATTCCATGGTGGCAGAATTAAGCTAGTTCTGCTAAACCCCAGAGGGCAGGACAATGGGTAGGTGATACAAAGGACCAAATCAAGACTGGATGTTGGGAACAGAATTGTTGACTTTTAGAGCTTTGCAGGAGTGGAAGGGGCTCCCTCACGAAGGCTTTTGGTCAGGTATGTTGCAATGATGATTCTTGTTCCAGTCCTGGGTTGGGGTAGTTGCTCTGAGAGGTACCTTTCACCTGTGAGATTATGTGAACAAATTCACATCTGTCTTAATTTTTCTTATCCCAACAGTATATGGTTCTAGGTATAAAAAAATTAAAGAAGAAGAGTACCCTAAACATGTACATTTTCATAATTAGTCAGAATATTTATAGTACGTGCAATCATGGTATATTCTAGACTCTTCAGTAATTCTGACCGTTGCAAATTAAAGCACAAATCTATTATTAATAACAGCAATCACCACAAAATAATAATAATAATTATGAAAATAATTTATTTTTGTTTTCTTCCCTAGCACTTCTATAGCTTTCACTGCAATCAAAATTCTTCAGAATGCAGAAGTTTTCCAAAAGACTAAAGAAGAAGTATGTGTTTTTTTCCTCTGAAGTGCTGAATATGAAATTACCAAGTCATGGACTGCTCTGTTGGCACGTTGGAATTACCAACACACTTCAAGGACGTGCCCCCATCTGTGGAGAATACTCCTTCCTCTGAGACTGAGGATGCTCCCTTTATGCCTGAGCAGACCAACTTGTTTTTTATCAGTCTATTCCATCAATCTGTTTTCTATCAATCTATTTGTGTGCCTCTCCACCCCAGAATCTCAGCATGCCCAAACCTTGATGAGATAAATTAATAACGGAATATTGGAGAAGTCTTGGCAAAACTATTCCCGCTGGTTATTAGGTTTCTTTGGACACAGGGAGTGAATCTATCTACTCTCCTTTTGACCTAGAACTCATGAGTTCACTTTCTGGGTCAAAAGGAGAGTAGATTCACTCACTTTGTCCGAGGAAGCCTAGTAACTAAGGAGATAGCAGTCAAATCTGGGGAATGGTTTTGCCAAGACTTCCCAAATATCTAATAATCAGCACATTTCATCAAAACTTTAGGATTTTAGATCTAGACCTGGAAGGGGATCAGGGGGCATCTAGCCCCACTTTCTTATTTTACAGATACGGAAATTGAGGCCCAGATGTGACCTACCCATGATCACATGGCTAGGAAGTGGCATCTTATAATTATTCAACTTCTAACAGGCTCCTCAATCAATGTTGGCTGGTCTTTTGTACCTCCCACTGTCTGACTCAGTACCTCACCCCTTTTTCCCCCTTTGCTTCAAAATATGGCCTCAGAATACAGGGTGCCCCTTTGGCGGGGGTGGTGTTAGATGGTGTGTCAGGTGCTATATTGAGCAGTGGAGCGCTGCTCTCACTGTCTTTTGATTACTTCAGGTTTATGGGAGCCCAGATGAGCTTGATGCCCTGGAGCCTGTTGGGATGTTGGCCCGAGAACGTCTGAACATTCACATGTGGCTGAGGTGCCGCCTGGCCTTGGTGGTGGCCTCTGTGGCACATATCCGCGGCATGGGAGTCTTGAAAGGTACAAATAAGTTCCTTTCCCAGGGAGAACGTTTTGGGCTGTGTGATAAATGTCTCTTATGGGAATAGAGTTTTTAGTGGCATATACTTTAGGGCAGTGGTTCTCAACACATACTTCCGATGGTCTTAGGAACCAAGACACCGCTCCTCTATCTGTCTCCAGGCAGGTCCGCCCACATGCAGATATGCCCACATATGAGTATTAAAGGGTTACAGCATTAGGAAGGTTGAGAACCACTGCTTTAGGATAACATTTAGATTTTGCCATTTCTGAGCTTGATCTGGATTGGGAATTTGAGTTTCTGGGAATTTGGATTGGGAATTTGATGTTTCTGACTCTTGACAGGTCATATAACTGAAAAAGGGAGAGAAAAAGGAAAAAAAGAAGGAAGGCAGCCAGCATTTTTATGAAGTACTTATTATATGTCAGGCATTCTGCTAAGCACTTTACAAATATCATCTCATTTGTTCCTCTAATAACCCTGGGGCATAGGTGCTTCTATTCCCATTTTACAGTTGAGGAAACTGAGGCAGGTAGAAGTTAAATGACTTGCCCCAGGTCACACAGCTAGTAAACATCTGGAGCCACATTTGAACTCAGGTTCTCCTGACTCTGGGGCACTCCATCCATATGCCTTGGGAAGTAGAATAGTGTCACATGGCTGAATGTTCCAACTCTTTCAGGGCTTGTCCTGTCAAATTATATTCCACTCAGGCTTCTTGGGCACCCAGAAAGGGCTGGGCAGCCTCTTTCCTCTGCCATGGGGTTGAGTCCCCACTAATCATGTTCCCTCATTTTCTAAGGCTCAATGACTAGCACCTGAGTTCCATTTAATTACTCAGCATTGGATTAGCTTTTACAGATGGATATTTACTTCAAAGATATAGTAAGCACAAACATATAGACATTTCCCCCAACATCTTGGGGACAAGCTATTACTCTATACCAACCTGGGAGGGGTGGAAACAGGATTAGGTTCACAGCTTAACTCACTTCCTACATAGCATTGATCCAACCAAGTTCAAGTCCAAAGCCCATAATATGGCTTCTGTGGATTGGTGTCCCAGGACCCTCAATGCTTAGGACATTGCTACTGGGGTGGCTGCAACATTTGGCCTTGATACTCAACTCCTGGGTCTCTGTGGTTTATGTTTGCAGAGAGTCCATTCTTTTCACTTTGAACAACAACAAAAAGACAAACAAAAATGAACGAGGTCAAACACTTCTGAGTGTGTGTGTGTGTGTGTGTGTGTGTGTGTGTGTGTGTGTGTGTGTGTGTAGTATATCTGAGAGCCATATGTTCTCAGGAGGGGAAGGAGAACCTAAGACCCCACCCACCCCCTCTTACCACATGGTCACACCAGCTTTGGGTAGAATCACTTCCTACCTTGTACATAAAAATGCCACCAAAGACCATGGGTGGTTTTAAATATGGTGATAGTCCTGACTATGCAGCCAACAGAAAAATGCAGCGCCCATCAAGATGGCAGACCACCACAGCATGTCCATGTAATACTCTAGTTCTCTGGTTTCCCTGAAACAGTAATCTTCCACATGGATGATGCCTTCTTAGCTGGCCTGGACATATACCAAACCCTTACCATAATATATGAACTGCTTTGAGATCTTTGTGCAAATCAAATAGATTAATGTATGTAAAGGGCTCCTACTCTGTTGGATCCAAGGATGTGTGCTGGGGGGAAGGAGTGAGGGAGAAACATGCTATATCCTTAGCTTCCTGATTTAGAACTCCCAATTCATTTTCCCAGAGAAAGTTACAAATAAAGGGTGGGTGTGATAGAGACAGTCCTGGTTACATACTCTACCTTAATTACATTCTTTGCTAAGTTTGGGGGATTGACCAAAAACAGTAATATGATTATTTCCATAATGGTTTCTGTGGGAAATGCATTATGAGTTCCTAATAGCTAATATTCAGAGCACAAAAGCGTCATCAGTTGGAGACTAGGTCTATTTTAAATAAAATCTCAGTTCTAATTTTTGGATCCTTAGACTGTCACAATGGAAGGTACCTTAGAGTTCATCAAATCCAGTCCCCTTATTTTACAGATGAGGAGAATGAGTCCTAGAATGTTAAAAATGACCTGCCCAAGGTCACTCAGATAGTTAATGGTCTGTATTGACCTAAGCTAAATATTATTTCATTTTAATTTTGTTGTTCATTTGAGACATGGACGCCCATTAAAGTGCTTTCTCCTTAGTGTCAGTAAATGTCTTGAAAATATCTTGTAAAGAGTACGTTTGTTAACGATCCAATTATTGTGTCAACACTACAGCATGCAGTATTCCCACAATAAACACTAGGGATATCATCCCCATTGTTTTTGCCTTTGTTCTAATTCTGCAGTTTCTAAGTGCGCTGTTCACTAAATGTGTCTGCTTGTCTCTTTTAGAAAATGAAATGACAGACTGCAGACATCTGATAAATGAAGTGCTTGTGGAGGCACGCGACTGGAATGACCCTGAGATGCAAGCGGAGGTGTTGGTGCAGGCTGTCAAGCTTGGCCTGCAAGAGAGGCACACTGCAGCTGAGATCATAAAACACCTGCAGGTACAAGAACCCCCCTTTGTATCATTTTATAGACAATTATCTCAACTGTAACCAAGTCAAACATATTCCATTGGGGTGGGGGAGAGGGGTGATCCATTCTTACATTTTCATTCATATGAGGAACTCCTATGGTGGAAGACCTCTCCACTGATCCAAACAGGTACTACCTTTGTCATTTATAGTCTCAGAGATTTTTCTTGGGCCACTGAGAGTCTAAGTGACTTGTAGACGTCAATGTACCCAGTAAGCATCAGAGGCAAGACGTGAAACCAGTTGTTCCCAAGTTCAAGGCTGTTCTCCACCCCCTGTTCTTTAACTAGCTATTCAAATTGCATAAAGCTCTAAATGTAGGATAAATAAACAGCATCTCTTAGGATTGGGATAAATTTACTAGTAAATATTTTTCCACTTTTTAAATAGGATATAATCAGTTTACTTGAAGGCAAACCGTTTGTTTCTCCTCGAGGCTTGCTAACACTTGTGACAAGCCTGGTGTTGATGGATGATGTACAGAAAATCGAGGAACCCGAGAAATATCTCTCTCCTGGAAATGAAAGTTTCCGTTTATTAAATCAGGCTCATGCTGTTATTATTGAACAGGTGAGAATACAATTCTTTCTGCAGAACTCAGAAACTTCCCCTGTCCCTCCTGACCCCTAACTCTTTTGAGCAACTCTCTCAAAGCATTGCTGCCTGTCTTGAACAGGTTCTGTCTTTGGGTGAAACGATTAACCTGGCTTCTTCAGACACTGATTATGCAAATATCCTGTACCCTCTGAGAAATGTTTATCTTCCATGGATCAACTTAATGGCAAAGGTGAAGATGAGAATTGGTAAGGAAATTTAAACATGTTGTTGCATTAGAATGACAAATCAAAAGAGTTCATTGTAAGTTACTGTTTTGTAGGTAGAATGTAGGAACTTAGGCAAAAAGAATGATTTCCCTGAACATTGTGGTAGATGTAACATAAATCATTATATCACATTCTTTTTCAAGATCATACTTTTAAGAACTTTCCCCTCAAGGGTCCAGATATTACACATATATATTTGCAAAATAAAAGGGCCGTGTGTTATATAATTTTAAATGGGACCAGAGGCACACACACACAATTTTGCACGTACATTTTAACATCACTTAAAAATCCATTTTGTCATTTTCCTAAATCAATTCCATTTCTTGATTTCTCTCTTTTTGACAATTATGCCACAATGTATTCATTCTTTCAAGTTACCCAGGCTCAAAAGGGGGCACCAAGAAAGGCTTCATGTAGAAGGTGGTGCTTGGATTGTGACTTGAAGGAAGAGCTAGCTTCTAGTTGAAGACAGAGGTCATTTCTGGTATGGATGAGCAACAGTGCAAAAGGGACCTTGGAAATGATGAAGTTGAACCCCTTATTCTGGAGACTGGAAACTGAGGGGCATCAAGACATTAAGTGTCTTGTTTAGTCACCCAGCTAGTAAATGGTGAAGCTGGGACACAAGTTCAAGATGTGATCCTAAGTCTGGGACTCTTTCTGCTATAATGGCTACATGGCTTCTACTCCTATCCAATGCCTAGTTTCCTAGGACTGTTTCATTGCTTCCCATTTCCTCTGCCTTTGACTCCATTCTGTTCCTTCCATGTGTCCTGTTCCTCAATCTAAGGACTTGCCCACCATTTTGGCTTTTGCTCTGGATGCCAGTCTTTGGCTAAGAGCCTCAGGTGCCCATCTTCATTATTCAGTGGACCTTTGATCTTGGTTACATGAACATGCCCTCCATTGGAATGGATCATTTATTTCTTTTTATCCTGTGCACTTCCTGGAGGCAGGTAGGTGACATAATGGAAAGAGGGCTGAGCCTAGAGACAGGAAGACCTGAATTCAGATGTGACCTCAGACTTACTCCTGGTAGAAAGAACTACTACTTCCAGCACTCTTCCTCTCATAGTCCCTCTCTTTTTTTAAAAAAATTGATTTGTTTATTTGCTTTTAGTTTAACAGATTAGTTCCACAATCCCTTGAGCTTCAAATTTTCTTCCCTCCCTCTCCCCTTCCCCCCATGGTGGCATGCAATTAAGTATAGGATCAGCAAATACTTTCACACAGGACATTAGTCTGGTTGTATGGAAGGGTTGTAACCAATGGAGTGAACAATGGGAAAAACGAAACAAAACCAAACATGGAAAAGGATGATAGCATGTAGATTGCTTCAGTCTCCCTTTAAACTCTGTTCTTTCTAGATCTTTTTCTGAATGTAGACATCTCCTTCCATCCTGAGTCTTGTAGAGTTGTCTCATAGCTGTGCATTGCTGAGAAGTGTCCAGTTTACCATGGTTGGTCATCCTCATAGTCGCTCCAATATTAAAAAGGAGAACTTTTCTGTTTTTTTTCTCTTAATGAGACAAATCCTTTTCAAATAAAGTGTCTCATATGCTAGGATGAATTTTATTTGCCAGAATATGAAACTTGTGGTTACAGTCCTGGAAAGTGTAATTGTCATGAAGACTCTTGGACTATTTCACTTTGTCCACTTACCTGGCCATTTAGACTCATGGCATATCCATGCCTGTTAGTTTATTATAAATCACAGTGTTGTTCATATTATATCGTAATAGTTTGGGCTAAATCACCTATGGATTTTGAAGATGCCTTTTTCCCAGTGAGATTCAGTTGCTAAAACTGAGCAAAATGTCACTCAATTCCTTTTAATTTCTCTAAGTGCCAAAGTATCACACTATTACCTACTAACTGTGTGTGTGTGTGTATGTGTGTGTGTGTGTGTGTGAAGAGAGAGAGAGAGCACCAGTGACAAGTTTAAATTTTCTTTTAAATGAAATACTTATAAGTATAGAGCTATGTGCATAAAATAGTCTAATATTTTAAATTCTGAAATCTTAAGGAATATAAGAAGTAAATGGCTTATTTGAAACATTGCCCCTGAAATCGTGCCCCAGACATCAGCAATTTCAAGTCTTCCATCTGCCTTGTTGACTTATAGTATGTGTATATGTATATGTATGTGTGTACATATAGACATATATGTATGTATATATCTATATATACATATATATGGCTATATGAACATATATTATCAATCCTCCATCCTTAAACAGAAGACCACTAATCTTCTAAGGGGTATACGTAGGGACCAGGTGACAGAATTCTATGACATTAAGGTAGCTTTGATAGGCTGGAATGGAAATATCATAGGCAAAACAAAAAGATTTAGATAATTTTATGTTTTTGAGTTTTTAAACCTGTGAATTGTTGAGGGGTAGATTTCAGAAAATATTACCAGTTCACCTCCTGGTAATTCATTTGCCATCATGCTACTTCAAGGAAGGGTCGAAAAATAAAGAAAATTATTTTTTTAAAGAAACTTGTCAAAGCTGGTTTGGATTGTTTCTCTAGTGGCAAAATGGTCAAAGTAGCTCCATTACAAATCACAGAAAAATTGTTTAGTTGTTTTGGGCTGACTGTTCCTAGGCAGAAAATAATTAGTGGTACCTCCATTAGTCTACATCTGGTTTGTCTTCTTGATTTTAGTCGTTTGTTTAAATCACCCTTCTTGGTTCATTACTGTCATCCAGGGTAACGTGCTTGAATTTCACAACTCTTTGTGACTTTTGTCACTATGTGATATCATCTCAGAATAACATTTATCCGGAAGACACATGATTTTAAACATCTGCTAGAGCCAGGAACCTTATTAATAAATTGACTAATGACTGTCTCCTGGTTTCCTCCAATTAATCTGAGTGACAGGTGTGTGTCGTGAAGAGGTCTCTCAGCCTGGCTTGCAATTCTTTTCATGCTGTGGCCAATGGGAAGCTTGCCCTTTGATGGGTGTCTTTGGCCACTGCTTCAGCCTTCTAGAACTATAGTAAATGAAAGCTTTTTCTTCAGAAAGGAACTCTGGTCCTTATTGCTGCCTTTAAGGCTTATCTCCCACCACCAGTCAAAGGGCACCGGATTTGGAATACAAGGTTCTGGGTTCAACTGCTGTGTCTGCTATGTTTTCCGAGTCTGACTTTAGGCAAATTATTTCTCTCAGGGCCTCTGTTTCCTCATCTGAGGGGGTTGAAGTATATGACCTCCAAGTTCCTTTCTGGCTCCCAGGTGAGGATGCTATGATTCGCAGAATACAAACACTACTTAACAATACAAGACGCCCATTTATGGCATTTGTCCCTTAATGAGCTTTATAGGTTGTTGGAGTGTTTGTTTGGTAGCCTGTATGTATGGCATGGGCAGTGTGTGGCATTACTATGTTTTTACTTTATTAGAAATTATTTTATTTAGTCAAGATATCACTAAATAATCCTTAATCTGCTGACTTCTGATTTGTTTTGCTTTTTTTTTTTAATGGAAATTGACATTAATAACATTTTGTAAGTGATTCTTGGAGATGTTTGGGCTTATTTACTCTCTTCATTATAGAAATCCAGGAATCAGTTAGCAAGTATTTATTAAGTTCCTATCATGTGCCCAATACTGTGCTAGGCACTAGAGATATAAGTAAAAAGAATGAACCAATCCTCACTTAGTAGGACTTAGGTTCTATTGGAGTCAAGTCCACAGACAAATGTATAGAGCAGAAATCTAAAGCTAAGTCACTGAGGGTTTATTAGACAGTGATTAATGTTACAGACACTGTGCTAATCACCAGGGATTCAAAGAAAGGCAAAAAATAAAGCAAAACAAAACAAAAAAACTTGTCCTTGTTCTTTTCTTGATTTTTTTTTGTCTTTATTAATTTGCTTACTTTTAGTTTACAAGATTCAGTCCCCAAATCCCTTGAGTTTCGAATTTTCTCCCCCTCTCTCTCCTCCTGCCCCTATAGCAGCACACAATCAAGTACAGGATCTACAAGTATTTTCACATTAGACATTAGTCAGGTTGTAAAGAAGGATTGTAACTGATGGAATGAACAATGGGAAAGAGGAAACAAAACCAAACAAGAAAAAAAAAGGGGAGCAGATAGTTTGCTTCAATCTGCATTCAAACTCTGTTCTTTCTTTTTCTTTCTCTGAACGTAGACATCTCTTTCCATCATGAGTCTTTTGGGATTGTCTTATAACCTTGCATTGCTGAGAAGAGTCCAGTGTATCAAAGTTGGTCATTACACATACATTGTGTCTGTAATTGTGTACAGATTTCTCCTGATTCTGCTCTTCTCACTCAGTATCAATTTGTATGAGTCTCTCCAGGTAAATATAAAGTCTGTCTGCTCCTTATTTCTTATAACACAATAATATTCCAGTACATTCATATACCACAACTTGTTTAGCCATTGTCCAATCAGTGGTCATCCCCTTAATTTCCAATTCTTTGCTGCTGTAAATATTTTTGTACGTACGGGTCTTCCTTCCACTTCTATGATATCTTTGGGATACAGCCCTAGAAGTGGTATTGCTGGGTCAAAGGGTATGCAATTATTTATAGCCCTTTGGGCATAGTTCTAGATTGCTTTCCAGAATGGTTGAATCAGTTCACAACTGCACCAACAATACATTAGTGTTCCAATTTTTCCACATCCTCTCCAGCATTTGTCATTTTCCTGTTTTGTCATCTTAGCCAATCTGACTGGTGACATGTGGTACCTCAGAGTTTTATTGATTTGCATTTCTCTAATCAGTGATAATTTAGAGCATTTTTCCTTTGCTTATAGATATCTTTAATTTCTTCCTCTGAAAACTGCCTGTTCGTATCCCTTCACCATTTATCACTTGGGGAATGACTTGTATTCATATAGATTTGCTTCAATTCTATGTATATTTTATTTTTTTAAATTAACTTTTGTTTATTTTTAGTTTGCATCATTCATTTTCACAAGATTTTGAGTTACAAATTTTCTCCTCATCTTCCCCAACCATCCCAAAACAGTGATCCCACTATATACCCCCTCCGCCAATCTGCTCTCTCCTATATCCTCCCCCATCACCCCTCTGACTTTCCAGTAGGGCAAGATGGATCTCCCTAGCCCAGTGCCTGTATATCTTATTTCCCAGTAGCATGTAAATAATAATAATGATAATATATTTTTTAACATTTGGTTTTAAAACTTTAAATTCTAGATTCTTTCCCTTCCTCCCTCATCACCAACCCCCACTGGAAAAACAAGCAATTCAGTACAGGCCATATATGTGTAGTTATGCAAAACATCTCCACAATGGACATTTTGTGAAAGACTGACTATATTTCCCTCCATCCTATCCTGCCCCCCACTTGTTCTATTCTCTACTTTGTCCCTGTCCCTTTACAAAAGTGTGTGCTTCTAACAACCTTCCCCCCCAACCTGCCCTCCTCTCCATCATCCCCCACTCATCCTCTTCCTCCATATTCTCCTGTAGGGCAAGATACCCAATTTAGAGTGTATGTCATTCCCTCCCTAAGCCAAATTCAATGAGAGTAAGGTTGACCCATTCCCTTTTGCCTTCCTGTTCTTTGTAACTGTTATCCCTTGTCTCTTCTATATGAGATAATTAATCCCATTCTGTATCTCCCTGTCTCCTCTCATTAGATTCCTCTCCCACCTCTCAATTTTACCTTTTAAAATATCATCCCTTCCTACTCAAATGATCCAGTGAACTCTGTCTATGTATACCTATACACATGTATACACACACTCACATATGTATTCATATAATAAATACCTTCCTATATAAACATATGTGTATGTATGCATATATATACATTTATATTCCCTTCAATTCCTCATACTGAGAGAAGTTTCATAAATTACAATGACTGTTTTTCCACATAGGCATGTAAATAGTTCAACTTTAATAAGTTCCTTATGATTTCTTTTCCCTGTTTACCTTCTCATGCTTCTTGTATTTGAATGTCAAACTTTTTATTCAGTGCTGGTTTTTCATCAAAAATGCTTGAAAATCCTCTATTTCATTGAATGACCATATTTTCCACTGAAATATTATACTCAGTTTTGCTGGGTAGGTGATTCTTGGTTTTAATCTTAGCTCCTTTGATCTCCGGAATATCATATTCCAGGCCCTTCAATCCCTTAATGTAGAAGCTGCTAGATTGTGGGTTATCCTGATTGTGTTTCCACAGTATTCAAGTTGTTTCTTCTTGGCAGCTTGTAATATTTTCCCCTTGATCTGGGAACTCCAGAACCTGGCTATAACATTACTAAGAGTTTCCTTTTGGGGATCTTTTTCAAAAGGGGATTGGTGAATTCTTTCAATTTCTATTTTGCCCTCTGGTTCTAAGATATCAGTGCAATTTTCCTCGAGAATTTCTTGAAGGGTGATTTCCAGGTTCTCTTTTTGATCATGGCTTTCAGGTAGTCCAGTAATTTTTAAATTGTCTCTCCTGGATCTATTTTCCAGGTCAGTGGTTTTTCCAATGAGATATTTCTCATTGCCTTCTATTTTTTCGTTTGTTTGAATATGTTTAATAGTATCTTGATTTCTCATAAAGTCATTTGCTTCCATTTGCTCCATTCTAATTCTGAAGGAATTATTCTTTTCAGTGAGCTTTTGAGATTCTTTATCCTTCTGGCAAATGCAGCTTTTTAAGGCATTCTTCTCCTCACTGGCTTTTTAGGCCTCTTTTGCCATTTGAGTTAGTCTATTTTTTAAGGTGTTATTTTCTTCAGTCAGGTTGACTCTTTTTTCATGATTTTCTTGCATCATTCTCATTTCTCTTCCCAATTTTTCCTCAACTTCTCTTATTTTGTTTTCAAAATCCTTCTTAAGCTCCTCTATGGCTTGTAACTAATTCATGTTTTTCTTGGAAGCTTTTGGTGCAGGAGTTCTGACTGTGTTGTCTTCTTCCTGTTCCATGCTTTGATCCTTTTTGTTCCCAAAATGGGAATCTAAAGTTGAATTACTGTGCTTGCTTTGCTTTCTTTGCCTGCTCACGTCAATCAACTTGACTTTTGAGCTCTTTGCCACAGTAGAACTCTGCTTTCAGAGGGGAGAGCTTTGTCCGTCCCAAATCGCTGGGGTTTTCACAGCTTCCAGAGCTGTTAGGAGGCCGCTGTCTCAACAACCCCCACCAGCTTTGGCTCACTGCTCATGAACCTCAAGATCACCACCCAACACCATGATCCCGATACAGGCAAGTTAAGGCAAGAGCACTTAGCCTCTGAATGGTTGGTTGGTCCCCCTGCAATCTGCAGGCTACAAGTTCTGAAGCAGCCATGCGGATCTGCATGGCTGCCACTTCTGCCGCTTCCGCTGCTTCTGGCTCTGGGGCAAGAGTGCTGGACCTGATCCTCCATCCCCCCAAATTCAACCGAGTTCCACTGACCTTTCACTTTGTCTTTGGCATTTATGGGTTGGTAATTCTGGAAACCACCACAGCTGCCAGTGATCCACTCTACCAAGTGCTCTAGCTGGGCTGGTCAGGCCACCCTGGGGCTAAAACCATGGGGCTGGGCTTGGCTCCCAGCAAGCTGCAATGAACCCTTCCTGTCCGCCTGCTGGGCTGCCTTCAGCGAGAGATTTGGTTCTCTGTCATTTTGTGGGTTCTGGAGCTCTTAAATTTGTTTAGAGTCATATTTTATAGGTATTTGAAGTGGTTATGGGTGGAGCCACAGAGTTTTCCTGCTTCTATGCAGCCATCTTGACTCCATCCCCCAATTCTATCTATATTTTAGAAATAAGGCCTTTATCAGAGATATTGGGTGTAAAACTTCTTTCCCAATTTCCCATTTCCCTCCTAATCTTGGTTACATTGGCTTGTTTGTACAGAAACTTTTCAATTTAATGTAATCAAAATTATCCATTTTGAATTTTATAATGCTCTCTAACTCTTGTTTGGTCATAAAGTCATCCCTTCTCCATAAATCTGAGAGGTAAACTATTTCTTACTTTCCCAGATTGCTTATAGTATCAGCCTTTATACCTAGATCATATACCCAATTAGACTTGATTTTGTTATGTGTTGTTAGATACTGGTCTATGCCCAGTTTCTGCCACACTATATTCTAGTTTTCCTAACACTTTTTGTCAAATAGTGCATTCTTATCCCCAAAACTGGGGTCTTTGTGTTTAACAAATAGTAGATTACTATAGTCATTGACTGCTGGGTCTTGTGTACCCAATCTATTCCATTGATCCACTACTCTGTTCCTCAGCCAATACCAAGTAGTTTTGATGACTGCTGCTTTATAGTACAGATTAAAGCCTGTTATGGCTAGGCCACTTTCCCTAGTATTTCTTTTCATTAATTCCTGTGATATTCTGGACCCTTTGTTCTTCCAAATGAATTTTGTTACTATTTTTTTCTATGTCTATAAAGTAATTTTTTGGTTGATTGATTGGTATGATACTAAATATGTAATTTAATTTAGGTAAGATTGTTGTTTTTATTATATTAGCATGACCCAGGATGAGTAATTGATATTTTTCCAATTAGTTAGATCTGACTTTATTTGCATGAAAATTGTTTAGTTGTGTTCATATAAATCTTGGGTTTGTTTTGGCACGTAGATTCCCAAATATTTTATAATGTCTACAGTAACTTTAAATGGGGTTTCTCTTTTCATCCCTTGTTGTTGGATTTTGCTAGAAATATATAGGAATGCTGAGGATTTATGTGGTTTTTTTTTTAATATCCTGCAACTTTGCCAAGCTTATTTGTTGTCTCAAGTAGTTTTTTACTCGATTCTGTAGGATTCTCTAGGTATATCATCATATCATCTGCAAAGAGTGATAACTTAGTCTCTTTTTTTGTCTAATTTGATTCCTTCAATTTCTTTTTCTTTTCTAATTGCTACTGCTAACATTTCTAGTACCAGATTGAATAGGAAGGGTGATAGTGGACATCCCCTGATCTTATTGGAAATGCTTCTAGCTTATCCTCATTACATGTAATACTTGCTGATGGCTTTAAATAGATGCTATCTATTATTTTAAGGAAGACTCCATTTATTCCTATGCTTTCTAGTGTTTTTAATAGGAATGGATGTGGTATTTTGTCAAAAGCCTTTTCTGCATCTGTTGAGATAATCATATGGTTTCTGTTAGTTTTATTGTTGATATGATCAGTTATACTGATGGTTTTTCCTAACATTGAACCATCTTTGCATTCCTGGAATATATCCTACCTGATCAAAGTGCATTATTCTTGTGATAAGTTGCTGTAGTCTTTTTGCTAATATTTTATTTAAAATTTTTGCATCTATATTCATGAGGGAAATTGGTCTATAATTTTCTTTCTCCATTTTTTCTCTTCCTGATCAGTATCATATTTGTGTCATAAAAAGAATATGGTAGGACTCCTTCTTCACCAATTTTCCCAAATAGTTTGTAGAGTATTAGAATCAATTGTTCTTTAAATGTTTGATAGAATTCACCAGTAAATCCATCTGGCCCTGGAGATTTTTTCCTAGGGAGTTTGTTGATAGCTTGTTTGATTTCTTTTTCTGAGATGGGGTTAGTTATTTAAGTAATTTACTTGCTCTTCAGTTAATCTGGACAACTTATAATTTTGTAAATATTCATCCATTTCACTAAGGTTGTCAAATTTATGTGCATACAATTGGGCAAAATAATTCTTAATTATTGTTTTAATTTCCTCTTCATTGGAGGCAGATTCACTCTTTTCATTTTTGATATCATAATTGGGTTTTCTTTCTTTTTTTATCATATTGATTAAAAGTCTGTCAATTTTATTATTTTTTGCATAAAACCAGCTCTTAGTTTTATTTATTTATTAATTCAATAGTATTCTTAAATTCAGTTGTATTAATCGCTCCTTTGGTTTTCATTATTTCTAATTTAGTATTTAATTGTGGGTTTTCAATTTGTTCTTTTTCTAGCTTTTAAAGTTGCATGCCCAATTCATTGACCTCCATTTTCTCTGTTTTGTTTATATATGTATAAAATCAGGGATATGAAACTTCCCCTAAGAATTGCTTTTGCTGCATCCCACAAGTTTTGGTATGTTGTCTCATTATTGTCATTCTCTTGAGTGAAGTTACTGATTGTTTCTATAATTTCTTGTTTGACCCACTTATTCTTTGGGATTAAGTTATTTGGTTTCCAATTGGTTTTGAGTCTATCCTTCCATGGCCCTTGATTACATATAATTTTTATTGCATCATGATCTGAGAAGGATGCCCTTAATATTTCTGCCTTTCTGCAGTGAATTGTGAGGTTTCTATGCCCTAGTATATAGTCAATTTTTGTGTCTGTGCCATGTACTTCTGAGAAGAAGATATAGTCCTTTTTATCCCCATTCAGTTTTCTCCAGAGGTCTACCATATCTCTCTTCTCTAAGATTCTATTTACCTCCTTAACTTGTTTCTTGTTCATTTTGAGGTTAGATTCATCAAGTTCAGAGAGGGGGGGATTGAGGTCCCCCACTAGTATAGTTTTGCTATGTATTTCTTCCTCTAACATCCTTAACTTCTCCTCTAGGAATTTAAATTCTGTACCACTTGTTGCATAAATGTTTAATAATGATATTGCTTAATTTTCAATGCTGCCTTTTAGCAGGATATAGTTTCCTCCCTTATCTCTGTTAATTAGGTTTATTTTAGCTTTTGCTTTGTCTGAGATGAGGATTGCTACCCTGCTTTTTTTTTACTTTGGCTGAAGCATAATATATTTTACTCCAGCCTTTTACCTTTATCCTGTGTGTATCCCCCTGTTTCAAATGTGTTTTTTGTAAACAGCATATTGTAGGATTATGGTTTTTAGTCCATTCTATTATCCACCTCTGTTTTATGGGTGAGTTGATCCCATTCACATTCACAGTGATGATTACTATCTGTGTCTTCCCCTCCATCCTGTTCTCTCCCCTGTTTATGCTTTTATTTTTCCTCTTCTCCCTTCCCCTCCTTAAGAGTTTTGCTTTGAGGGTATGGAGTCAAGATGGTGGCATAGAAGCAGGAAAACCCTGTGGGTTCCACCTATAACCACCTCAAATACCTATAAAATATGACTCTAAACAAATTTTAGAGTTGCAGAACCCACAAAGTGACAGAGAGAAACAAATCACCCATTGAAGGCAGGCAGGGAGGCTGGCAGGAAGGGTCCAGTGCAGCACAGTGGGAGCAGAGCCCAGCCCTGCTAGCCTGAGGTTTTAGCCCCAGTGCAGCCCCAACCAGCAGCTGCAGTGGACTTTGGGAGAGTGGATCACCAGAAGCTGTGGCAGTTTCCAGAATTATCAACCCATAAATGCCAAAGGCAAAGTAAAAGATCAGTGGATCTTTGCTGGATCTGGAGGAGATGGGGTGGTATTCCAGCCTCTGTGGCTGGAGCAAGAAGTGGCGGAAGTTGTGGCCCTGCAGCTGCCTCCGTGGGGCTGCTTCAGAGCTCCTGGCCTGCAGACCATAGAGGGGCCAAGCAACCATTCAGAGGCTAAGTGCTCTTGCCTTAAGCTTCCTGGATCTGAATCATAGTCTTGGGTGGTGGTCCTGAGATGTGTGACCAGTGAGCCAGAGTTTGTGGGGGCTGTAGAGACAGCATCCTCCTAATAGCTCTGGCAGATGTGAAAACCCCAGGAATTTGGGACAAAGCTCTCCCCTCTGGAAGCAGAGTTCTCCTGTGGCAAAGAGCTCAAAAGTCAAGTGATTGAGTGAGCAGGCAATGTGAGCAGGCAATGGAAGCAAAGCAAGCACAGCAATTCAACTTTAGATTCCTTTTTTGGAGACAAAAAGGATCAAAGCATGGAACAGGAGAAAGACAGCACAATCAGAACTGCGGCACCAAAAGCTTCCAAGAAAAATTGATAACAGGCCATAGAGGAGCTTAAGAAGGATTTTGAAAGCGAAATAAGAGAAGTGGAGGAAAAATTGGGAAGAGAAATGAGAATGATGCAAGAAAATCATGAAAAGAGAGTCAACCTGACTGAAGAAAATAACATCTTAAAAAATAGACTAACTCAAATGGCAAAAGAGGCCCAAAAAGCCAATGAGGAGAAGAATGCCTTAAAAAGCTGCATTTGCCAGAAGGATAAAGAATCTCAAAAGCTTTCTGCAGAGAATAATTCCTTCAGGATTAGAGTGGAGCAAATGGAAGCAAATGACTTTATGAGAAATCAAGATACTATTAAACAGATCCAAACAAATGAAAAAATAGAAGGCAATGAGAAATATCTCATTGAAAAAAACACTGACCTGGAAAACAGATCCAGGAGAGACAATTTAA
>CM053581.1:412370387-412400228 GCA_028627135.1 Pseudochirops cupreus
TGAAAAAGGAAAAAAAAAAAAAAAGAGGCCGCTCTGGAAGAGAAAGGCCAGTATTTGTAAGGTACATCTGGAGGGACCAGAGAAGAGTGATTTATCTGGTTTTTTCTCTAGTGACTTTGAGCTATTTGGCTCTTAAAACATGGTCTGATTCATGCTTTTTTTATAGGGTTGAAAGGGTTAATAAAACATACAAGTGTATGAAAAAAGAAAAGAAAAAAGAGTCTGTTTAAGAGCATTTTAATATCTCTGCTAATTTGACAGTGTATCCTGAATCAGGTCTCTTTATCTCCCTAACCTCCACCTCCCCTAACGATACTGACTTAGTCTGTTCCCTTCAGTTCCCCCAGCCTCCGTCATCAATGACTGGATCCCCTCTCCTTCTCTTACGAACTGCACAAACTCTTCTCACACATTCATTCCCTGATTTCAGCTCTATCTTATCTCTGCTCTTCCTCTTTCTCTTACTGTGCATCTGTTTGGAGACATCTGCCTCCCCCTCCCTGTTTACTTCTCCAATTGGTCTGTTGGGTTGACTGCCCAATGTATATTGACTGTTCCTCTCAGGGCTCTAGGGACAAACCTATGGGTGGCTATTCCCCTAACACTTCCCAACGCTGTATGTAGTTTTTGAGCTTTCACTGGTGTGATTCCTGTTAACAGGCAGATGGAATCAGCTTTTACAAAGACATTTAATCAAATGACATTATAAGAACAAAGCATTCTCCCCATTACCTGGGGCGCATTCCCCCACACATATATTCCCAGCAGGAATTGAATTCAGTTCTTCCTAACTCTGAGGCCAGACTTTTATTGACTTAGAATCTTTAAATAAAATCTTTAGAAAAAAATATAATCTTTATGGAAGAATTGGAAATTGTTAAGTCCCCTAAGGTACCTCAAATCATACTAGTTAGGGACGACCTTCCTGTAAGATCACTGACTTTCTAGAAAGTTTGCTCTTCTAGCAGACGGCATTTCTGTCTTAATTTTTTTTTATTGTGATCCTGTTTTCTATTCCAGCTCATATGTTAGCCAAGCAAGTAGCTTCCTCCAGGAAAAGGGATCCTTCTCAATGGGCACCTGTCATTCATCTCTTTGAGATAGCATTGTATCATTGTAGGACAGCTGCAATACAAGAAGGTGAATTAGAAGCTGAAATCCTTTTTGAGAAAGGTATGGAAAATTTGGTGTTTTGGGTATGATGAATTCATATTATAAGTAGCTTTCCTCCATTTCTCTGATGCCAATCCTTTATCCAGTAGTTGACTTGTTTTCATGGTGTCTAGGTGGGGTAGTGGGCAATGTGTTGGACCCAGAATCAGGAAAACCTGGGTTCGAATCTTGTCTCAGACACTTACTAAGTTCATGACCCTGGGCAAGTGACTCGGACTCTCAACCTCCATTTTCTCCTTTGTTAAATACTGGTAATAATAATAGCAGCTACCTTACAGGATTATTGTGAGGATCAAATGAGATAACACATGTAAAGTGGCTTGCATGTCTTAACAGATAATATAAATGACATTTTTATCATGCAGGCTTTACTGAGGGGAAGATACTCATAACTTTGTCATTCCTAATATGAGATAAAACAACAATATTTCAGGTTTGTCTGGAAATACTGGTTCTTATAAATATTTGTATTATTCTCGTTGAAGGTTCAACTTCGTATTATACTTATATGTACTAACATCTGATGCTTGGCTATTGTGACCTCGTGGATAGAGTTCTGGAGCTGGAATCAGGAAGACCTGAGTTCAAATCCTACCTCAAACATGTATTAGTTGTGTGCTAACCCCAGTTCCCTCATTGGTAGAATGAGTATAATACTGGTAGCTATCTCTCAAGGTTCTGTAATGGTAGTGGTAATTTGAAGATCTTCCCTGCCCCTTGATAAGCCTAAGGGAATTTGAAGACCTGCCCCCTAATAGGCTGAATGTAATCACATGGAGCCTGTGATGGGAAAACTTTGCAGAAGGGTGGAGAAGAGCCTACAGGAAACTAGGAGTCAGAGCAACTAGACTGAAGGGAGGAGAGGACAAGGGAGACAGTTAGGCTTGTGAGTAAATGTTGGTTTCTAAAAGATGCTATGGCTCTCTGTGTTGTTATGGCTTATTAATTTCTTTGCTACTGTGATGGAATTGGCTTACTGGTTTGACGATTTGGTTTTCTGGAGTCTGAATAAATGTTTTGATTCTGTCTTCTATATTTTGCAATTGAGCACTATGCTGGCATATTTATAGTGGCTGTTGGCACTGTGAAGATTGTGTTGGTGATATAGCTTGTTGTGAGGATCAAGTGAGATAATATTTTGTAAAGGGCTTTGTAAACCCTGAAGTGCTCCATAGATGCCTGCTATTATTAATGTTGGGAAGAGGTTCCTCATCCCCACCTTTCCCTCTTAGACATCCATTTTTATTAGTATCAAAATGTGCTCTTTGTAACCTATCTATGCTACTTGTGAATGCTACTCAGCTCATAGACTCCTTCACTGGTGGGGCTCACCCTTCACTATCGCAGGTTACAGCTTCTCTGTGTCTGAGTAGTTGGTTTCAGGGAGAGGTTGAAAAAGCCATCCTTTTGCAGCCAACCTCCCAGGAAGGCTCTTGGGGAACCTAGCAAGACTGGTGCATGGACTGCTAGCCTGGTTACTCATCCATCTCTGGGCGGGATGAGGTAGGGCTGATAAAGCTTGTATTTGTCAGACAGTGTCTTTGGGATTCCTGGGACTAGCTCATGCCTCAATGAGGAAGCAGAAGAGAGCTATAGTGGAAGATGTGCATGTCCAATGCACATATCATATGGTCAGTTTTAAAAAATAAATTAAATCTTTTGTTAGAAGTTTAACATTACACATCGATACTTATTAACTATTAATATGTAATGATGATGATGATGATAATGATGATGATGATGATGATGATATAACAAAGGGCTTACTATGTGCCAGGAACTGTGCTAAGCACATTTAAATCAAGGCAAAAGCAGAAAGTATTCCTTTTTCTGCTCTTTTCCTTTAAGGCCTCATCAGGATCCTTTGTCCATTCATTATTTTTTTAAAACATATAAGCACATGTGTTTTTTATATTGAATTTAACTGACAAAAATGGATTTTTCCATATACAGTGACAGAATCTTTTTGGATTTGTACCCTCTTACCACAGAAAGAGGATTGTATGTAATGCTTTTTTTTTTTTAGAGTATAGAATAATTGTATACATTGTTCTCAGAACTGTTCTGCTTTGCTTCCTTGTGTCCTTTCATCCTCATTCACTTTTTCTCATATGCCCATTAGACTGTGACCTTCATGAGGGCAGGGACTGGCTTTTGCCTTTCTTTGTGTTCCTAACACTTAGCACAGTGTTATTCTGCACAGGTTAGATACTGAATAAATGTTTATTGACTTGACTGACAGTATATGCTCCATTTTTCTGCCTCTGCTTTTTCCCCTTTGTATTTCATGAAGGTCTTCCTGGATTTCTTTATATGCTACATAATTGCATTATAGAATTCCATTACATTAATGTAACCCATTTATTTAACTGTCCCCTCTATTATTAGCTATTTTGCTTTCAGGTAGTGTTTTTTCCAATTACATATAATGGTGCCATAAAAATCTTTTGAGTGATAACTTTTTAAATGTTTGATGATTGTCAGAAAATATCGCCTGAAGTGGAATGATTGGTTCAGGGGAATGGTTGTTTTTGTGGTTTTTACTGTATGCTGCCAGATGGTTCTCCAGAAAGACAGCGGTCTTGTAATTCCGCCAGCAACAAATGAGCGGGCTAGTCTCTTGGCGGTTTGATGGGCTTGAGGCATCTCCTCAATGCTGCTTTAATTATTGGTGAGACAATACTTTTTTCTAATTATTACTGACCATTTATGTTTCCTCTTTTAAAAATGGTTCACCTCCATTAACCATTCCTGTAACACGAACTAGGAATTTTCATTATGATTTTTTTTAACATTTCCTTTTATGTTTTAGGGGTTAGGTTTTTTATTTGTCACATTTCCATGATCAGTTTTAATGGCAACATTCTGATATTTATGTGTTGATTTTTCCTGTCTTTCTCTGAAGTATTGGTGCTGTGATGCCTTTGAAAACATCAAGGGAACAGGCTTAGCTCTAAGCCAGGCAGTGAACTCTCCAAGAAGGACTGGGAAGGGCCACATGAAGGGATTGAAGTGTTTCCATTGATTGGTTGATGTTGCCAAGGACCAATTTATTTTGGTCTACGTTTTTTACCCTGCTAGACAAGGTAGACAATAAAGAAGGGATAGATAGGGAAAGGAGAAAAAAGGTGGTGTGTGTGTGTGAGAAACAAAGCATGGACATAGGAAGAGAGGTGAGGGGGTGAAGATAAGAATTGTGGAAAAGACTTGGGATCAAGAGACATACCAGAATGGTTGATTGTTCAGTGGATGACCTAGAGGCAAACAGACTTCTTCATCTGGCAGCAGATATTGCAACCTTGAATTTTTCTGAGAACCAGTTAAGCAGCCCTTCCCCACTATGAGCCTTCCTGCTATGAGAAAGATCAAAAAGCGCATTTGGTTTTCTCATTTTCCGGCATAAGATGTTGGGGGCCCAAATAAAGAAGGACAGAAACAGCTTTAATGCCTGCTTTTTCCCTTTCCTGTCTTTCAGGCAAATCAGAACGTCAAATGTTTATTGAAGATGAGATAACGCCTATAGCTGATGATCTCTTTGAAGCTATAAAAATAAGTCTGAAAAATGATCAAAATTTAGGGTAAAAAAAAATCAACATATCTTTCCATCATAGCAGTTCGTATGTTTGGCCTTTTTGCCTTGCCCTTGTTTGGGAGGAATTACTCTTTTAGACTTTTCAAGTCAGAAATGGTTGTAAAGCCTCTTCATGTCACCTCCTGGTCACTGGCATACTTCTTCTCTAGTAACTCAAGGAATTACTGGTTAACAAGTTTGCTCATTTGGTTTTCAAACCACACATTTCAACTCTACTCTAGGACGTACATGAGGATGGCCTGTGATGATGCCCTTCCCAAGAGGGGCTCAAGAATTATTACACTGGGAAACAAACATCATTATTAAACTCTTCAGGTCACTTGGTAGACTCTCTTTTGTAGTACTGGTGCATGCATCCCCTGGCCCACATATTAAACCTCAGGTAAACTGTCCCATCACAGGAAATGGGCCTTGAGTGCAAGTACTGAAGGAGAATAGGCCTGGAGGAGTTTCCTAACATGTCTATTCTGGGCCAGGACTAAAACCCAACCATCCTGGAAGGAGGAAAAGAGAGCCTGACATCTCATCTCCTTGAAAGCCCTTGGATCACTTGTATCAGCCTACACAATCCCCTTCCTTAATGTTCTATGCTGTCATGAAAAGGCTCGCTTGGTTCTATGTATGGGAGTTAGGAGGTACTAGGTGGCATTGGATCCAAGATTTCCCAGCACATATTTAGTGACAGTAGAATAGAGTTACTTAATCTGGGGTCCACAGACCCTCTAGATTTAAGGGGCTTGTGAACTTGGAGGACAAAAAAAAAATAGATCTTGATTGTTACTAACCTTGGCTGAAATTTAGCATTTATTTCAATTATAAATTTTTTAAAAATCTGAGGAGTCCCTAACACAAAAAACCTTAAGACCTCCAGCACTTTTCTAGATCAATGTCATTTTAAGTGTCAAGGAACCAATGGCAACATCCGTGACCCCAGGGGAAAAAAAGAGGGGAAGAGGACTGGGGAAGGAAGTCAGCACAGATGATTTGGCCTAACCAACTCCCTCTCTTTATGAAGCAATTGGCTTCACAACAAAAGGAGCCAGTCAGCAAGCTTTTATGAAGCACTTGCTGTGTACCAGGTGCTGTGCTAAGTGCCAAGGAGCCAAAAAATACCAGAAAAAAAGGCCCTGCCCTCAAGGAACTCACGGTCTTTCTGGGAGAAAACATGCAAGCAACTGTGTGCAAATAGGGGCTGGGTGGCACCATAGTGCACAGAGTGCTGGGCCTGGAGTCAGGAAGACTCATCTTAGTTAGTTCAATTCCAGCCTCGGACACTTACAAGCTGTGTCTCCCTGGGAAAGTCACTTAACCCGGTCTGGCTCAGTTCCGTCACCTATAAAATGAGCTGGAGAAGGAAATGACAAACCACTCTAATATCTTTGCCAAGAAGACCTCAAATGAGGTCACAGAGAGTTAGACAGGATGGAAACGCCTGAACAACAATAATGTACAAATAAGATCTTTACAGAGTAAATTGAAAATGATCAACAGAGGGAAAGCCTGGGATTAGGGGATCAGGAAATGCTTTCTGTAGAAGTTGGTATTTTAGCTGGGATTTGAAGAAAGCAGGGAAGTCAGGAGGCAGAGATGAGGAGGGAACAGAAGGGACTGCATGATAATGAATATTTAAGTTACTCTTTGCAATTCTGCAACTTCTTTTTTTTGTCTTTTTTTTTCTTTAGGGTGATAAGGAAATCCTACCTGGAAATAGCCCTATTATATTTACATATGGAGAATCTTAAGAAATCCAATGTAAAATCTAAGGTAAACTATTTCATTACTATATGAGCTTCTTTGGGGTTTATTCTATTTATATGTAGTGTGGGCATAAAGTAAGGAAGATGGTTTTCACCTGTGGCTTGTGGGCATGGCTTTTCCAAGCTTCTGTAATCATGGTCTCAGGAACACAGTGACTTGTATGTGTGGTGATGCAAACCTTTGGGATGGCTTGTGTTTTCACCACTTATAGTAGAATACCACTTGTAGACCACTGGAGGATTGGGTCCCTACCTATGTATGCTAAACCCAACTCATTTTCTCAAAATCCCTGATTTTTTTCAGGGATCCATCTACTTAAAACTACTTTACTACACCAGGGAAGGGAAGTGAATAAATGTTTATTAAGCACCTGCCATGCACCAGGCACTGTGCTAAGGGCTTTATGAGACAACAACCCAAGAAGGCAGGTACTATTTTTATCCCCATTTTATAGCTGAGGAAACTGAGTCAGAGAAATGTTAGATGACTTGTCCAGGGTTACACAGCCAGTAAGTGTCTCAGGCCTAGCTACCATTAGTTATTTAATTAGAAAATAAAAGATCTTATTCAAACCTTGATGGTTCTAAGACATTTTTCTTCATCTTCAACTTTTTCTGGTCTTTTTTTACATGTTGACTTTATTCAACCTTCTGAAATTGTCAGGCAACCAATAATATTTACAGAATTCCTTCATATGAGGTACCAAATCAAACACATAAACAGAAAAGAAAATAAAGAACCCTTTGAAGTAGGTGCCATAGAGGCTGTTCAATAGATGGTCTCTACATATGTATGTATGTATATATGTGTGTAGGAATATATGCCCTTACAGTATATGCTTATATCTATTAAGTATATGCTTAATAAATTGTATTGAATTGTATAGGTCCTCTCACAGAAGTAACAGGCTGAAAGGAGCTTAATTCAGGCAGCCCCTTTATTTTTAGGTATACCTGTATTTATAGCAAAATTTAAAAAATTAAGTTGCTCCTTTTCATAGACACAGGAAGAATGGAAGGGTTGACTGCCCATCTAAGATGGGAAAGAGGCCTGCAACTTGTTATTTTAAAGCTTGTTATAGAAATGTATGTATTAGTGAGCTCCCTCCCTGTGTCTGGAGCATTCAATCTGAACTTTGACTTACCATCCCCACCCCCACTCCCAGACAACCTCAAAATGACCTCACTTTATAAACACTCTGCATGGCTGTGAGATGAGAGAGATCCTTGGTTTTTCCCCATTCTTCTTTTAGCGCAGCAGTTCTCAACCTGTGGGTTATGTTCAATTTAAATATATCCTGCATATCAGATATTTACATTACGATTCATAACAGTAGCAAAATTACAGTTATGAAGTAGCAAAGAAAATAATTTTATGGTTGGGGGTCACCACAACATGAGGAACTGTATTAAATGGTCACGCCATCAGGAAGGTTGAGAACCACTGCTTGAGCATGTGTACAGCTGGTACCCAATCAGTGTAAATAATGAATCCCTGGCTGGCACCGATTGCCGTAATTTATAGGCAATCACTTCAGGGGATTCATTATTTGTACCCTCCGAGACCTCACCCTTTTTGGTGAGAGCAGACAGACACCAAGATACCAGACTGGGCCACCAATTCAGTTAGAACAGATCTCACTTGAAGAAATGGATCTTTTTGTTTTCTCTTCTCTAGAAATCTTAACACAGCCAACTCCTAATTCTTAACATTAGCTTGGAGCAGAAATTGTGAGGACGTAGATCTGATCTGTCCTGATTTTGCCAATTGTAGGGTAACAGACCCTCTGAGAGAATACTTAGATGCCAAAGACAGAAGGGCAATGCATGCCAATGCGGGGATGTATATGTAGATTATTAGGATTTATTAGTTTAATTGGGAGGGGGTATACTCAGGAGACCAGGCAGGAGGACTGAATAGTAGATCCCTGTCCCACCCTTAGACCAGGTTAAATATAAATAGCTATAGATACATGAATGGATGGATAGATAGATAGATGGTTGGATGGATAGGTATCGATACAGATAGATACATCGATGGATAGATAGATAGATATAAACATAACAAAGAAGACACTGTGGCAAGGATGACTATCCCATGGGATAGTTAGAACTTTTTTGATGTTTACATTCATTCATACATACATACGTTTACATTCATTCATTCAAGGTAGCTTCCGTGAACTGTGGAGTCATAGGTCCCATTCTCACATTCCCACCATATAGAAATGGTTAAATTAAATCTGCAATTAATTTATAAGACACATATGAATCTTACTTCAGTCATACATATAAACTTATTTCTCATATCAAGTATTTCTAATGATAACTAATATTTACATGGCAACCTGTGGCTTACAAAATGTTTTATTATTTCATATTATAATTATTATATTATATAGTATATATTATTTCATATGACAAACCAGTTGAATTGTTCAATTTGAATTTTTATCTTCTTCCCCTGCCTGTTTTTAACGGTCATACTAAAGACCTATGAATTGATCAAAAGTAGGCAGCTGGGGGCTCTGGGCCTGGAGTCAGGCAGACTCTTCTACCTGAGTTCAAATCTGGCTTCAGAGACTAACTAGCTGTGTGACCCTGGGTAAATCTTATTTGCCTCCGTTTCCTTATCTGTAAAATTAGACGGAGAAGGAAATGGCAAATCATACCAGTGTCTTTGAAAGGACTGAACAACCACCACAACAAACAATGAAAAGATGAAGTAGGGAACCCAGGTAACCCATTAATAAATAGTCAACATAGAATATTTGAGATGAGAAGAGTGTGCTGTGGAGTATTTTACTCAGTCATCTTTTGAATCATAAAAAAAAAACCACAACCCCATAACTTTTAAAATTGATCCGGTTTCAGTATGCGTAGTTATGAAATTCCACTTCCATCCTCACAACTGTAACACTGTACTACCATCTGATACACCATAGAGTAAGCATGCTTTGCTACAAAACAGCCCTTGCCCTCCAGAAGACCATATTCTCCTGGAATGTTCTCTACGAGTTGCAGAATGTGTAGTTCTTTGTAATGTCTCCCCTTTGACCTTTCCTACCTTTGAGAAGAGAGAAATCTCCATCTGAAAAAATCAATGAAAATGCTCCCCAATTCTTTTTAAAGCCATTCCAGGAAACTCTGTGATACAGTTGCCCCTTCAGACATTTTCCCAAATGAAAACTCATAAAAAGTACCACTTAACAGTGGGCCCGAGGAACAGTGAGTGCTCTTTTCTCACATATCCCCATTTAACAAACTAACAGTCCAGATTTTACAAATCTTTAGCTGGTTTGACTGGAGGGGACCATCCTTAAAAGATAAGAAGCCTAGGATTTTTCAATGGCCAGTTTCCAATCTTCATCCGAGGACCTTTTGACCATTTTTTAGGCTTCTTCCCAAAGCCAAAGTCCATCAAAGGAATCAACAGAAGAGAAAGGTGATCTGTACCAGACGTTGTCCTGGATGGCAATCCGAGCTGCTTCACAGGTGGGTGACACTCCCTTTGTACCCTCAGATCTGTAGTCAGCTCCTACCAAAAAGACACACAGTACAGCTAGTTAGTTACACAGGAGAAAGCTGAAGTCAGACTCCCTGGGATTTCTGCTGCAGTAAAGTTCTCCAGAATAGTTGAAAGTGGACCCCATCTGAGCAGTGCCTTTAATCAGAACTCACCAGGCCTAACCCTTTTTGCTGCAACCTTTATATTTAATGAAAATACCAGGAGATGTTTGTGTGTGGATATTTGATAGGAGAGCAAATATCACATACAGAAGAAGTTGTCTACTGGAAATGATTTGTGCATTAATTAAATGGTCAGCAGCAGCAACTTATTTGGCTGTGGCTTGAATTCTGCGTCAGGAGGTCGGAGAAGACTTTCTAGGTTGTCCTTATTTTTTCCCCTTAGAGTACGATGCATACATAGGGTTTTGTTTTGGGATTTCCCCTTTTCAAGGATGGTTTGCCTGCCTTAGGTTCATAAAATGTGCTGTGCATAAATATATAATGGATTCTAAATGATTTGTTAATTATAGGTCAGTAAAGCTACAAAAGCATCTCAGAAACTCCTTGGATGGAATAGTGTTTTGGTGGAGAAAATTAAAACGTTCACCTTCCAGAATATCCCAGAATTTGCTGTTGTGGACCTTTCTTCTACATATATAGATTATCTGACTGGTATGCTCATTTATCAGATCAGTTTTCTGTATAAGGCTGGAATATGTAACCAAGTATCAGGGATTTGATTCTACTTTAAAAAAATAATTAGAGTTTGTAATGACCTAGACAGGGTTCTTAACCTTTTTTTGGGGAAGAGTCATAAACCGTTCTTTAGCAGTTTAGTAAAGCCTCTGAACCCTTTCTCAGAATAGTCTTTAAGATAAATTTAAATTTAAATAAATTTTAGATTTTTCAATTTTAATTTAATTTTAAATTTAAATGATTTTTTAAATAAAATAAAATATACAGGATTGCAAAGGAAAGCAATTATATTGAAATATTACTATCAAACCATTAACGAAACAAGTTCATGAACCCCAGGTTAGGAATTTCTCTTCAGCATTTCAGGCTGGCATTAAGGGAGACTTAATCTTTTTTTTATGTATTGAACAAACCCCTCTCATGGTGTCTGGTAGAATCTACAGACCCCTTCTCAGATTCATGTTTTTAAATGCAGAAGATAAAAATATGTAGGATTACAAAGAAACTGACTATATTGAAATTATATTGAAAATTTTAAAGAAACAAAATTGTGACATGGCAGTATGTGTGCTTTTTTCTTATCACATTAAACAATGAGACAATACATTTAAGGTATAGGCAAATTAAAGAGTCTAATAACTATGGTAATTTCTAAGTAGTGATCAGTTTAAACTTTATACAATATTTTGACATATCTTTTCATGTAATGTAACACGAAAATACCTGTGATTTCTCCTGGTGACAAAACCACAGGCCCTGCTAGTACTGCTGTGCTTCGTTGCCTATGTCTGTCATGGAAAGAAATGCTAAATTTCAATTGGAGGTTGGGGAAAAATATGGTTATAATATTTCCCCCATACAAGTTCACAGACCTCCTGAAATCTATGAGCCTCTGGCCTAAAGAGACTTGGAAAGGAGGAGGGCAGAATTTGGTCATAAGAATCAGAGAGAATTCTGTTTCCTACATTCATGCTGTTGAAAACGACGTGGAATAAATAAGTCTGATCTTTCCACGTACCCCTTGTCTAATACTTGATGACCACCATCATGTCCTTCCTAGATCTTCTCTTTTCTAGGCTTTAATTCCCAATTCCTTCTATTGTACCTCAGTTAACCTTGTATTTCCTGATCCCTTGCCATTTAGATATTAACCAGTTTGTCAGTGCCCATCATGATGCTCAGAATTGAACCGATTGTATTCTAAATGTTCAGTCATCCGAAGATGCAGTAGGACTGTTGCCTTATTTATTGGGGACATGAATTAAGTGACAGACATAGGTTAGCCTAGAAGGAAGGTCAGGAGACTGGCTTTTCATTCAGAGCAGTCCACACGTAGAGAGGTGGAAGGTGGGGTCCAGCAAGTCATGTATAAATAAGCTATTGCCAAAGGGTTACTTGTACAAGGAGTAAAGAATCCAGACAAGCCCAATAACGCCTCTGCCCCACGTGAGATATGCCAGAAAATCTCAGCTGTTTCCCTCAGTAGGAGCTCATAAGCACAGCCCTGAAGCCACAGCAACTCAGGCGTGTCGGATCACCTTTCAGTTGCATTCAGCAGACGCGCCCCTCGGGAGTCCGGGGCGTAGCAGAAGGCGATGAATCTGCTACCCGTTGAGTAAGGAGGCGAATTTACTTGCAAGCTTTCCTTCATGAACACAATCTCAGTGTTTTCCATACTCACTGAGGTGATGGTTCTTAACCTGGAGTCTCTTCATTTCAATTTTTAAAAGTTTGGAAACTATTTTTCAGCATAATTGGTGTTCTTAGTATTTTATTTTATTTGTTTAAAAACATCAATCTGAGAAAGTGGAGGCCCCCAAAGGGATCTATGACACAACTCAGGGTTGAGAGATACTATTTTAGAGCCTGAAAAATGTTAACACCAGGTATTTTTAGAAATGAAAGGATGTTGTACTTTAAAGAAGAAATACAGGTAAAATAGCCATCATATTAATAATTACCTTAAGTTTTGCAAAATCCTTTACATGCATACTGTATAATGGTCTGTGAGAGCAGAACATACTTTGATTTCTTTTTTCGATCAAAGCCTTGATCTGTATGTAACACAAATCAACTAACTCATCATTTCCAACCCTTCTGGAATCATGTCACCCTGTTACTTGTTTGATGTTTCAAAACCCATGTGCTTATTCACAGAAGCTAGGAGGAGAGCCGTCCTGAACTGATGGTCACATGCAGAGATAGATTTCCAGTGCTTTAGGGACCTGCGATTTTGTGAGATCTCCCTTCTGCTAATGAAGATTACAACCTTTCGGGGCCAGAGTAAACAGGCTTTTTGGGAAAAAAAATATTCACCAACTAACACTGGCATTTCAATATACAAAACAAAGAATCATTTTCATTCCCAAAAGCAATCATAGAAAGAACAACTCTGAAAAATTTCAGATTTAGCAGTCTTGGTAAATAATCATAACTGAACCATTTGTCCCGTGCAGCCAGCCTGGTAGTGAGCTTCCTTGCATTCACGCAGTGTTGAACTGGCACAAAACTTTTCCCTCATATTGTGGATTTTTTCAAGAGTAAAGAATCCTTGTAAACCTGACAGTAATTACCTGCCTTCATTAGAAATGCCAGAAAGTTTCAGCCAGTTCCCTTTTGTATCTTCTCAACACAGCCCTGAAAGCTACAGTGAAACAGCCATATTGGGTCACCTTTCATTTCCTTTAGACCTTTCCTGTGTGCCGTTCATTTATATAGCTAGATGTTCCTTACCATTTGAACCTCCAGTAAGTAAAATAGTCGTAATTTTCTTTAAATAATGGTGAATAAAATGGTAATAGGTTCCCCATCACCCCCATAATTGAAGCTGTCACCAGAGAATATAAGCATCTTTTAGGGTAAAATAAATGAGTTCTGGAAATTATTTTTAACAAAAGCAAAGTCATACTGGAATACCTAATTGTTAATTTTTTTTTTTTTAGCTAGCTATAAAGCTATCTTCAAGAGCCCCCTTTCCTCTCCAGGCCAATCTGACAACATTACAGACAATTCAAGTTTGGAGCAAGATCATGAAACCACTGAGAGTGAAGAAAGTGAAGAGCAGAACAAGCCAAGTATCTCCTGGGTCCATCTGGTCCGTTACTATACTCACCTGTTAAGAGTTAATAATATGAATACCCTGCTTGGTAAGTTACTGAGGACAGGGTAGTGACTTCCTCAGAATTTTTCCAGATTTCCGTTCTTAGCTTACCTCTCACCCACAACAATAGGAACAATAATAACAGCAAACATTTCTGAAGTATTTTAAGACTTGCAGAGCCTCTCAGCAATACTTTTTCCCCATTTGATCCTCACTACAACCCTGGGAGTTAGGTGTTATTGTCATGCCCATTTTACAGATGAGGAAACTGAGGCTAAGAGCAATTCAGTGAAATGCCCAGAGTTCCACAGCTAGTGAGTGTCTGAGGCAAGATTTGGACTTGGTTCTTCTGGACTCCAAACCCACCACTCTTTTCATTGGGACATCTAGCTGAATACTACCAAGTCCCTTTGAGGAAATGAAGAAATCTATGGTTTAACCTGGATGGAGGACTCCCAGTGTGGAACTCCTATTCACCAGATTTTAGACTGTGACATATAAGAAGTTCAAGAGACATAATTCCTGGGTAATTAATCACTTTATTAATTATACTAGCAGGTAATTAATGAAGGGGTCATTTGGCTGTCTCTCCTAAACCAAAGACCCCTCATGGAACCCACTCAGTGTTTACATGCCCTTTGAAGAGTGGGTGTTTCTGAGGATAGAAGTCAACTCTGATTGGTTAACAAGTAATGAGAATGGGTATTATAATGAAAGTAGGCTTATTCTAATAAGGGTCTAGGGAAACAAGACTGTTCACTCAGTGCTGGTCAAAGAGACTTACCTAGAGCCATACCACCCTGCCTAGGACAATCTAGATGAAAGAGGGAAGCCACTTCTACCCAGACCTATCTGGCTAAAACACAATAGGCCAGAATCTACCAATTCACCTAAATTAGAATTTCTTTACTTTATGACCAGATTGAAGTTTTCCATCTCATTATCAGCCCTGTACTTCAAAGGCTGCCTGAATAACTTACAGGGACTGATTTCTGCATGGGGATATAGAAAAGGCGAAAAAGTTTAGCCCTAATTCAATAATTGGTTATTAATATAAGAGAGAAATAATAATTTCTCTCAAGACCAACAATTTTTCTGGAACTTGTGGTCTTAGAGCACTATGATGGTCACTGAGTAGTTAAGTATGAACAGTTAGGATTTGTCAGACGTAAGGAGGACTTTACTTCAGCTTGCCCGAGGCCAGACTTCTATCTACCACACTATTTGCCTCTAGATTACAGTGCAAATATAAGTCATGTAATGTTCTAAGTTCATTTATACCCAGCACTGTTAATAAAACTTCATGCCCACTGAGCCTTGTAAAACAACAAAAATACATATTACCAGATGTGATATTTTCCTCTGATGGTGCTCACTTCTTTTAAATTAGTATTCCTTAAGTAGCATCTAGAAATGATCATCTTAGAAATTAGCTTAACTGATTTGCATTCGCCTGTTTCCCAGGTCTCTTGCCCATAAATCAATGCTAAGGTTTAAGCAGCAAGGGGCTGATGATCAGGGTTAGGAGCTCAGACTGGGGGCCAGCTACACCAGACCGAGGGCCAACGGTGGGATAGACAAGCTAGCCAGCAAAACAAAGCCAGACACCAAGAGTGAGAGCCACGTCTCTAGAAGGCCGGCGGCAAGTGATATGTTTAGGAGCCAGCAAGATACTATCAAGTGAAGGGCTTATGTATCAGGACTGGATTAAGTCTCAGACAAGGGAGTCACTAATTGTTAAATGTACTAGGGAACAGCAAATTGAGAAAACACACATATATGAAGAGGACTGAAAGCAATTTGATGATCTGTCTCCTGACTTTTCTACTGTTCCTGCCTGGCAGGAGACAATTCTCTTGGATCTGGAGTAGGCCCTGTTAGTAACAGGGCAGATCAGCCTACCGTAAAGTAGGTAGAACAGGAGCAGAGTGTTAATGGTAGCTGTTGGAAAGGAAATTCTCACCCTGGGTTAGATTTAGCAATCTAGATGATAGAAATGCCGTGCTCTCTTTTATGTGGCCATTCCGTTAATTGAATGCATTGCCTAATTAAGTCTTTCTTTTTTTCTTTTTTAAGCTTCTCCAAAACCAGTTTTCTTAGCAGATGAAGTATTCTACACTTCTGTCTTCAATGCAGATCTGATTTTACGTCAGAAAGAAATGCATGGTTTCCTCAAAAAATTCTTAGATGTTTTCACTCAAGCCTGTATTGAGCCATTTCCAAAAGACCTTCTTCTTGGGGTAGAAAAATCATCCAAAGATGAAAAATTCCAGTGTAGGCAATCAGTTAAGGTACCAATTATTTAAAAAAACCAATCTTTATGTTCCTAAAGAGAGCCCAGAAAACTCTAGGCAGGTGTCAGGAGACCTAATTATTCATTTTTGAGAAGTATCGAAGTCTACCCTGGAAGTCTCTTCCCCTTCCCTTTTCCTGCTTCTTTTTATGTATTATCTCCCCCATTAGATTGCAAGCCCCTTGAAGGCAGGGGCTTTTGTCTTTTGCCTTTATTGACTGACTGACTCTATTGTGTCCTAGACTGAAAGTTAGGAAAACTGGCTTGACATCAGTAACCTTGGTCCTGTGCCTGAGTTCCTGAATCTGATAATTATGCCTCCCCCTTTTACTTCTCATGTGAGGATGAACAAACAAGACCATAGGCTCTTAACTCCAGAGCTAGAAAGAACCTACGAGGTTATCTGGTCCAACCCTCTCACTTCACAGATGAGGAAACCGAGTCCCAGTGGCCTTAAGTGGTTTGTCCAAGGTCACACAGGTCATATCGGAGGTGGGATTTTAATCCAGGTCCTCTGACTTCAGAGGAGTCCTTGAGCTATGTGCTTAAGGAAATTGTGGAGGACAGTCAGTAAAACCACAGGGCTTTATAGAGTCTGGTCATAGGATCATAGAGGTAGAACTTGAAGGAACCTCTGAGGTTGTTTAAGCTTACAGCCTCACTTTATAGAGATGAGGAGGTTAAAGGCCAGCAAGGTTGTCGAGTTGCCCACGGTCATAGGGGTAGTAAGTGTTGAAGCCTTGCTTCTAGATGGCAGATCTTTTCTAGTTTCTTTTGGTGGGCATAAAGAAAAGATCTTAGAATTGTATTTTTTGGACCTGGGCAGGTGGTTCAAAGAAGGCTCTGGGTAAGTCACACCCCCTTGGGGTGAGCCTCCTTCTCTGCCTTCCCTCAGCCCTTTCATAACCTGACCCCTGTTGTCTTACACCATGTCCTTCGTGTACGTTATGATCCTGCAACACCAGCCTCCTTGGGATTCCTCACACATGATCCTCCATTTCCCAACTGGTTGTCCTCTAGGACTGGAACTCTTTTCCCTCCTGGTTTCCTAGAAGTCCCATCTAAAATCTCTTTGTTTTCCAGGGAGCTTTCCCCAATCCCCCTTAATTTTAGCACCTTTCCACTGTTGATTATCTCCAGTTTATTCTGTATATATGGCTTATTTATACATCGTTGTTTTTCATGTTGTTTCCCTGCCTCCTCCACCATGAGACTGTGGGTTCCTTGAGGGCAGGAATTTTTTTTTGCCTTTCTTTCCCCCCTCGTGCTTAGCACAGGGCCTGGCACATAGCAGAGTCTTAAAAGCTTATTGACTTGACTTGATTACAAGGATAGATTCCCTAGGGAAACCTGTCCTGTGTAGAAGCATATGAGACAAAAGCTCTTGGAATCTCTAGTCCTGCATTAATTAGTAGGTCTTCCGCTATTAAGAATTCCTTGGGAGAACTCCAGAGCCGGGCATACCTTCCTCTTTAGTAAGGGCCCTGGTCAGGGTGGTGATTTTCCCTTCTTTTATGAAGCTGCTGCTGTTTGGTGCCTCCTACAGATGCTTCTAAAATGTGTATAGTTCTTCTCTCTTTTTACCTTGGAACTGTGGTTTCATTGGGATAGGGCATTCAGGTGAGGAAACTCCCTCTTACCAATGCAGCTCAGTACCTTCTCTACAACTGAGAGTCTTAGAGAGTTGTCTAGGATCCTTGACTTGCTCAGGACCACACAATCATTTTAAGTCTGAGGCAAGACTCAAGCCTAGGTCCTTCTGATCTTAATACCCACCTTTCTTTATCCACTCATCCTAGAGGGGTAGACAGTGGTTCTTAACTGCCACAATTCACTTCTCACAGCTTGCTTCCAAGAATCAACGGCTTAAGGCAAGGGTGTGTCCTTTACCCACCCACCAAGGTTTTAGCTTCAGTCTACCATATTTATATTCTATATTGTGACTGGATACAAACCTAGTATTTTTGAAACTCCCAGGCATTAGGAGGTGAGAGAAAAGAGACCTAACATTCTCTGTTACTAAGTACTAGAATTGACCTTAGTGCTAGAATGACCTAGAGTAAGGGTATGGAACCTGTGACCTTGAGGCCATATGTGGCCCTCTAGATCCTCAAGTGTGGCCCTTTGACTTCACAAAAAAGTTTGGATTCAGTCAGAGGGCCACCCTTGAGGATCTAGAGGGCCACGTGTATCCTTGAGGCTACCAGTTTCCCACCCCTGACCTAGAGCGAGTCCCTTAAAATCTGTGGGCCTCAGTTTCTTCATCTGTATAATATGGGACTAAATGGAACTAAATGAAAGTTAGGAAAACTGGCTTGATATCAAGGTCCCTTCCAGCTCTTGTGATTTCTGAGTTCCATGAGCTCCAAATTTATACTGCATGTCTCCCCAACTCACTCACACACACACACACACATACACTCCAAAAAACAAAGGAAGGAAGAATGTTGCATCTTTGGAGCTTTGCCCACTAAAAGGTTAAAGGGAATGATGACACAAAATAAAATCATTTAACATTTTGTAGAGAAAAGTTGTTTTAAAGGACATCTAGTAAGGCCTCCGAATGGGGAGTCCGGGAGCAGTGCTTGAAGATTTAGCTTGGTCAATATATTTATGAACATCCTTCCTTACGTGCCGGGCTTCCGCTAAAATTACTAAGCATGTGACACCTATTCTCATAAAATGTAAAATCCTGTTCTATCAATGTTGTATTTGGGATACATTTTTTGAAACTTGGAAAATCTCTCATTTGCTCCAAAAAGTTTATTAGATTTTGGACCTAATGCCTGTTAGACAAACTAAGTTCCATTAAGGCAGGGACAGAACTTTATCTAAATTTTGTAACTCCCCCAGTGCTCTACACAATTCAATAAATATTTTATGTAGATCTGTTTACTACAGCTAGAATGTTGGTGGTGGTTGTTTTTTCTTTCAGAACAGCTACATGATACAGTGGCATGCTGAGCATAGAGTCAGGAAGACCTGAGTTCAAATCCAGCCTCAGACACTTACTAGCTGTGTAATCCTGGGCAAGACACTTAACCTCTGCCTCTGTCTTCAACTCTTATAAGAATAGTACCTACCTCCCAGGGGCTGTTGTGAAGATCAGATGAGATAATGTTCGTAAAGCACTTAGCATAGTATCTAGCATGTAGTAGGTGCTTAATAAATGCTTCCTCCCTCCCTTCCTTCCTCTCTTCCTTCATTCCATCCCAGGAAGAGAATAGTTTTTAAATGTTACCAACTCTGCCATACGTTTTAAAACTGTTCTTTAGTAAATCGATTGTCAATATGAAATTGAGGGATTTTTAAATCATTTGTTCAACAAACATTAAGCAATTTGTATGTGGTGGGCGCTGTTTGGGGCCCTGGGGTACAAAGAGAAAACCAACCAAACACCCCGCCCAGTTCTAACCTCTCAAAAAAGCTTTTCCTTGTCTTCCTCGATGCTTCTTCCTTCCCACTGAGATTTTGTCTCATTGATCTTGTGTGTATTTTGTTCAAACATTGTTGTTTTCATTGTGTCTCTTCCATGTGGAATGTGAGCTCCTTGAGAACAGGGACTGTCTTTGCCTTTCTGGCACCTACTCTGCTGAGCACCGTGCTTGGCACATAGGAGATATTTAATAAATGCTTGCTGATTGATTGAAATCAGTCCCAGCCCTCACTGAACTTACGTCCCACAAAGGGAAAACAACATATGCATGAGTAATAGAGAATAGATACAACCTGTTTTGGGGGAGTAGGGTACTAGTAACTGAGGGGTATCAGGGTTGGTCTCTTGTAGGAAGTAGCCCTTGAGCTGAATTTTGAAGAAAACTAGGTATTTTATGAGAGGGAACTGAGGAGGGAGTACATCCCAGGTTTGCGAATGCCCTGCACAGTGGCACAGAGATACTAAAAATTGCTAGCCTTTATATATCCATTTTAGGGTTGTAAACAGCCTTACACATTATCTTGTTTGATCCTCACACCAAGCAGTAAGGTTGGTACCGTAATGGGAATTTTAGATTTTAAATTTCTTTTTGTTGATTTATTTTATTTGGGGTTTAGGGCCATTCTTTTTGGCAACTTTTGGTTAACTGAAAGCCTGTCTTCTGTTAATATTAACCTTACTTGACCAAAACCTGTCTCTGAAAGGCAGACAGGGTCACACAGCTAGTAAGTGTCTGAGGTCATATTTGAACTCAGGAAGATGATTCTTCCTAACTCCAGTCCTGGCACTTGATTCACTGTGCCCATATTTCCCCCATAACAGTTCTATTATTATTCCCATTTCTTTAAAAAAATTTTTTTTTTTTTGCTTTTTGGAGGGGGGAAAGTAGGACAATTGAGTTAAGTGACTTGCCCAAGGTCACACAGCTAGTTTTTTGTGATAAGTGTCTGAGGCCAGATTTGAACTCAGGTCCTCCTGACTCCAGGGCCGGTGCTTTATTCACAGTGCCACCTAGCCACCCCATTATTCCCATTTCATAGATGGGGATGTTGAAACCACAAGAGGTTAAGTGACTTGACATAGCTAGTGAGGGTCTGAGACAGGAACTTGGAGCATCCTGACTCCCAATTCAACCCTCCATCCCTTGGACCACCTTGATGCTCTGTGATGGGAGATAGCATCCCCACCATGGGGGAATTTAAGGAATGTTAATAATTCATCTGAAAGATCCATTCTCTGGAGTATGTGTATCAAAGTTTGGAAATTTCTCCTAACCTTTCAAATGCTGCTCTGAAGTTGCTTTACTTGACTGTTCCAGAATGGAGGACAAGCCATCATTACCCAGTTCTTAAGGATGAGGCACAGAATGTGCAACCTTGAATAAACTGTAAATATATGTGACGATTATAACAGCAGTGATGGATCAAAGACTTGCTTCACTCCGTTTGCTCTTCTTCTGATGTAATTAGTATAATGCTCTCCTAGGCTAATCAGCTTGGGAGATCACTGTCATGTGTGTGACAGGTGCAAGCGGCGTAATCACGTATTAGTTTCACTGGTGCAGACAGCTAACAAGCAGAAAGCTTTTTGGATTTTTTTTCATCAACTCTAAGCTTCATTGATTGTTGTAATAACATTTTTTTGAGGCTTTAATCACTCAGGAAGCTATTTCACTCAAATCCTTTCCATAATTCGATACTTAAACCTGCTTCCTCCTCCCATCCCCACCCCACCCCAGCACAAAGAAGTGATGACTTTTTCCAAAAAGAGCATTGTTTTGTGTTCACTAGCTCCCACAGTAGGCTGCTGAAGTATTCTTGCCTAGATTTCACAGCCCTCCAAGTGACAGTTCCCTGGGGGGAAGGTGGAGATAGGGGGAGGCCCTTGACAAGGTTGGATTGGAAATTGGGGAGAATTAGGGTTAAAATTAGACAAAGGCTAATGAATGCCAGCCACACTCTCTCTCTTGTGCTGGTTGGGACTGGGGATGGTTGACTTTCAAAGAATAAAAGAAGCCTGTTAAGAGTAACTGCTACATAGCCCATTAATTAGCACTACATTAAACTCATTAGTAACAATAGCTTGCATTTATATAGGCTTTAAGGTTTACAAAACACTTTACATAAATTATCTTCTATGCTCTCAACTGTTAGTCCATAAACTTTTGCCCACTGTATGCCAAGCACAGTGTTAAGAGCTAGGTTTATGGGGCAGCTAGGTGGCACTGCAGTGAATTTAGCCCTGGGCCTGGAGTCAGGAGGACCTGAATTCAAATCCAGCCTCAGACACTTACTAACTGTGTGACCCTGGGCAAGTCACTTAATCCCAATTGCTTCCAAAAAGAAAAAGAAAAGAAAAGAACTAAGGTTACAAAGAAAAGCAAAAGCTAGTTGCATCACTCGAGTAACTGACAATATAATAGAAGAGACATTCAAAAGACATCCAAACAAGCTACAAACAGGATAAATTGGAAATAATCAACAGGGGGAAGGCACCAGTAAAGGAGATTGGGAAAGACTTGCTATAGAAGGTAGGATTTTAGCTGGAACTTGAAGGAAGTCATTATTATCCCCATTTTACAGATGAGGAGACTGAGATAGCAGGAGGTGAGGTTACTTAACCCACCTTACACCCATCGTGACTATTTGCAATAGCATTGAAACTCAGAGAGCTTCCTGATTCCAAGTTGTATTTTGTTATTTTCAAGATAATGGAAAACAGTAGGCCTGAATTGCTTTTGAATCCTCTCACAATTTACTGTTATTCTTCCAGGCTAATAGTCATTTTGTATGTGGTCTTGAGGTTTAACTATTGTCTTTTCAACTTATCTGGACAGTTGATGACTATCTCAGCAGAGTTAGTGGCTTCAGTGTGGGCCAGAGAAATGAGCTATTTTTCTGGATTGTAATTGATATGGAATCCTTTTACCTGCCCACTCAGGAGTGAGTTGGCTAGCACCAGATTGCCTTGATTTGCAAAATTGTTTAGGGACCATTTAAGAGTTTAATCTTCTTCATGGCACTCCTGGGTTCCACTTTTATCTTTCTGCTGCTTAGTTAGGCAAAGGTCTTGAGTTTTTACATTCTCTTTTTCCAACAGCTCCTTAAGATCTGTTTTTGACACATTTCCACATTCAATGCGGTAGCTTTCCATCAAAGCATTTTTCATCTCACAGGCTGACAACTTGAAAGGTCAGCGTCTCTATTTCCATTTTTTATTTGAGGCCTCACACTGACAGTGCTGTCTGTATCTTTTCCTGAATAGGTAGCAAGATAATGTGAGGAATAACAGAACCACACCAGGAGCGCCCACCTGAAGCCCCTTCTTAGCCTGGACACTTAACCCTGAGATGCTTCAGTTTTGGTGGATTTGAAAAATGCTACTTACAGACAGCCCTTTACCCCTTCCACCCTCCCAGCAAGGAGTTAATTCCACCAAGCCCTCTGAACTCATTGAGGAAGGTCTTTATAAAAGAATGGAGGGTGTTGTTGGGGTAGCCCTTCTGATCAGCCTGCTTCTCAGGGCTGATGTTGAACACTATGTGGTGCCCCTGGAGGTCTTAGAGAACCCAGTGTATTATTTATGGCAATGCCAGCTGGACCCCACACATTTGTACTTGTTTACCAATGCTGATACCAGGCTTGTGTTCCCTAAGAGAAGCTGTAATTCTTTGATAGGCTGAGTGTCCCTGGATTTACCCCAACTAGTGATCAAAATCAGCCACAGAGGCAACGAAAGTAAGAGCAGAGTGCTGTCTTTCACATGTGGGACAGAAGCTTCAGCATTGTGGATGCTGCTGGCACCAAGAGACTCCTACATTAGGAAAAAATTGCCAGTCTGTCCATTGGTGGATGAACCATGAAGGGCAAACCGCAGTGCTGTTCCTATGGAAAAGGACCAGTCGGGCCTCTCCTCCCCTACCCGTCTCCCAAGCCCCTCTCCTGGCCTCATCGTCAGGGACGGTCTGACTAACTCTCCTCAAAGGGAGGCATTTGCTAAGTGAACGCCTTCATTCTATTTCTATTCCAGAGTTTTGACTGGCTGCGTTTTTTGTTTGGTTTTGTTTTTGATGTCAGGATGGCCTTGTTTGGGGGCGTCAGTCTAGGCACTGTTGCTACTGCAGGACACAAGGACCTACCCTTTTCCCAGCCTAGGAAAATTTCTAAAGTTTTCAGCGGATTAATTGATCATTGTTTCTCCTCCATCCCAAGTTTATCGTTCTACTTCGAAATCCCCACTACAGGGAAAATATTTCCAAGTGCTGATAGTTCAAGGCCATGCAGAAGGTCTTACTGCTTTCTGTAAGAGGCCCAAACCACAGGGAGACTTTTCTGCACACATTTCTTCTGGGGATCTTTTTTCCCCCCAGGAATACTAAATTTTGAGGCATAAAACCTGGATTTGAACACCATATCTCGACCTCAATCACCTCATCTATAAAATTAACAGAATGGATCAGGTGACCAACTGAGATCCCTTTCAGCTATGGTCTATGATCCGATGACCCTAAACTGCCTTGTACTCGTGAAATGCCATAGATGTGTCAGATAAGGCTTGGAGGACTAATTGTGTAATGTTAAAGTATTAAAGACTATTATGGTTATTATTATTACCTGAAAACTGATGCCCCAAGAGAAAGCTGTTTCTAATGAATGCCTGTCTCCCTGCGATCCAGAACAGGGAAGAACAATAAGAAGTACTTTCATCAGGATTGGACTCAGTGGCCCCTCAGGTCATTTTCAGGACCCCAAGATCCCACTAAATTATGATCCTATAATTTTATTTTTGTTTTATTTTGTTTTTATTTTATCTTTGTTTTCTAGTACTGACAACCTCTCCCTAACAAAGACTATGACGACAGACATTTTGGTAGTTTCCATCTGATTATAAATACCATGCCGGGAAGCAGTTGATTTGGCATTTTGGTGGCCAATTCTAGTACCATGGTCGTGCTGAGCACTGAAAGAGGTAGCCTGCTAAAGTTGGAATCACAGGACCTAGATAAAGTTTCCAGTTCTGCTTCCCATTAGCTATGTGATCTTAAACTCTGGGCCTCCATTTTTTCATCTGTCCAATGGGGGAGATAAAAGAGATGATCTCTTTGGTCTCTTCAAACTCAAAATCTATGATCCTAGGAAGTTCACCATTTTACAAAGGAGGAGGAGATTTATGAACCAAAATCTAGTTCACTGGCAGTATAGAAATGAAGGTCTTGGCTTTGGACAAATGTGAAAGTTCAGTTGTCTTAAAAAAATAACCTCTTATAATTCCCTGTGTCATGTAGAAGGGGTAGTTTTTTACATGCCGTGGAAAAGGAGCTGGGCTTCAATGAAGAAACAGAAAATCGTGCACTTAACTTTTTTGAGTATTTGAGGCATTAATCTCACTTCCAAAAAAGGAAGAAACATGGTCAGAAAATAGAATATTTATTTTATTTTATTTTTTAGAATATTTATTTTAAATAACCTAAAGGAGTAGAGAAACTAGTTCCCCCCAACAAAATTTATTGCTTTCAGTGAACACGACAAATTACAAGCAAATTTAACTAGCAATTTTTGCAGATAGAGCAAAATGGTGATAATGGGGTGGGCTTAGCATGGATGCAGCCTTCCGGGAGGAAGTGAACATATCTCAGAAATACTCCGATGTTTCTGAGCTCTACTAAGAGGGGAGGGAACTCACTCTGGGACCAAGTCCTGGTTACCCCTCCCTTGTTATAGCCCCACTTATAAGGATAACTCATGGTGTGTCAGAAATACAATCATAATGAAGGGACTCTTTTTTTAGGCAGCAAAATGCAGGTGAGTTTTATATGCCTGGCCCCAGCCTTGCAGTGTTCAGAGCCTAAACAGCTTAAATGTTATCATTCTGTCTCTGCTATTGAGAATTGGTTAATAATAGTGATTTCCAGAAAAGAAGAGGAAAAGGGATTCTGAGTTTGGGTTTCCTTCTGCAATGGATGACAAATGGATTCTCTTCCACAAGAAGCCCTTCCAGACAACCTTCAATGCTAATGCTTTTTTCTCTTAAGATTATCTCTGACTTACCTTGTTTGTCCATAGTCACTAGCATGACATTTCTCTTTTGGATTCTGAGCTCCTTGAGGATAAGGAACTGGTGTGTGTGTGTGTGTGTGTGTGTGTGTGTGTGTGTGTGTGTGAGAGAGACTTTCTTTGTATCACCAGTGTTTACAATAGTACCTGACACATAGTAGACACTTGATAAATGATTGTTGACTTCTTAAGTTTTATGCTGGGCCGAGAAGGTTGAAACCTCTAGGTTTTGATTCTCAGCTTCATTTTCACAGTATATCAGCAGAGGTTCTCATCATGCAAATTCATGTAAAGTATAAATTGTCATTTCAATGAAGCTTCCTTTTTCCATATTAGATTTGTTTACATATAATACTTGGGGGATGATTGGGGATACAGGAGGGGATAGTGCAGAAAGGAAGTTTCAAGGGAAATTATTCCTTTTTTTAAATTTTTTGCTTTTTTTTTGGAGGGGCAATTGGGGTTAAGTGACTTGCCCAAGGTCACACGGCTAGTTTTGTGTTTTTGTGTCTGAGGTCACATTTGAACTCAGGTCCTCCTGACTCCAGGGCCGGTGCTATATTCACTGTGCCACCTAGTCACCCCTAAGGGAAGTTATTCCTACAAAAACCATAGCAGCAGGAGGCAGATGAACATAATATGACAAATCTAATTGTTTTCCAATGTTGGAGGTGAGGGGGAGGGTGACAGAAAGGGAGCAGAATCTCTTAATTGATCCTTTTCCTTCAGCAGGTAGGTCACGAAATAGCTGTGTTAGAAAAATGTGCAGCCTCCAAGACCTCCCTATCAACTCCTCCAGATTTTACAATGGATTTTGCTGTATATACTGTAAGCAAAGATGTTTGTTTTCAGTGGTACCTACCCCCCCTAGAAAAACCTCCGAAGGAAACAGAGTCTATGGTAAGCTAAAACAATTATACAAAGCTTTGTTATTATTGTTGTTTTAACACACTGTCTCTTAAAGACAATGGTTTTTAATATTACAATTTTCTAACAAGATATGCAGCCTATTAAATTTTTTGCAACATTATACAGAGTGACCCAGAAGATTTCTGGGCCACCCTGTACTTTAGAAATTGGATTTAAATTTAAAACAAAGCTATCTTTAAATCAGTAGATCTGAAGGATTAATTTTTTTTTGGTAAGATTTCATTTGTGATTTGCTCAATTTCTTTTTGAAATTAGTTTTTTACAGTGCGTATCCTTTATTTGCTATTTTATTAATCTGGAAATTTTCTATTTTCATATTCATCATATTTATAACATTCATCCATTTTCATTTAGGTTTTTAGTTTCTTTGGCGCATACTTAGTCACAATAGTTTCTAATGCTTTTCTTTAGTTCCTCTCCATTCTTTGTGAATTCCTTCTCGTTTTTTATTTTGGTAATTTGGTTGTCTTTTAGAGGGGACAGGAGATGGGGGGGGATCAAACCAGTCAGTCACTAAGTAAGCATTTATTAAAGTCCCGCTATGTGCTGGGCACTATACCAAGCTTAAGGAATATAAATAAAGGCAAAAACAAGGTCCTTGCTCTCAGGGAACTCATAGAATACAAGGGGAGACTACATGCAAACAATTGTGCATACACGAAAGATATTCGGGGTAAACTGGAACTGAAAGAAGGCACTAGCATTAATTGGGATTGGGAAAGACTCCCTGTAGAAGGTGGGATTTTGTTGTTGTTTGTCCTTTGTTCTTGAAGAGGACCATGACATCAGGAAGGTGATGCTATGACTTGCAAGTGAGTTGGATTTAAGTGAGGGAGGGCTGTGCAAAGTCAACAGCCTTTCTTTCTCCTCTGGAGCCATCTGGGTCCAGTGGCCAGATATAGATCAAGACGACTGGAGATGGGACTTGAAGGCAGCCAGGGAAACCAAGAGGCAGAAATAAGGAAGGAGAGCATTCCAGGCATGGGGGAAAACCCATGAAAATGCCCAGAGTTGGGAGCTGATGGTGCATTTTATCAGTCATTGGAAAAAAGATAGCTCTCAATTTTATTTATTTCAATAGCCATTTTATTTTTAATCTTTATCTTTTTTCTGATTTTTAGAATTTCAAATTATTTTATTTGTGGATTGTTTCTCTTTTTTTTTTCTTTTTGGAGGGGGGAAAGCAGGGCAGTTGGGTTTAAGTGACATGCCCAAGGTCACATGACTAGTAAGTGTTAAGTGTCTGAGGCTGGATTTGAACTCAGGTCCTCCTGACTCCAGGATGGGCGTTTTATTCACTGAGCCATCTAGCCACCCCAGCTTTCTTTCTTTTCCTTCCTTCCATCCTTCCTTCTTTCCTTCCTTCTTGGCAATCAGGATTGTGACTTCCCTAGGATCACATAGCTAATAAGTGTCTAAGGTCAGTTTTTGAACCCTGGTACTCCTGACCCCAGACCCATCTACTCTATCCTTGGTGCCACCTAGCTGCCCCTGATTGGTTGATTTTCTAAAATTTTTTGTATATGTATTGATTTTTTCTTTATCTTTTTTGCTGGAAGCAATTTTCTTTTGCCTTTTGATATATTGCATTATAGCTTATTTTTCTTCCTTTCTCATAGTTTTATGCAATTTTGAATGATGTTCCTTGGTATCTGATCTTTCTCTTCTTAACCACTTGCAATTTTTAATTTGACCTTGTTGTTATGAAGCTTAACAATCACACTCATGTATCATTACATCTAGAACTTCTTCCTGGAAGTGACTTGTGAATTCTTTCAACTTTGTATTTTTCTGTCTGATTCCGGTACTTCTGGCCAACTTTCTTTTATGACTTTTTCTCATACATTAATTTTTTGTTTTTGTTTTTTCCCTTGAAAACTGGCGATTTGTCACATTTTTTTTCTCTATACATCTTTCCCATTTCATTTGGTTTTTGGTAGTATCTCATGTGTTTTTCCAATTTTTCTGAATTTTGATTTTTGCTCTAATATTTCTTTTGAATTTCATTTTCTCCATTCTTCTTTGGTTGTCCACTGATTTACTTAAGTAGCCCAGCTTCTGTTCTAAGCTGACTATTCTACTTCTTCTATATAATAACTTTTAAATAGTGCTTACTCTGTGCTAGTAAAAGGGCCCTGGTGCTTACTCATTTATTTAATCTCTCTGTTGATTTTTTTCTGCGTTCTTCTGCTTCTCCTGATAATTTCTTTCCTTTCTTTTCTGTCCATTGTTCTTATATTTTATTTTCACATTGACTTCTGTTTTGAAGTTCTGGAGGAGAGCTAGCCTTAGACATGACCATATGCTTGGCATGTGTCCTTGTGTTGCCTCCCACCCCCAGATGTATTTTCCCCCCATACATTATTATCTAGCTACACATCCCTCATCCCACAAATGTGTAGAGTTGGTTTTTTTTTAGCCAAATGTAAGAAATTTTTATCCCTACTCAATTTCACTTCACTAGTCTTGGTCCACTGTTCTGACCGGATGCAATATTTTTGGATGCTGGTTCTGTCATTCGAGTTGTTTGCTTTTCCTTTAGCTTTTAGTCATCTGCTTTGATCAGTACGGCCCTCCATGCCCACCCCCAGGCAATACATTGGTAAAGTTACTGAAGCAGAACAGGTCCAGAGACACACACTTGGAGAACTCTATTCCCTCCAGGCTGACCTTTAACCATTAGTCATTGCTCTTGTGGTTCTCTCATTCTTGTGGTTCCATCATTCAATCAGTCATATCCCAGCAGGTTTTATTTATTAGGTTGAATTTATATCCTTTCTCTAATAGCTTGAGTTAGGATCTGAACTTTGGTGGGGAGGGAACTCACAGGAAAAAGAGAGGGGAGGAAGAGATTGGAGTCCTAAATATTCCCTTTGAATTCCCTAGGTTTTCAAGTAGAAAATCTCTAAAGTAGTTATTTTTTTAAATTAAATTGATTTGTTTATTTACTTTTAGTTTACAAGATTCAGTTCTACAATCCCTTGAGTTTCAAATTTTCTCTTCCCTCCCCACCCCCCCCATGGCGGCATGCAGTCAAGTATAGGATCTGCAAATACTTTTACATTGGACATTAGTCTGGTTGTATAGAAGGGTTGTAGCCATGTATCAGCAAGCACCCTAGCATACCCAGGATGTCTGCTAGCACAGGTTCTTAGATCTGCTTTTCTAAAGGAAAGCAACTCAAAATGGGTTAACAATCTCACTTTAATCAATCAAACATATATCATTTACCTAGTTCAGGGAAAAAGTCAGCACCCTGAACTTCAGAGAATACAAACAGAATGCAAAACACAAGTTACAA
>CM053581.1:412400728-412416262 GCA_028627135.1 Pseudochirops cupreus
CCACCATGGGGGGGGGGGGGAGGAGCGAAGGGGCAGAGAGAGAAGAGGGAGGGGAGAAAATTTGAAACTCAAGGGACTGTGGAACTGAGTCTTGTAAACTAAAAGTAAATAAATAAATGAATAAGTGGGGATAGTTAGGTGGGCACAGTGGATAGGGCCCTGGACCTATGGTCAGGAGGCTCATCTTCCTGAGTCAAATCCAGCCTCAGATACTTCCTAGTTGTGTGACCCTGGGCAAGTCAGTTAAACTCTATTTGCCTCTGTTTCTTCATCTGCAAATGGAGATCTAACAACAGAACCTGCCTATCAGGGTTGTTACAAAGATCAAATGAAATAATAATTGTGAAATATTGTATCATAGTATTAAAAGCTAGCTATCATTATCACCATCATCGGTCTCATTCTTGGCACAGTATCTACATAGTATGTGCTACATAAATATTGGCTATTATTATTGTGGCTGTTATATGCACAAAAGACAGAGGATCACAGAGGAAACCAGTTATATTGAAATATAGTTATCAGAATATGTTTTTAAAATGTGTGGATTCTACAACATGACTGCTATGGAAATGTTTTGCACGGCTGCACACATATAGACTATGTTGAATTGCTTGTCTTCCCAGTAGGGGTAGGTGAGGAGGGAAGAAGGGAGAAAATCTGGAACTCAAAGTTTTAAAAACAAATGTTTAAAAACTGTTATTACATGCAACTGGGAAATAAGATATACAGGCAAAAAGGTACAGAAATCCATCTTTCCCTATCAGAAAGTATGGGAGAAGTGGGTAAGGGAAGGGATGGGGTGGATATATGAGAGGGCAGACTGAGAGAAGGAGTAATCAGTATGCTTGCCGTTCTGGGGTGGGGGGTAGGGAAGAGATGGGGAGAAAATTTGGAACTCAAAATCTTGCAGAAATGAATGCTGTAAACTAGAAATAAATTTTGAAAATGTGTGAATTCTAGATTTAGAGTCTTTAAGTGGTATCAGAATGCAAATGGAAACAGGTCCCACTAAAACTCCAGTACATCTACCTGCCCTATCTTAACCTAAACTACAGGAGAAGCCAGGTCAGTATCAAAGTTAGGCTTGCAAACGAACCCTCTCTCACTGCCCTGCCCCAGCCTATTGCCCAGTGTCTTAATGCTCAGATTCAGCATCCCCTGATCAGTTTCTCCACCCACGTCCATCTACAATGAGAACAAACAAGTAGGTTATGATCATAGGGAATATAAGCATGTATTCTCAAGATTATAAGCTCCAAAAAAAATCAATCTGCATGCTCATGGGTACTGCTGGTACTGACATGCAGTTACCATTTTTAAAACATGAAAGTTTTACTAGGAAAAGTATCACAAGCCAGCTGCATCTTTGTCAGAAGAGTCTTTGTTTTGTCCTATGCATTTTTTCTCTTTAATATTCTATCTAGAAGTAGGTCACTTGGACAATAACGTCAGAAGCATTTTAATCAGATTGTCTGACTTCGTGAGAGGAAAAGTCATTTTTTACACTTTTAAGAACATCACAGGCTCCGATTGCACCTTCTAGAAGAGATTTCTCATTCTCTCATATTTTTCAATGTGTTCTCAATTCTTGGACCCTGGCTCCCATCACCAGGTGAGTACCTTTGTCGTGTAATAAACAGAACATGCGATCATATGCTGGATGCTCTCAATATTTGCCGTCTGTCTCTTGGGAAAGTTAACATTTGGGATTTCTTGCAAAACTACCAAACACTTAATTAGGATCTGAAAAACAAAAGCATGGTTTGTTTTTGTTTTTTGTAATATAAAGATCTTCTGTAAACAAAAGTCCTACTCAATAAATGCAAATTGTAAAACCAGAAAATGGGAAATGTTACACTGATGTACATTGAGAATCATAGGTTTTTAAAATTAATCAGTTCAGTGTCATAACAGGAAAATCAACCAGTAGTTCTGTTTTCCTTCTATCATCTTTGCTTTGTTTCTTGTGACCCAAGGACTCACATTTTATTATCAAGAACCAGTGGCTGTGAAGGAACACAGGGCTACAAAAGTCATGATGGCAGCCAGCCAATGATGCTCTCCTAGAGGCTCACCAGCTGGCCCCTCTGATGAGATGGACAGCATAGCCAGAGTTAAAACTTCAATTCAGGCTTCACTTTTATCAAGGACATTCGTGACATACGAGCTGGGCCATCCTATTGTTATCAGCAGACTTTGTTTTAAATGATTAAAAGAGACAGCATAGCAGGACTTTTGAAGGCCTGCTACGGCCAGACACTGCCAATCACTGGCTCTACCAGTATGATGGAACATGCCCACTACTCTCACTGGGCTACAACAGTGAACCCAGACAACATTTTTGGATAGAGGTACTTATTATTACATGGTCTGTATTCTGATATAATTAGTTTCCTTGTGTACTAAACTTGTTTTCTCGGATTGCAGAAGACTACAGTAAGGGGTGCCAAGTAGAAGCTTCAGAAAATCAGATTTTTGGTTCAAAATAAAGAAAATCTTCCTAACCATCAGAGGGGTTCAAAAGAAGAATGGACAGAAAAAGTGATTTCTGAACTGGGAAAAAAAAATCAATAATCAATGCCTTGAATGTCTTGTCCTATGATCATTTATTAGCTATAAGTATTACGATAGGAAATAACTATGTGATTTATAGTAAAGACACAGTCCCAGGTAGAAAAAAACCTGTGTGTAACCAAACTATGGTGTAGTCCTGAGAAAATTCCTGTGTTAGATAACTTCAGGAGCGTGACTATATAATTATAAGGAGTGTAACAGTATAACTATCATCATTATAATAATGTGCGACTATCAGTCATCTTGACTATTATCATCTTTGTATTAAAATGTAGTTGTTTACTCTGAGTTTCTTGCAAAAAAAAAAAGGACCTCTTTTTTCCCAAGAGCCTGTTTGAGGTCAAAGAGAACAAATTTGCCTGACATTAGCCTTTTCTTTTCTTTTTTTCACCAAACAAGAATCAAGAAAACTACATGTTTACGATTTCTATAGGCTGGGATCTCAGACCATACTGGGTGGAGTACAGACCATTAACTTTATTTTCTTAAATAAAGGTGGATTTCTTTGGCCCCCAGTTCCTTCCTTCCTTTTTTCCTTCCTTCTTTTCTCTTTTTTTACAGTTTCCTATCACTGAAAACACAAAACAGAGCTGAAGGACTACTTGCTGGGCCAGTTGTAGGAGAGATTCTTGCTCAGGTACTGGCTAGATCACCTCGACAATCCCATCCAACCTTAAGGTTCTATGATAATATGATCATCCAAGAAGGAGAGGGGGCATTGTCTGAATCAGTTATTTCTACTCTCAGGATTCTATCTTGAATATCAAATTGATTGAGGCCTTCCTCAGACCCCTGTACCAGTACTCCCTATTTGCCAGACTGGTAAAGTGCCAATTCACAAGGTAAAGCAAAGCGCATTCAAGGACACCAAGCCATATTTTGCTTTGGCTCAAACCTTGATTTAACCAGACCCTCATAGCAGCTCTTAGTAAAAACCAATCTCTCTGGATCCAGCCTGAGTACACACAAGTATGTCTTCTTTCCATGGGAAAAAAAAGTGACATTACATGGCAAAGAGCTATTTGTTAGTAAAGTGAAATTTGAAGTATGGGAAAACCACATGGGAAGAGTTCAGAACACCCTAAAAATCTACACATGGTCCTATGTGTTAACTTGCTACATGGCCAAGGACAAGTCACTTCCTGCCTCCTGGACTTTTTTCCCACTTCCATTCTCTCCATCTTTCACCCCATCCCGCACACTATCACTAGGCTCCTTCCTGTTCCTGGCTAACTTTCATCCTACAAATGAGACAGTACCTTTATCTCCCCCTTCCCACAAAAGACATCCTCGATCATCAGCAGCTTTTACCTGGATCGCTGGTACCAGAACAATATTGTGAAAGATTAGAGGAGCCAGGAGACCATAGCACTGAATGACAGCTTGTAGGGAGTAAGTCGAATCATTTAAGTACGTACTAAGTTCAATTGCCGCTAGCATTCTCTGACATTCCGCTAGTCTGACAGCCTGTTTGAAAAAGAGGGCGGGGGAGAGACATTATTACTCAGCTACAATATCTGCTTCCTCAGTAGCTCTTCTTGTTCAGAAGAAAAATTAAATTTGAGAACAGCCAAGGATGGCAAGGTGATACAGTGCTGGATTTGAACTCAGGTTTCCTGATTCCAGACCCAGAGCTCTATGTACTGCACCACCTAGCTGCTCAGAAGAAGAAACAAAGTGCAATTCAACAGGGACTAGTGGATGATGTTTAAGGCCAGGAAGAAACAAATAGCAAAAATTCACAATTATCATATGTGGGTAAATAAAACAGAGAGAGAGAGGGACCTACGGGTCATGATCAGCTAAAATTTTAAACTTTAAAAAAAAAGCCATTATTTCATTGTTAAGAAGTAAGCACTAGTAAGCTGATTTTCTCTTTTCTTTTAATAGGCTTTAATTTATATTTTTTATCGTTAAACTGCCTTGGTTTTTCCTAATGTCTCCTTTCCCCTCTTCTCCCCTCCCACAAGAGGAAGGTTGTTCCTTATAACAAAAGGGTTGTAATAGAAAGGCTATTTTTATAACAAAAATAAAGAAAAATAGAAGGGGAGGGGAAAAAGTCAGCAAAATAGATCCTTCCTTCTTTCCTCCATTTTCAGAATTTTCCATTAATTCTAGCAGCTTCCTGGCTTTTCCTTCATAATCTTTCCTGACTATAGCCAACAAATCTGACATTACACGCAGGGCTCCAAACCACTGGACTCTCATCTCTCCAAAGGAGTGGAAGGAGGCGAGGACGCCTTCTCCCATCTCTTCTGGGAAACTGACTTTCTTATTTGCCGGCACCCAAGCCTGTGAGACCTGCGTGTCCACTGAACATGGCGGAGCAGCCTTATCCCTGCCCAGCCTCGGGGACTCGTCAATTAGAAGTTTTCTGAGAGGGGCTGTGGTTAGTCACTGTTGGGTTCAATGGTGGAACTTCAGGCCATAAAGAAAAGAAAAGAAAGGTCGTTTCACATTAAGGGCATTTGCTATCATTTGAATGTACTTACTTGTTGACAAGCGAAAACCTCATTTCCCCTAATGGCGTCACAGAAGAGCTTTTGTTCCACAATATTAATGCTACTTGTTACAAAAACACATCTGATGAAATGGTATAAAAGGACTGAGGAAGACTCTGACAAGGTATCTGTATGTAACCTATAAAATATAAAAGCAAGGAGAGGGTGACTACATGGTAAAACACAGCCTGGTCCAATGTGTATACTGGGTTAATGATGCTCAAGAACCAGATTTTGACAAATATTCATTGGGTATACAATATGAGAGGCCAATGTCATGTGTAAGGCACCTCTACTGGGTGACAAACACAACAGCCCACTTGGCTGTGCTATTTAGAGAATTTTCTCTGTCCTTGGAGAGAGAAATTTTCTCCATATCCTTCAATATTTCTTCTACCTCCTAAAAACCTAGCTTTCAACACTACATCCTTCAGTGACAATCTTCAGAGATATGCAAAATCCTTTGCAGAATTTGCAGGGGGAAGTCTATAAGTGGAGAACTTTTCATATAAGTTGTCCAGTTTTTGGATGAATTGCTCAAAGCGAGTTATCTTTTTTCCTATTCTTCTTCCCTGAAGCATTAGACAAGAGGAGAGACGGGCATACCTTTTGCTGCTTCCGGATATCTGTTTTTCATTCATTCACATCTCATCTTCCTAAATCTTGCCATCTTTGTATAGCCCATTTTCTTTTAGCATTCTTATCTCAGTCACTAATATGCTAACTAATCCCTCCCCAACTTCCTCAAAGACTAAGTCATCTGTCTTCCACCTCATCTCCTAATAACATCCTCATGATTCCAACATCTCTGTTGAGCCTTCTACCACAACAGGCTCATAGAGCCATGACCCCCACTGGAGTGACTTTTAGTTCTATCCCATTTCACAACTCACTACATGGTAGAACCAGAGATCTCATTCTACCTGTAAAAGTTTGAGCTGCAAATTCCTTCTCTGTTCTTTGGCTCCTTCCACTTTCTCCCTCCATCACTCCCACTGGCCCTGCTCCTTCTTCCTGAAATGACCTTTATTTTCTAGACAGCTCTCTCAGTCTCCTCTCCTCTCTCATCTTACCCAGTAACATTTCACTTGTCTTCTACTCAGATGTATAGATATGATACGCTGCTGCCCTAGAAGTCTTTGTCCCATTGCCCTGCTCTCCTTCCCAAACCCCAACTTATCCATTTTCTCTGTTACCATTCCCACTCAATGTAGGCCTCACTACTTCCCAGCAATACTTTCATTAATTTTATTGACTTTTTCTCCTGTTTGTCAGCTTATCCTGCTCTCCCAAAGGCCTGCTTGTCATTTTTCTCAGATAATGTACTGAAAATAGAGAGAAAGGATCTGAATTTGCTACAATTTCCTCTTCTCCCCCTTAAAAAAGCTTTTTCCTCACTCCACCATCCTTTTGTTTGTCCCATCTCTGAAGACAAATGAGCCATTTCCCTTCCAAAGTTAACTCCTACCATTATACTTGATCTTATGCCCTCCCACATCTCCTAGGACCATATTCTACCAATCATCTCTAGTCTTTCTCTCTTTGTTATTTCTGAGGTTCTGTAAATTCAGTGACATTCCTTACCACTTCCCTAAAAACACTCTATGTTCCAGCTAATCAGTCAATCAACAGTCAATAAGCATTTATTAAGTAAGCACTTATATTCTAGGCATCGTGCTAAGTGCCAGGTATACAAAGAAAGACAAAAATATGGTCCCCAACCTCAAGAAGCCCACAGTCTATAGGGGGAGCCAAAATGTAAACAACGACATGTAGCCAGACTATTTCTTACAACCCAAATCATCTTTATGTCCAACACCAATTTTCTCAATGTATTCCCTCTGATTTGAATGTTCTTGACCCCCTCCCCCAATTTCTACCCAAAATCCTACCTATATTCCAAGGTCCATTTCCAGTGCTACTACTTTTGGGGAGCTTTCTCTGATATCTCAACCACCTATGATCTCTCCCTATCCTAAATCACATTAGCACTTTGTACCATTCTTATGAAATTTCTCTTATGTTCATTCACACATTCTTTCGCCTAATTCCCATCTGTCCCTGCCTTGTTGAAGGTCAATCAGATCTATCCTAGGCAAAAATTGGGCAGCTTGTGAAGTTGGTTTCCTTCCCAAGACCACCTCCCTTTCTGAATTCCAATTAGAAGTAATCTTGATTCCTCCCCGACCTTGGGTACCTCATTTACTCCTCTCTTTATTTCTTACCTACTGCAAAACAGGTAAGGATCTATCATTAATTTTTTTTAAAAACTTAACTGTGATTTCACTTGTATAGGAAATTCTAATGAGAAGTATAGGGTCTCTGAAGAGAGCCTCCTACTAAGGAGGTGACATACCAGATGGAATGCTATACTTGGAGTCAGGAAGACCTGATCTCTAATCCTGCACTAGCTATTTACTAGCTATGTGACCATGAGCAAGTCAGCCTCAGTTTCCTCATCCATAAAATGGAGAGAAAAATGTTACCTCTCTCACAGGGTTGTTATAAGGTCCAAATGAGGTAATTTATTTAAAGGATTTATAAAACACAAAGCACTATATAAATGTCAGCTAGTACTAGCAGTCATGCAGACTGGCCCATGGATTAGCACCTACTCCATAACTGCAACCCTGAGAGGTGAAGCCACCTGCCCAGCCAGGGTCTCCCAAGATGTGTCAATACCAGGACTTGAACTCAGGTCTTCCTTACTACCTGCTTCACCACACTGCCTATCAAAAGCCATTAGTTACTCTTATTAGTTTACAATTTGCAATTCAATTAGGAGAATGAGAGTCAGGCAAGAAGCTACCTCAATAGTCCTTTGAAATTTAAGTCTTTTACATATAATTATGGACTGAGATGGTATATGCACCTATTTAAAGGCACAAAAAGTATCAGTATTCCAGAAATCATACTTCACATTCTCCTGGACCATCCCTGAAGATACATGGTAGCCAAGAGAGGGAGAAGCAAATATACCCTACTGGTCCTGATTTCAGGTCCTGGAGACCTAATTTTTGGAGCTACTTAAAGGTTGGGAAGAGTTGGTGAGGAAGGAGAGGGATGGAGAAAGCAATTGTTTCTCTGTCACCTTAACACTAGTCTACCTAACCCCAAAATAGCCTTGCCCATTCCCCTCCATGGGCTTCAAGGTTCCCAGATACATATTTTGCATTTTCTGCCACATTAGGTATTATTCCCATTAATTTTTAATGATATTGACTTTCTAATACTTCTCTATGCTTCGTGCATTATTTCTCATTCTCATAATAAAGTTTCTAACAAAACAAGCATGTCCTTGAAATGCATATATGATATAGCTATAACTGTTAATATAGATATTAATTAATATTGATATAACTGTTTGCCACATGTAACAATTATTACGTGTCAAGTATACTCAAGAAATATCTTTAATGTTAAAAAGAGACTGAATAGTCTCATCCCAAAGAACAACATCTGCAAAAGCTAAATCTATACTTAGAAAAGTATTTTTCCAATTACCTGTGTGGTGTAATAGTTAACATGCTGCTTAAGGAAATAATGGATTGATTTGCTGGAGAAGGAGCATAGACAAAATAATCCCAGACTGGTGCAAAGGCTTTCTTGGCCAATGAATATTTACCAACTTGATAGGCAACCTACAAGACAAGGTGTATTTTTGAAATATAATGTTTTCATTTACGTCATGGGCACAGATAATTAAACATAACTTCTGGGTCAGTACTATCAATCTCTAATTTAAAATAGAGGTTTTTTTAGTTTGCTGCTCTTCCTTAGAACTCCACACACCATGGTAACTATGTCAACTGGCAAGAGAGATAAACACATTTTGGAATCTCTTTCATTCCTAAATTACAAGGAAATTTAAAATCTCTGAAAAGATATTTCAAATTCTCCTAAGCAAAACAAAGATCACATCTGAGCCAAATTAATTTCATTTCCATCTATCTCTGCAGTACATGGCATATATTATAAATATTGTTATAATGAACAATCTGTTCCAAGAGAAACAATCATATTTCCCAAACCAAAAGTATGAAATATACTTCATTCTTCCCTGGCTCTGACTCACACTTTGGGGGCTTTCATACAGCAAAGGGAAAAGAGCTGAAAAGAGAAAATAATGAAAGAGAAAAGTTAAGAAGGAAAACAATATTCTTATGTTTAGTACTTGCAGTAATCATTATATCCCCCATATCCACCTCCCCATGACATTCTAATCCCACTACTACTTGAGTAGGGCCCCAGACAATATATTCCAGATAAGGAGCTAGAATTTCTCAACTTTTCTCAACTTCTCAAGCATTTCTCAACTTTAATCCACTTTCCTTTGCAGTCAATGGAATCTCCTGTGGCTCAAGCAGAACCAAACCCCAAATCCTTCTAGTTTTAAATAGCATACATGGATTACCTGAAACCTAGCAGAAGATCATGCCCTTAAGTATACACAGAATACATAGAATGCCTGTCCTAAGTCAGCCAAGGACCAGACCCACAAATCACAAACCAGCACATGAAGGGCAAATAGTCAGATGTTATGAAGCCAGGGTTCTTCCTAGAGCCAAATCCTGTAATGACTTGTTTTCTTCAGTCAAAGCTACTAGAGCTTCAAAAGCTCTTCAATAACTTCACTACATGCAGATGAGGTTATCATAGGAATTAGTTGGTTCATATAGCCAGCACTTGACTGCCAGGTGGCCTAGACAGGTGGAGTTACTGTCCTGTCTAAAAGTAGCACTCAGGAATCATCAATGTGAATCTGAGGCAATTCACTTTCCTAGGTTACCTAGGCCTCAGAACACCTCAGTCTCCAAATGTGTCAGCACCATCGTCAGCAGCCTACTCCAACGCCTGGCTTCTGGCAGTCATAACTGGTTATGATCCATTGGGTCCAAACCTTTTTGAGTATGAACTTTTTAAGAGGAAACAAGTTCCACAGACACCCCACACAGTAGCTATATCTCTCCTAGCTTTGTGTCTTCTGCAAATCTGTCTTGTTATCTCCACTGCCCAATCCTTCCTCTCTTCCAGATATTATGATATATAGCAAAGGCAACCTCTATCCCTATGAAATATTGTCGTAACATATTCAGCACAGTCTTTGAGTCTGTCAAATTCTTTCTGGATCCTGACTCTGTCGTCCAATATGTTAGGCACAACTCTTCTACCTTTGTATCATCTGCAAATTTGATAAGTACATATCATCCTGGACTTTGAAAGAGCCCAGGATGAAAGACAGAACTAAAGCATTCTTCATGCCTTTAAGAGTTTCTTACAAAGTAAAACTGAACTCTTCTTTGCCTCCAGCCGATAAATCAGTTCTGAATCCACCTCATGGTAAATATTCATTGGCCCTGACTTTGGCCCTCTATTTTATCCATAAGAAAAGCATTATACCTTAATGGACTTTGGCAAATGCTTTGTTAACACTAAAGTACAAGATATGTAATTAGCTTCATTTTATAGATAAACTGACACAACATCATTTCATATAACTCAGATCTAGAAGGCATCAGAAATCATTCAATCCAACCCAATTATTTTACTTGTAAGGAAACTGAGGCCTAAAGAGGTTACATAATGTGACCAAAGTCACACAGGTAGCAAACACCAGAGGTGGGTTTTGAAGAACCCATGTCTTCTAATTGTAGAGCCAATGCTCTTTCTAACACCACTCTACTGATTATGTCTGATTTTACTATTTATCTAAGATCTTACTATGTAGAGCCAAGGCTACAATCTCCTACTTTTTTACATCATATCATTCAAGCTCCATAGAATTGTGTTTATAATGGAGGAACATAAAATTATGCCCTTGATCTGAAGAATAAAACCAAAGAGAAATGGAGATAGAAAAGGGGATAATAAAAGGAAATGCAAAACAACTATACAGTTTATAAAAAACAATTTCCAAGATAGCACTAATTAGTCACTCTTAAGACAAATACAAAAGTACTTTATAGAAAGTAAGATGAAAATCACGTGACTCTCCTAAAAGCCATCAGCTAATATTGAGAAAAAACTATGAAATCAACTCTAAAAGGTAATGTCAATCATTAAGAACCTGTAAAATATGAACTCTAATGCTACCATGGACTTGACGCCAATGAGTTTATTTTTAACTTGCTAAAATGAAAAAAAAAGGGCAATGGATAGCAGAAATCTTATAGAAAAGATTATCCAATGTCCATCAACTTCCATGAAAAGGAGAACAAAAGAGCCTTAAAATAACCTTAGTCAGAAAACACACAATTTGCTTGCCAAGAAAAGCAAGATGGTGGCTAAAGCCAACACTGGTTTAGAATGTAAACTTGATGGTAGAATCATACAAAGACAAAGGATGATTATGAAGAGTACTGCTTCAAGAAGCAGAGAAAAGCAGCTTTAAAAAAATTTTACAAGGGATCCAAACAAGAAAAGTCATCCCAAGGACCCTTAGGGACAAAAAAACAAGAAAAATGGAAAAGATCTATAAAAATCTTTAGTGCCACCACACCTGAACTCTAATCTAACATCATGGTCCCAGATGTAAAAATGGCATTAGAGAAAACAAATATGAGGAAAGCAACTGGACTTTTTCAAGTGTACGCAGAGAAGATCATGCTGGTAGCAATATAATTGTCAAGTTTTTGAGTGATCAATTCACCAAGTAGTCGAAGAGGAGAAAGAATCAAAAGACCTGGAAAAACTCAGATCAGACACTAATTAATGTCACGCCCCACTTCCCAAAAGACAGCTGAAAAAGTATCAGGAACTACTGACCTAAATACCTACTTTCCTTCTCCATAAGGAAAATCTTAATGAGTCATCTACATGTTAACCAAGGGTATCCTCAATGAGAGTGTTAGTAGGGAACAGCCAAACTTTCACAATATTCTAGAGCAAATCACCTTTTTTAAGATGAACTTTGGGGAAGGCATGGACACAGGTTAAGTAATCATTAATAGGTAGTGATGTGTTCCACTGGAAGGAATGTCCAAATCACTAAGATTACAGATCCCTCTGAGTGATCAAAAATTGAAACTAAGATACTACTGTTACCTTCAAACAAGTATCAGAGAAATGATCAATCCCAAGAAATAGAAACGGTAAGAAAGGGAGCAACTTCTAAAGGATCCTTCTATTGCTAAATTAAAAAGACTTCAATTTGGTTTCTATGTGAAACAATTAACAAAAAAGTAGTAAAAAAAAAAAAGCGAACCAAGACACCTATCAAATGATGTTCTCAATTTGCTGATGCAAAGCAGAAAAATAATCTCCAACGGCAAGTGCAGTGTTGTGCTAATAACATCTAACAATATAAATTTACTTCCTGGCAGACCTTGAACTGTAGAAGGAGTCAATTAATTTCCTTTGAAAAATCAGGCAAAGTAGATCAGGAGACCAATCACTGCCTACAGGAAAATTGACAAAAAAAACCAAAACAATTGTCTTCCCTACCAAATAATTTTCTTCCAACAAAGAGAGGGCTGTGTAAAGATTCCAGAGGTGACAACCAAACTAAGAAAATGACTGGACTACCGAACAATCACAGCTGGTGCTGAAAGAATCCCTGAGAAGCTATCTTTGCATTTTAAAGATAGATATTTGGTATCAAATACCTCATAATTTTGATTTATGAACTAATCAATGTTGATGGAAATTTTTTTTTAGAAGACAGTAAGCTGGAAATGTGAAAAAATAAAAATAATATTCCATACCGGCACAATTAATGGACTGAAAGCTAAATAAATCTTGGACTTGTAGAATCACAAACCTCCTTTTTCCCCTTTGAGATCAGACCTATATTAGTTAGTGATATCATCAGTGTACACATACCTAGAACACATGTGGGGGAAGGGGAAGAAAGTAGGAGAAAGCAATAAAGATGTATTACTCATAAAACAATATCCAAAACAGTTTTAAGCTAAAAGTGAGCTCTGGAGTCTGAGGACCTGGGTTGAAAGTCTGTATAGACCTCGAGTAAGTCATTTCTTCTCTCTTGGCTTCAATTTGTATCATCAATAAAGCTAGAAAATTGGGGGCAGAGCTAAGATGGCAGAAAGGAAGCAGTAGCCTTTCCAAGCTCCTCCAAGAATTCTATCGCTAAAAGCTAAAAAGTGAATTTGAATGGATTTGAGAGTGACAGAACCCATTGGGAGATGGATTGTGGCAGATTCCCAGCCCAGGAAAGTGCCTACTCAGGGCAGGGCAGGGAGAACGCAGAGCACACAGGAGCTTCACCAGCACAGATCTGAGAGCAGAGTATGACAGACTGAGAAGAAGCCCCTGCCAGCCAGCAGACTCACCCAGCCGGAGGGGTTGGCAGCCATCTCACCACAGGACAGAGGATCATCGGAAATGGGTAGGAAAAAACTTGGGGCCCACAGCAGGGTCAGCAGCTTTTTCTGGGGCTAACAGCCTGCAGTCTGGATGTTTATAATTACATACACAAACCTCCAGAAGTCAAGATAGAGGAATAAAATTTAGTTGCTCTGATCTCCCCTCCCTGACCCAGAAAAGTCCTGAGTTAAATGCCCCATCCAGAGTAAAATCTTGAATTAGTGGAAACAGCCTCAGGCTTGGGTGTCACTGAGGAAAGGGGAAGGGAGCCAGAACATAGTCTAAGCCCAGGAGGGTGGAGCCAGCAAGCCGTAACAATAAAAGCCCATGTGTGCTTTAGCACCACCTGGCCAATCAGCAAACTGCAGCCCTGCCCTGGCCTCCTGATACTGAGCCTGCAGGAGCTGTAGCCCAGAGACACAGAGGTGGAAACCTGAAGGAGCCAGACTACCCCACCCACATAGGTTACTCTATAAGCCTCAGGGTAACTCAGGGGAAACATTGAGATTCCTGGTCTTGGCCTCAGTCTACATACTCAGAGGCTACAGCTTGCAAAGTTAACAACCAAACCCCTACCTCCCAGCCTGAGAAGCTTAATACTTCTGCACCCCAGAAGCAGATATCCACTCTAAAAATCCAGGACAAAGGTAACCACATTGGGGAAGAAGGAAACTGCAAAGGCTAGGACCATCAATCCTTTTATAGTGAGCAAGAACAACCAAACTCAGAAGACAACAGGGACTCTATACACACACTAGTGACCACAGAAGGAAATGTGAATTGGTCTCAAGCCCCAAAAGCATTATTGGAGAATCTCAAGAGGGATTTTAAAAACTAAATTAGAGAGGTAGGAGATAAATTTAAATCTGCAGTGACCAAATTGGAAAAAAATCTCACTGAAGAAAACAAATCTTTAAAAAGTAAAATTGAAGAATTAGGACAGGAGGTCCAAAATCTAACCTCCCTAAATACCTCCATAAAATATCTCCCTAAAAATGAAAATTGAACATATGGAAAAGGAACTCCAAAAACGAACTGAGGAGAATAATTCACTAAAAATTAGAATCAGTCAAATTGAAGCTAAGGACTCTATGATGCAACAAGAGTCAGTCAAACAAAACATAAAGATTAAAAAATTAGAAGAAAGTACAAAATATCTCACTGGAAAAACAACTGACCTGGAAAACAGATCCAGGAGAGATAACCTAAGAATTATGGGCTTCCCAGAAAGCCATGATGAAAAAAAATCAGCCTGGACAGCATCCTCCAAGAGATTTGTCAAAGAAAACTGTCCTGAGGTCCTAGAATCAGAAGGGGAAATAGTTATTGAAAGAATTCACCAATCTCCTCCTGAAAGAGATCCCAAATTGAAAACTCCAAGAAATATAGTAGCCAAATTCCAGAGCTACAAGATCAAGGAAAAAATACTGAATGCAGCCAAAAAGAAACAATTCAAATACCATGGAACTACAGTCAGGATTACACAGGACCTAGCAGCTGCTACATTAAAAGATCGGAGGGATTGGAATATGATATTTCATAAAGCAAAAGAGCTAGGACTGCAACCAAGGATCAACTACCCGGCAAGACTGAGCATATTCTTTCAAGCAAGGAGATGGTCATTTAATGAAATAAAGGACTTCCGGACTTTCCTTATAAAAAGCCTGAGCTCAATGGAAAATTTGATCTCCACTTATAAGATCCAAGAAAGACATAAAAAGGTAAACAAGGAAAACATACACTCACACATACACATACACACACAGATGCTCACACATGCACATAACTTGGGACTCAATAAGAGCAAACTGTATACATTTCTTTGTGAGAAGCAGATACCTGTCAATACTGAAATTTGTACAAGTATTGTGACACTTAAAAGGGATGTACATAGAAAGAAGGTGTGGGTATAAGTGAACTAATCTGAAGATTTTTTTTTAAACCCTATTAAGGGGAAGAAAGGGATTGTAATGGGAGAAAAGGAAAGGTAGAGGCAGAAGATGGTAAATTATGTCACAAGAAGAGGCATAAAAACATACTAAAGTGGAGGAGTGGGAAGGAAGGAGATGAGCATCATATGATCATTACTCTCATTGGTTCTGATTTAAAGAGGGACCAATACAAAGGGCTA
>CM053581.1:412416762-412442244 GCA_028627135.1 Pseudochirops cupreus
GAATATTATAATGTTTTGAATGTTTGTCTTGATTTGTAATGGAATAAACAGAGTGTTCACTCTATTTTGTAATCTGAACTCTAAAAGCTGTTCACAGTAGCATTCCTTTGGGAATCTGCTGGTGAATGGCATTACAGAGGCCCTACTCTTAAGTTATACATTATTTATCAAAAAACTGGATAAGTAAAAGAGAATGGAATAACATTGTATATTAAGAAAGTTCTCATGGGAGAATATCCAGAAACCAGAAAGGAGAAACATGGTAGAAGACACTGGGGTAAAAAGTAATGGAAGGAGAAATAGAAGCAATTTTGTCATCTCACTCTACTGTAGACCATCTGGACAGAAAGAAGAAATAGATAAGGACTTATAAGTCTACTACAAAGACATGACCTAATAGTGAGGGGGGACTTCAGTTATCCAGAATCTATTAGAGCTCTGACAAAGGAATAGCAGCTGATAACATCTTTATTTCCCTTAAGGATCAAGTGATCCTTCAAAAGGTGGAGGAGAAAAAAACAAAGGGGAAAATCTATTCCGAATCCAATTTTTACTAATGAGGAGGAATGGCTTATTTGGGAAACATGATGGGAACCTTGGGGAAAGTGACCAATCAATCAGTAAGCATTTATTAAGCACCCCCTATGAACCAGGCACTGTGCTAAAGCACTGGGCTCTCTGCCTCTTATTATTTGTGATAGAGGAGAGGAAAACTGGGCCATTTGACTTGTACTCTGACGTTGGGGAAAGAAGATTTCACAGGCTTCAGAGGAAGAACAGGTTGGATTACATGGAAGAAAATTCTATAGGAAAAGTCAACCCAGAAAGGGTGGCAAATTCTCAAGTCATCAAAGAAAATGATTTCAAAAAATGAAAAATGCAGTGTGAATTCACAAAGAACTTCCCAACCAATTTACCATTTTAAAAAGAGACTTAGAGAAAATGAAAGCAAGGGTAGGTACTGGAGAATGACTTCAGCAAAATGGCACAGTAGGAACAACATTCTAACTCTCTCCCCCTTGCTGATTTCTCCCTAAAAAGTGTTGAGACTGTTCTCTAGACTTGCTTGGCTTCATGGACTAAAGGCTTTGGTTGTTAACATCTCCTTCTCATTGTCCAAGTACCTAACTGCCACAAGGAACTCCAGCTGCTCTCTCTGATGCTTGGTTTGTGGAAAATGGGCACATCAGTGAAGGAAGCTTCACTCAGCTGAATCAACTATTTTTGTCACTTGTCCTTTCTTTTTTAATTTTAAAATTTATTTTAAAAATTTTATTTATTTTATTCTGAACTTAAGAAATAAAACAAGCATTTCCATAACATAGAATAGGAAGAAAAAAAGGATGATTGTACACGAAACTGCAAATCTATTATGTTCAACCAGCTTTTCCTTTAAAATATATAATAAAGTTATCATGGAACTTTCTTTTTTTTCTCTTTTTTTCTTCCTTCCCACCCCCCACTATAGAGATGGCTACCACTAGACACAACTATGTGTATATGTGTATGTAAACCATTCTATTCAAACTTCTGTTTATCAGTTCTTTCTCTGCATGAGGATAACATCTTCCATCATATATCCTTTGTAGTTAATTTGGGTATTTATAATAGTAAAAATTATTAAGTCACTCGTAGTTCTTCTTAAAACAATAATTGCTGTTACTATATATGGCGTTCTCTTTGCTCTGCTCATTTAACTTTTCATTATTTTGTGCAAGTCTAGCCATGTTTCTCTACCATCATCAAACTCGTCATTTCTCATAACACCACAGTATTCCATCACAACCAAATACCACAACTTGTTCAGCCCTTCCTCAATTGATGGACATCCCCTCAATTTCCAGTTCTTTGCCTGTCCTTTTTTTGAATGCTCTTCTTCTCCAGGTAAGTAAATCTCTTTTTGTTAACTGTTCAATGACCTACAACTGTTTCATTCTTTCCATAATTGAATATAAACTACCAGGGACTAGATGGAGTCGGGCCCAGCACAAAACAAATGGTTTGGCATAGAAATGACGAAACTGAGAGCTGAGGCTGACAAAGGAAGCTTTTCGTTGGTGCTTTGAGAGGATCTGTTGAAGGATATGGCAAGTTTTAAGCGCGGGAGAAAGGAAGAATGAGGGGGATGTGATGGTTTTCTTCTAGTGTCTGAAGGAATATCACATGGAAGAGAGATTAGATGGCACTATTTTGCAGCAGAAGATAGAATGATGAGCAGTGGTTGGAATTTCCAAAAAGCCAAATTTAGGATTATTGTCAAGAGAAACCTTCTAATAGAGCTCTCCAAAAATGGAAGGGAAGTAGTGGGATTGTGAGGGAGTGGACTCCCCTAATTGTTGGGTATGATGTCATGGGATTCTTTATTTGGTTATTGTCTGGCCTCTAAGGCCCCTTCCATCTCTGAAATTCAGTAATTCTGCTTGTTGCAACTCTGGAGTATAGCAGTTTTAGGTGAATTACTTGGTTTGTCAATTTAACAAAAAATACTCTCCTTTAAAAAAACAATCTCAACGCCAGACCAATTTGTTTTTTGGTATAGGCAAGGGGAGGACAGAACTAAAAACATCCATAACCCTCTGGATTAAAGACAGACATTTACCTGCTTTGACAAGTTCTCAATCTTTGGAAGCGGAATAAACGAAAGGCGTGGTTTTGGCATTTTTCTCCTCTTGTCACAATTCTAGCTGGACCTAAAAAGCACAAGAGTTGTAGGGGGCAGCTAGGTGGTGCAGTGAATAGAGCACTGGCCCTGGGGTCAGGAGGACCCGAGTTCAAATGTGACCTCAGACACTTGACACACTTACTAGCCGTGTGACTTTGGGCAAGTCACTTAACCCCAACTGCACTCCAAAAAGCCAAACAAACAGAAAGCAGAAGAGTTGTTAAGCAGTGTTGAAAAAAGCCGGTTGGTTAAACCTTCCAGGCAGTTGTCATGACAACTACCTAAAGCAGCTAATTAGAAGTTAACTAGGACACTTGGAGAGATAAACTTAAGTTGCATTGTACAGGGTTTCATAGAGCCTCTAATCTAATATCTTTTCTCTCTACCTTGACACCAATTTTTGGCAGTTGCTCCATTCTGAAAGGCTATGAAATACGCTTTCTCCCAGCTTCCAATTTCTTAAAAAAAAAAATCCAGTTCTTAAAGCTCCAAATAAGTCACAAGCTTCAGGAGAGATATGTGAATGCAAACTGTATTGGGAAGACCATAGAATAGGCATTCCAACTAATTTCATCTTTAACACCCTGTAAGACTTAGCTCTGAAAAGAGCTGTACAAACTTTAAGTGATCGAGTGATTTGAGTCAGTTATTCACCAGTCTATTGAACTGCCTTGGAATACAGAGCACAGTGTTATAAAAGCAGAGGAAAAATGGTTTTTGCCCTGAGATACCTGCAATCTGTGAGGGGTAGAGAGAACAAGGGCACGAAAATGACTTCAGAACACTCACAAGCAGCATCAGGTATTATGCAAACTACAGTTTAAGGCAAACAAAATCCAGACATTTTATGAGCTGAAGAAATGCAGAGAAAGAGACAAGGCTGATCTGGGCTGGGGAGAGTCAGATGGCAGCTTCGATGGCAAAAATCCCAGGCTCAGCTCGAATCCTGCTTGGGAAGGCACTCTTTCCCAGCCCCCTAGTGGCAGAACGCCTTCCTGTTTCAGAGTGCCTTCATCAGTTCTTTGTCTGTCCACTACGCGCACAGCTATTTGTGTGTTATCTACGGCCGCCAGAGCGTATGTTCCAGGAGGGGAAGTGTGTTGGGTTTTTGTGCTTTTGGTATTCCCAGAGGTATTTACCCAGAGCTTGGCACATAGTAAACAATTAAATGTTTTTTGACTGATTGACCTGGCAAATAATTGGCACTTAATAAATGCTCCTTGGCAAGGATAATCATAGAGGTCCCTTCCAGCTCTAGCTCTTGCTCTGTCATCCCAAGATCCCCAACTGCTTTCCTAGTCATTTTCTCACCTTATCCTCATGACAGGATCACCATGGTACACTATGGTCCTGTCAAACTAGTCTGCTTGTTTTCCCCATACACAGAACCCCAGTCTCCTACCTCTGGATTTTGGCCCAAGCTTTCACCTGTGCCTGGAACACTGTCCCTCCTCACTTCTAACTCTTTAAGCCCTAACTCCCTTCAAGACTTAGCCCAAGTGCTACCTTCTAGCTGATGGCCGTTGTGATTCTCCACTACTCCCCCCTTTAGTGCTCCCATCCTCCCAGGAATTATTTGTATATAGAGATATTCTTTTAACTCACTTCTCTCAGGGTTCTAGGATAGGGTTACACTCTAGGAGTTGGAAAAATCTTTCTCTAATGAAGAAGCTCTGAAATTTTCTACACTCTTAAAAATTAGTGAGGACCAAAACCTGGGAAGACTTGTATGAACTGATGCAGAGTGAAGTGAGCAGAACCAGGGGAACATTGTAAACAGTAAAAGTAATATTGCAAGGTTGATCAACTCTGAATGACTTAACTATTCTCAGCAACACAATGATCCAAGATAATTCCAAAAGACGTATGATGTAAAATGCTATCTACCTCCAGAGGAAGAACTGATGATGTCTGAATACAGGCTGAAGCATACTATTATTCTCAGAAATTTCTTACTTTGTTTCTTTTTTCCTTTCTTTCTCTCCCTTCTGTCCTTTTTTTTTCCTTTTTGAGTTCCTCCTCCCAACAAAATGACTAATGTGGAAATATATTTTACATGATTGCACATGTATAACTTATATTAGATTGCTTACTGCTTTGGGGAGAGGGGAGGAATAAAATTTGAAACTCAAAACTTAAAAAAAAATGTTAAAAATTGTTTTTACATGCAATTGGGGGGAAAATAAAATATTATTTAAAAAATTACTGAGGACCCCAAGGAGCTTTTGTTTATGTGGGTTATATCTACTGGTATTTACCTTATTAGAGATTAAAATGTATTTTATGAAATAGTTTTGAGGTCATGGACATCCTGTGGAACCCCAGGGTCCCCAGACCACACTTTGAGAGCTTCTCTTCTAACACTATCAGCTCAAGCTTGGATATTCCTGTAAGCTGCCAGGGATTAATGCCCTAATTCTATTTAGCCAGTTAATTTAATGAGTTTTTAGAAAAGCATATTTACTTTAAAGATATGGCAAAAACAGAAATCTAAACATTTCCCCCCAGCATGTGGAGGGCACACTGTTTTGGCTCATGGGGAGAGTGGGCTCAGACAACACAGTTTCAACGCAGCAAAGAACCGAGGTCTGTATTCACGGGCCATTACATGGGCCTCAGAGGAGGATGACCCTGAGACCTGCCCCATTATAACACTTTCTCCCTCACCGGAATGCAGTCAGGAAGTAAAGGGCAGCCAGGTGGCACAGTAGATAGAGCACTGGGCCTGGAGTCAGAAGACATCTTCACAAGCTCAAATCTGGGCTTAGACACTTACTAACTGTGTGGCCTTCGGCAAGTCACTTCTTCCTCTGAAAAATGAATTGGAGAAGAAAATAGCAAACCACTCCAGTATCTCTGCCAAGAAAACCCCAAATGGGGTCACAAGGTTTCAAACAAGACTGAACGAGAAGAAGAAGCAAAGAATTCAGTCAGGATCAAGGTCCTGAGAGGCTTTTGAATGCACCTTAGCCAATCACAGTCTGTCTGTCTTCTCATTGCCTGCTCAGCAGACTGAAACCCTCTACAAAACATCTGCATATGCCCCAAATGAGGGAGCAGAGTCATTCTATGATATGTCGTTTTGTCTTTCCTGAAGCAGGCTCCGTAGCCTCTTCCATGTGGAAAATTACATCACCACCCTCCTCCTCCTCCCTCAGTCCCCCTTTATGTGTTTTACTTTTCCCTTATCTATGTACTTGCTGCTAAGTCCCCATAGAATTTCCATTTCTTTAGGGAAGGTTTATTTTTAACTAGTATCCTCAGTACCTAGCACTTGAAAAGAAAAAAAAAAGATGGAAGGAAGGAAGGAAGAGAGGGAGGGAGGGGAAGAAGGAAAAAGGGAGGGGGAGAAAGAGGGAGAGAGAGAAAGAAAGAGAGAGAGAAAGGGAGGGAGAGGAAGAGGAAGAAATAGAGAAAGAAAGAAAGGCATTAGAAGGCGTGTTGAATTGATATGAATTGAATTGAGATAGGCAAGGCAAGTATCCCCAGTTTACTAATGTGAAAACAGACCCAGAGAGATTAAGCCACTTGTTCAAAGTCACACAGCTAGTAAGGGAGAGAACTGAGACTGGTCTCCAGACCTCACAATTTCTGTGCTTTAATACTACACTCTCTAAATATTAGTCTTCCTGGACTAGACACCAGGAGTTACACCTCTATGGGAGAGGATGGTCTTGCTCTGTGGGTATATGTGAACCAGAGCAACATGGTTCTTTGTCAAACAAAATAAAACAGTTCCTTTGAAGGAAAAATAGCAAGACATCTTCAGGCCAGATTGGTCAGGGGCCATTTCTTGCTAAGGAAACCTCAGATAACTCTCTTTAACTTGGAGTAATGTGTCTCCAGGGAGGAATTTATCTTATCTTTGCTATCTGTATTCTCATTTTTCTGCTAGCCAGGTTGAGTATGGTTCTACCACAGCGGAAAACAAGAAACAAGCCAATTTCCCAAGTTTCCATGTGGTTTATTTTAAGAGATAATGTCAGCAGAATAGAAGGTAGTCAGAACCAAAGTGCTACATGATGAATGCTGAGCCAGGAAGACATTTATTTCCAGAGTAGAAGACATTCATCACATAACATCCTTCACTTTGCCTCTTATATGAAATGATCAATGAGGTGGATGTTGCGTCTTTGCCTGATAGTTGTTGATGAAGTAGTGACAGTTACTCACTGAGGTCATTATGGAAAATGTGTTTGCTGATTGGTTTAACCAACTCGTTCTCCCTCAGCCAATCCTAAGAGTGCAATTAGAAAGAAAAATAGACCAGCTTATTGGTTTTTGTTGAGTTGGCTAAAGTTAAGAGGAAGGTGCTTTTTACTATAGCACTTAGGGGATGTCATGAATGCGGGTACTCTCTCAGCCTTTATAGCTCACAGTCCTCTTGGGGAGGGGGAAGGGGTTTCATGAACTACTGTGGCTCAAAACCATTCATCACCCAGTGGACAGCTTTCTGGTGATGAGCTTCTTGGGACCTAGCTGGGCTGATTCTTGGACAGGGGATACACAGCTCATTGCCAGGCCTGTCCTCAAGGCCTTTCCTCTATAAGCTCTGCTCAAGTTTTAACTCTGCTTGCGTAGGTACCCTTGGCTCATTATGAGGAATCGGATTGAACTTGAAAGAGGGGTGTGTGTGTGTGTGTGTGTGTGTGTGTGTGTGTTCTAGGATGATATAGTATTTTGTTTAGTTTTTAGTTTTTTTTAACATGTAAAAGAAGACTGAGGAATATGAAAATCCATTAAAGGCAGTATGAACAATAACCTTGTTGCTTCTACAACAAGGTATAACAGTAACCAATTTAGCAGATACTTAGCCCTTAGAAACCTTCCATAGGTGTGAGCTCTACCTCCTGTTGAAAGGGTGTGAACTCCCCTGTTGCTGACGTGGCAGAAGGGGGTTGGCTGAGACAGGAGGCCAGTGGGTGTATATAAGAAGAGTTCTAGAGACAGAGAGACAGAATTGGGAATCTTCCTCCTGGTGGCTCCTGTTGGAGGAAGCAGGATTGTCCCAGCATCTGGGAGCTGAAGAACTGAAGACTGAAGAACGGAGTTGGAGTTTTCTTGAGAGAGAGAGAGAGAGAGAGAGAGAGAAAGAGAAAGTGTTTCTCTCCCAGCATCTGGAAGCTGACTAAGAAATGAGTTGGAGTATTTCTTGACACCAGAATCTGGTAAAGGCTGAAGTGGCTGTTGCTACGACCTGGAAGGCCATTGTTGCTGCTGCTGCCTGGAAGGCTGAGTTTTCTACTGGGTCCTAGGGCCAGCTGAACTGCTGGAGGACTGAAGAAACATGACCAGGATAAGACTTTGTTCATGGCCTGGCTGATCCTTGAGTTCCTGGCAACAGAAGTGGTGAAGGGTTTGAGATGTACTGGACCCTGTGAACTTCAGTGTGTGCCAGGGACTGCCCTGAGGACTGGATGAGAACCTGGGGGCTGTCTGCCCCTGAATCCAGGTGACTGTTTGGTGGATTCAGGAAGGAGCTGGGACTATGGAAGGAGATCCAGGTAATCAGAGAGACCACCCCCAGTCAAAATGAAGAAAAGACCTCCCCTTGGATGAAATTAAGGTTTGCTGGACACTGAGGGGTGGAGGGTTTTTGTGATTTTTCTAATGAGTGTACTTAGTGATTAATGATATTTGGTAATTGTGAATCTAGGTAAGCAATTGATTAAGTTAATGATTTGGAAGATTGATTATTGTATTATGAATTGATTGAATGATTAAGTATTGATTATAGTATTGTGAACTGATTGAATGATTAAGTGAGGAGGGTTTCCCCCTTAGGGAAACCAGATGATTATTCTTTTGTTCCTTGTTCTAAATATTATAGCCACTGTAGTAAAAACTGTGTGGCCATTCTAATGGTAAGCTGTTGTGAACACTATATTTGTGATTTTCTGTGTAATGTTGTGAATATTATATTATGATTTATTGTGAATGTTTGCCTTGATTTGTAATGGAATAAATGGAGTGTTCACTATCCTGTGTAATCCAAACCTTAAAAGCTGTTCACAAAGCATTCTTTTGGGAATCTGGTTGTACATGGCGTAGTATTATATATTATTTTATAGTATACTATATTATTATATGTTATATATAGTATTTTGTTTAGTTTTTGAGTTTTTTTTTAACATGTAAAAGAAGACTGAGGAATTTGAAAATCCATTAAAGGCAATATGAACAATAACCTTGTTGTTTCTGCAACAAGGAAAATCAGAACTCCTTGTAGGCTTCTAGTACATAGTGTTTACTAGCATTAAGGGTCCTTGTACAATGACAAAAAGAGCACTGGGTTGGAGGGTAGGAGAACCTTGAGCCTGCTCTTGGTTCTAACCAAGCATGTGAATCTTAAGTCACCAAATTGGTCTGGACTTCAGCTTCATATACTGCAAAATTAAGAGATGCGGCTAGACTATCTCACACCAGCCACTACTGTTGCCTTGAGGGCCAGGGTAGGGGGTCTCAAGTCCAAAGCTACTGATGGTCCAGGAATTTCACTCACAAAAGCTAGGGGAGGACAACACACTTAAGATACTCCCAAAGTACAAACCATAATCTTTTGCTAGGATTCGATCCGCAGAGGATGGAAGAAAAACACAGGTATGAGGCATCAGGAGAATCAGACTGGGGATATTTATCTGTGACCACATGGATTGCTTAGTACATGTGCAATGGTAATAGCAACAATCCTTAAACTCTGCCACGTGGTGTCTCTTGGATCTAAGATGTGGCAGGGTTCTAAGTCAGGGCTTGGCAATTTGGGGGAAACCTCTGGAGCCCATCTGGCAAGGTGAAAAGAGGATAACTCCATGGGTATTTGTTTTAGTTGTTTGAGGGAAGATCTTGTAAGGTCAAGTGGAGGACTGGCCAAGGGAAGCTAGAAGGGCAATGTGGTGGCACAGAAAGAACTCTGAGAGTCCAAGATCAGATGAACTTCTACTCAAGTTTGGTATCCATGAACTCCTGAAAGGGAGTAGATGTCCTTGGCTAGTATTGGCATACCAGCAGTCCATTTAGTGACGGTCATATGCATGTTATTGGCAAGTTTAAAAATATTACATATTTTATTTTGTACATTTAAAAGCATTGTTCTGAGAAAGGGTCCACATCAGCTTCTCCAGACTTTGCCAAAGGGGTCCATGACACACAAAATAGTTAAGATTTGCAAGTCTGGCTAGATAGATGGGTATGGGGGCTTTAACCTGAAAGACCCAGTGATCAGGGAGCATTAGATACATGGACATTATCTGCCAAAGAATGAACGAATGAAGGATTTGTTATGCTAAGCTCTGGGGATATAAGTGAAAAAGTCAAACAGTCCCTGTTTCCAAGGAGCTCATATTCTAATGGGGGAGACCACCCATATGGAAGGCATGGAAAGTGAACCTTGTCAGCTACAAGATCACTGGGCACTCTTTTCTTCTCTAGCCTACCTTGCTGTCATAAGTCTAATGAGCCTCAGCTAGTACAGACACTCTCCTTTGTCTGAGCTTTCCAACATGATTCATTGGTCACTTGGCATCCTAGGGTTTTCTCTCATAATACGCCAAATATTAATGAATTTATACTTGAATTTTATTAATTAAAAAGAATAAATGTGTGGCATGTGTAGGTGAAGAACTGGGAATAATAATGAAGTATAATAATAATAATAATAATAATAATAATAATAATAATAATGAAGGTCTTTGTCACCCTTCATTCCCCTTTATGCATTCCCTTCTCTCTGCCTTACTGAACCCAAGCAAACTCAGGTACCCAGCTCTTCTCACTGAATTGGATATGCCAAGAACACATTGACTTTAATTAATTTAAGATTTCATGCCTCTCCAGAGTGTTTGCGTCCTAAAGGAGGCAGGGCAGGGATGGGAAGTAATAGATTCCTAAGGGTAAAATTTCCTACCCAATGGCACCTGGATGAAGGAAAGATGGTAGTGGTGGTGGTGGTGGTGGTAGAGATGATAACCATGAAATTATACCATAGAGATAACTGGCCATCCTGCCCATGACTAAGGGTGGTTTGGGGAATGGGGTGGTGTTGGTAATGGTGTGTTAGATGTAAGGATGATAAATTAAAGGTCTGTCACTCTTCCTGGACCTCTCTTTTGTATTTATCTCACTTGTATCATAATTGTTGGTATATGTGAACTTTCCCAACCATAAGATTCTAAGTTCCTTGAAAAAAGAATCAATATGTCTTTATATCTTGTAATGAATGTCCTCACCCCTCGTGCATAATAGTCATAGATTTAGCCCTAGAAGTAACCTCTGGGGTCATCTCATCCAACCTTCTTTGTTTTACTTTTGGAGAAACTGGGGCCCAGGCATTAAGTGACTTGCCAAAGGTCACCAAGGTAGTAAGCAAGAAAATGGGAATTTGAACCCATGTAGTTGGACTTCAAATCCAGATCTAAATCTCTGACTTCCAATTCTTTCCACCAGGCTTCACTTTCCTTTAATGTTTGTTAAATTGAATGTGGAAAATATAGAAATTCCTTTAAAAAAACTATTTGAGATTCATTTTACAAGATTTGTTTTCTTTTCCTTTCTAGACTATGTTTTTTGAGTGTTGTACTGAGATAGAAAGTCTGCTTTTGCAATGTGAAGACTTGCCCCTAAAAGTTGAGGTACGTACCGAAGTGTTAAGACCAAACCTCTGCTAAAAATACTAGCTCTTTCTCCAGGCAAACATGCTCAATGCTGTGGAAACCAAAATGCATAAAACATCTATGGTACATAATATCAAGAATCTAAACTAATCTTTTTAATTAATGTGACTTAGCAATAGACACAATTTTTGATTGTAGAAATATAGAGACTCATGATACTATACCATTAATAACAGACCCCATCATTAATCTAACTTTGGGCAGACCTAAGACACATGAAAATGGATTGTTATCTTAAGACGCACCATTTATACTTCTGAAACAGAGTTTTCATCACAATACAGTCCATCACAGCTCTTACAAAAAAATTTCTCAAACACTTTTTTGCGGGGGGAGGGGGAAGGTAGTGGTTTACAGTCTGATGAAGATGCCCAGATCTTACAGGTTCACATTTTCTAAACAATAGCTTTGGTACAGCCTTGAATGTAAAATTGTGTTTTGTTAGTAAAAAGTTACCTTTTTCCATTCTTTGATACTTCAATCTTTATACTGCTTTGCCAATGACAGGTATTTTTTTCTTTGTAGCAGTAGTTAAGCCACCATTTTGGGTTTTTTCCCATTGTTCTTCCCACTGTTTTTCCAAACTAAAGAAGCCTATACTTCACTGTAGAGGAATCAGTAACAATTCATTGAGTTGCTAGGTCCCTCTAATGATCTGGTTTTCTGAGGATTAATTAGGATTTTTCTCAGTAAAAATTTGTGAGTTCTTAGCATTTTGTTTTCAACTTTGACCCCACTTTCCTCATTAAAAGGAATTGAGATTACCCTTGGTTCTCACAGGCTGCTTCTGGCTGTGGAAAGATAATAGGGTCATAGACCTGAAAGGAACCTCAAAATTTCATCTAGCCCCAACCTTTTGCTTTATATTTGAAGAAACTGAGACTTGCAGAGAATGTATACTGTCTAAGGTTATTTTGGTAATAAGTTCCATCTGAACCTAGGTCCTTGGTTTCAAGTTTAGTCTATTATATCATACCATATCTTTCATCACAAAAGCCAAAATACTTTGCTCTTTACAACTGGCCCATACCAGGACAACCCCTTCACCTATTGGACCTTCCTGGGAAACCTTCTCCCGGTAGCTGGGCCTCTTCCTGCTTCTGGGCATCATGCTGCTCTCTCAGATCAAGGCTGGTCCCCAGTTCTGCTCAGTAAGAAAGCAGCCACCTTTGGAATCCCACCAGAGAGGCTCAGTTTGCTGTCTGGGTAGGTGAAGGCGGCTCTTGCCAAGAAGGCAGGACATTGACTACTGCCTGGAGGAGCCTTAAGGACTTCACCAAACTTTCATGAGTGTGAAAGCATAAGTATTGTGTGTGTGTGTGTGTGTGTGTGTGTGTGTGTGTCTGCGCTCTGTGTGTGTGCCTGTCTGTATGGTTCTGCATTTCTTTTACCCCCTTTCCCAATATTTACTCCTAAAGAGGAGGGTACTGAGTTTATTGTGCTATCATTGTATAATGCTTATCCCCTCACCAACAACCTGGGGGTCCTCAGAAAACATTATCTGATGGAGATGATGGTAATGGGTCCCAGAGTAATTATTTCCTTTGTATGTAATATCTTTGGGCTAATATAAATTGGAAAGCGGGAGCCTGTCTTATTTTCTTTATTGTATCTCTTAATGGTCCTTTGAATAGGCTGTATAAGAGCCTCTCATTCTACCTTTATTTGTGAGATATAATCCCCCTGTCCTCATGTGAAGAATATTCTTTGTGTGTAAGTTCATAAAACATCCACTTAATATTCCTCCATTCTTTTGAAGACAATGCTGGATGGCGTTGGTTCCAGACTGCTTTTAAAATGGTTGGCTGACTTTGATCTCGGTCTCTCACTGTTCATTTCTGTTAAATCTGGCTAAGAGAGGGGAAAAAAAACCTTAAGAAAAGGCCAGCCTGTTAAGGCAGTTTTCAGAATGCTAAGAAAAGACTAAGATATTGATAGCGTTTTCAAAATGTTCCAATCTTCTGAGCTTTGCCAAGCAAGCGAGATCAGGGTGAAGGGCACTCTCATAACTTGAAGATCTTTTATATAATCTGTATTCTCAAGCGGGGGGAGGGGGGGACACTCTGCCTTCAGTGAAATGGGGAGTGCCAGTGAATAGGGCAGCCAGGATGTAAGAGACCAAGGGAGAATGTGTGGCAAAGAGTCATGCCCTATTAAGCCCATGACTTTCTTTCCTCTCAATACAACTGCCCTTCGGGGGCAGATGGATGAGTTCCTCAAGTTTATTTCCATTCTCACAAAGAACTTCATGCTGTAAAGGGAGTAGGGGAGGCAAGGAAAGGAGCATTTAGCATATCCATAGTTTTTTTTCTGTTTCAACATCAAATAAGTTCTTTGTTTGCCTGCTAGATAGTGGCCTTGCCAGGGACTATGAGAGTTAATAAATGCAACTATATTTGCAGTTCTATATCATGAAGCAGGCCCTATTTAATTCAAAATAAATTATCTACTGTATACAAGGCACTGTATTGGGCTGGATAATAAGGATGTGAAACTGGATAGAAAGATACCTTGCCCTCAAAGGGCTGACAATGTGGGGGGGGCGGGTGGTGAGAGAGGTACCAGGGAGAGGTCCAGGCAAAGCTTCTTAAGAAATTTAAGTAAGGAAAAAAAAAAAGAAATTTAAGTAAAAAGAGGTCCGCTTGAAGCCAGAAGAATCACAGGATCTAGAGGTGAAAGGCATCTTAGAGACCTTCTAGTCCAGCTCCCTAATTCTTCAGTTAAGAAAACTGCAGATTGGTGGGGCTAAGTGACATGCCCAAGGTCACAGGGGTAGTGGAGGTCCTCTTTGGACTGCCTCCAGAACCAGTACTACCCATTCCCCCACATGCTGGAGTCTTAGGGAAGGCTTTATAGAAGAGAAGGTACCCAGCAGAGGCTTAAAGGGAGGGAGAGATGTCAAGAGATAGAGAGGAGGTGGCTGTCCCTTATGGCAATGTAGAAAGCAAAGGCAGAGGGACGGAAGAGGGAGGAAAAGAAGGGGCAGAGGCCAGTTCAGTTTGGGTGGAATCTAGAGTATATGAATAGTAGTATTAAGAGGTGAGGCAGGCTGAAGAACAGCTGGGTCAAGGCTTTAGGCAGTAGGCAGCCAAGTAAAGATCCTTGAGTAGGATGAGACCATCCTACTCAAGTGGTGAATGCAGAAGATTCCTTGGGCATTGCTATGAAGAATGAATTGGAAAGATGACCAAATGGAATGAGCAAGGCAATTCAGGAGGTTATTCCAGTGGTCTATCCAGGTGAGAAGAGGGGAGGGAGCTGAGCGAGGCTGCTGTGACACTGTGGGCAGAAAGAGAAGCAGAAGGATTGGCAACTTAATGGACGTAAAGGGGAGGGAAGATTCCATAATGACCCTGATGGTTCTGCTTAGGTGACAAAATGATTGCATCCATAGACGTGGAGAAGTCAAGGAGTGGAGTTCCATGGAATGGGGGAAGAGACACGCTAAGTTAAGCTTTAGATGAGTCAGGTTGCACGTGCCTCAGGCACATTCAGGCAGAGATATCCAGCAGGCAGTTGGAAATAAGGGACTGGGTCTCTAAGGAAAGGATGGGAATAGAAATGGAGACTTTAGAAAGATTTTAAAAGTAGATCATTGAAGCCACAGCAGTGATTTGTTGTCATCAGTCATTTTCTCAGTCACATCCAACTCTTTATCATCACCCTCCTGAGTCATTGGTCCTGTTGGAGGGTGAAGGACAAACAAATCCAAGGCTGGATTTGAACTCTGGAAGCTGAGCCTTCCTGATCCCAAGCCCAGTGTTCTATCTGCTATTTTAACTTCTGGGTGCCTTAGTTTCTTCCTCTGTAAAGTGGGGACAATTAGGACTGAAAGAGATAACACTTGGGAAGTACTATGTAAAGGCGGGTTGTGGTTGTTGTTGTTATTAAAGCCCTCCCAGTCCAACGTCTGTTCAAACCACTAATTCTCTCTCTGAGGTCATTAAAGGCCTTTTTGTTTTGTATTTCACTAAATCCAAACACAGTAACTCCAAAGGCCACTTTTCCCCCCTGACCTAATATACCTTACTCTCTATGTAAAATTTGATCCAGTGAACTACCTCAGTCTTCTTCATATTCTCTCTCTCCCTTTGGCTCCCATGACCCTGTACTCTGGCTCATGGTTCTCTTCTTTCTTTTTTTGTTGTTTCATTCTCATGTCCCTTAACTGTAGGCATCCCTCCCAAGGTTCTGTCTTTGGCCCTCTTCTGGATTTACAATCTCTCCTTTTGTACTTGACTTTGAAAGCAGTGGATGGAGCAACTGGGCCTGGAGTCAGGAAGACATCTTTCTGAGTTCAAATTCAGCCTTAGACACTTGCTAGTTATATGACCCTGGGCAAGTCACTTAATTTTGTTTGCCTCAGTTTCCTCATCTGGAAAATGAACTGGAGAAAGAAATGGCAAACCATTCTGGTGTCTTTGCCAAGAAAATTCCAAATGCGGTCACAGAGAATGGGACATGACTGAAAAAGGTTATAGAGGTAGTAAGTTTTTGAAGCAGGATTTGAATTCAGGGATTCCTGACTCCAAACCCAGCACTTTATTCATTGTACCACCTAGCTACCAAGTGTTGAAGACCCAATATTTTTATTTGAAAATCCCTCTGATTAAGACATTGAGCTCAGAGGCCACTTATTGTTTGGGATTGTGCTATAAATAGTGAGAGACATCCAACCTCCATTCCAAGCAGTCTCAAAGTCTGATCAACTCTACCTTCACCAAAAAGTCCAACATCTTTCTCTTTCAGTCGCAGGATCACAGTTGCCAACCCTCAGCTGTCCTCTTTCAGTCGGTCTCCCCTGTACCCTCTTTCCATTCCATCTCCCACACAACCAACAGACACGGCCCTGAAGCGCCGCTGGGACCGAGTCGCTGAAGCTGGCTGAATAAAATTCAGACTCCTCTGCTTGTTTGCTGAAGCCTTTCACATTGTGGCTCCAACCTAGTTTTTGACAATCAATAAACATTTGTTAAGCCCCTGCTGTAAGCCAGGAACTGTGCTGAGTGCTGAGGGTACAAAGAAAGGCAAAAGATAGGTCCTGCCCTGGAGGAACAGTCTGAGAGGAGACAACATGCAAAAGAGTTGTGGACAAACAAGTTCTCTACAGGGTTAGTTGGAAATGACCAACAGAGGGACAGCACTAGAACTGCTGTTATTACACCTTGGTTATCCCCCCAGCCCCTCACACACAGACACACACACACACCCCTTTCCCTCTATGTTCTGTCTCCCAGTTTCATGCCTTGGCGTGTGGCATGTTCTCACTCCTAACCCCTAACACTCAGCATCCCTCACTGCCTTCAAGACTGTGTTCAAGTACTGCCTCCTGCAGGCAGCCTGTCCTGAGTCCTCTGACCCCCACCAGGGGCTTTCCCCAAATTGCTTTGTGTCCTTTGGATACATATTTGCCTTTACTTCCTGTGTAGCACTAGATGGCTTATCGGGTAGAGTGCCAGGCACGAAGTCAGGGAGACCTGAGTTCAAACTCAGTCTTAGACACTGTGTATGACCCCAGGCAAGGGCACAGAACCTCAGTTTGCCTCAGTTTCCCCCTCCCAGGGTTGTTGTGAGGATCAAATGAAATAACAATTGTAAAGCCCTTAGCACAGGGCCCGGTGCACAGTAGGTGCTATATAAGTGTCAGCTATCATTATCATCACTAGGGTTCTTTCCCCCAAGTAGAACAAAAGCTTCTTGAGAGTCAGGACCTATTTCCCTTTTGTCCTTGTATCTACAGGGCCTGGCACAATGCCCAGCACATCATGGCGGGCGCTTTGCAAACACTTTTGCCTTGAATTCCCTGAACTGTTCTCTTTCTTGCTATGGACACAAACTGTTTGGACTTTGGGCTAAGAAATCATTTCTCTCACCCCCCTGACAGGAGTAGGCACATACGTGCAGGGGTGCCCTGGTGGATGTTTCACAAGGGGCAGGGACACACTTTAAAGTTTAATCTTCTTGTTATTATGATTAACATTTTCTCCATCGCTTTCTTAGGTCTAGACAATCAACAACATGATGAATCACACCCCAATTTGTAGGATTTGTCAATTTCTAAGGTATAATAAATGATCACACTTAAAAATCAGCTCTCCTTGGCTCCTGCACATCCTTGCTATATGTTATTACATCAAAATATTTGATAAAAATCATTATTTCCTTTGATTCCCAAGTCTTTGGGGATTTGAAAATACTCCTTAAAGTGCTAATTCTGCTAAGGTGGCCAAGCACACCTGAGGTTGGGAACAGAACGGCCAGTGGCCGACATTCATTCAGGGATTGCTCTTGTTGGACAATAGGAGGTTTCTGGGCTCTAGAAATGCATCAAGTGGCTGGTTTAATATACTTTCGTTTGTCCACATTACAAAGAGGGTTTGCAGGTGACACTGACTATTGCTCTTTGTGTGTGCAGATGGGAATGAAAAGACCCACACACACCCTACAGCTCCCGGCTCACACTTCCTTTGTTCGGCCTGTCCTTAGGTTGGTTCCTGTGCCTGTTTGGAGCACGGCCCACAGCTGTTGATGACTCTGCCCATTCATGTTCTTTCCAGGTCCTTTGCTCACAACAGGGCCACCTGTTTTGGATGTCAGAAGTTAAGTAGTTAGCTTTCAGCCTCCGTGAGCACCTTCAAATAGAAGCATCGAGAAATGCCAAGTACTGTTCGAACTCCAGAGTGTCTTCTTTCAAGAGCCCAGGGCCTTGAAAGGATGGGCCAGCATAATTCCCAGGAGGGAGGGTGGCAGATTCACCTGCAGAAAGGCTTTGCTGCCAAAGATAAGAACTTTGACCTTCAGGTGAGGGGAGTGCTGAGCCTGATGGGGCCTCCTCCTTAGTGGCCAGAGCCTGCCCTGCAGGTATCATCCACTGACACTGGGATTAGGGATTGGCAATGGGCTGCTGCATTTGAAATATGAGAGCATGTATGCTAGTCCTCTGAAGAGAGTGGACACAGTGTGAAACATGATAGTTACTAACTATAGGCTCCCATTTCATTTCCAAGATGTCGTTTGTAGCGTGCCCACTAGGACCCCTGAGCTTTCATTTCTGATCCTCTCTCATCTGAGTCCCCTTCCATCTTTCTCGTCATCATTGGCCCGTCCTGGACTTGGCTTAAAATCTGTGTGCCCCAGGAAGCCTTGCCTGGTTAATCCCACGTCCATTCAGTCACCCCACTCTGTCCAACCACCTCTGGAATTTTTATGTCATAATATTGGTGATCATCTGTTTCTTCTAAGTTCTTTCCCTCTTTGTGAAATTATAGAAAGGACCCAACAGCTTGATGCTTTTTATTTAATTTATTCCTCCTTTTGGGACCTAGTGTTGTGTTTGTAAGATCATAAGCTAATACTTTTAGAGCTGGAAGGGATGTTAGAATGGTTCTGCTCAAGGATTAATGGCTGAGTGGGAAAAGGGCCTGAGCCTGTGATTTCCTTGGCAAGGGGGTTGCCTAGGGAAGGGAACTCACTCTCTCAAAGCAGGTGGGCCCTTTTTCTGCAACTTTTACATGTTGAGAACTGCCTGGAGTGCTGAGAGGGTCATGCCACCAAGATGTCAGATGCTGCCCTCAAAACCTACCTTCCTATCTTCTATGCAGTGTTGCCTCATTATCACTGACTGAGCAAAAGACAAGTACGGATCAGGGCAATCAATTTCCTTTCATGATACTGGTCTGGGTAATTCCAAAGGTTTCCTCTGGTGGTGTCAGAGTAGCTGCTCTTACCACAAAGGAGGACCCAGGAGTTGATAAAAAGGACTCATTTCTAACCCCATGGTGTTATGGATGAGCAAATGAGACTGATGCCAAGTGGGAGAGTCTGCCTGTCCCAAGAATATCTCCCCGTGGCTTGATATTTTACCAGAATATTTGTTCAAGATCGTCTTTTCTGTGTAGTTACCTTGAAAGGTTCTGTGTTTATTTCAGCAATTCTGCCATTGCTGAAAACATTTGGAATTCTTTCTCTTTAATTTCCCATAAATTTCCTTTTTAAAGGACTTAAAATGAATAACCTTTTCTATTTTAAAAAAGGGAGATATTTTCTCACAAGAACTATTTTGCCTTGGAATACAAAAACAATAATTTAACATGCCCTTTAAAATAGTAATAATTTAAAGCAAGGACCCCCTGAAGGAGTCCATGGATATATTTCAAGGGGTCTGTGAACCTGGATAAGAAAAAACATGACACCCTCATTTTCATTCCCTTCTAGCTGAAATTTAGCATTTCCTTCAGTTATGAATGTAGGTAACCAAACATTGTTCGGAGAGGGGGTCTGTAGGTTTTACCAGGCTGCCAAAGAGGTCCAGGCCATACAAGAAGTTTCACTGGAAGAGACTTGAGGATCTTTCCTTGAAGCCAGTGTTCTTGGCAGAAGGAGGCAGGTTTTCAGGTAGTTGAGAGCAGCTGTGCTGAGCTGATCAGAGAATATTACAAGTTTAGTTTCATGAGTAGGTGGTAGTCAAGCATGACATGTCTTTTTGTGTATCTCAGTGAAGGATGAGTTTGTGGGCATGTCTAGCAGTATGAGAGTGGTGAGTCAGTGGCAAGTCTGTGTGGATATGTGTAGGTGCAGATCCTTAGGGAAGTTTAGGGGAGACATGTGTTTGCTTGATACCCTGAAGGGTTATCAAGGCAGGGTGTGTATGAAATGACTCAGATGTGGAAGTCTGTGTTATTACCTCATTCAACCCTGGCAGCTGGGAGATGATGATGGGGGGCTGGCTCTACAGAAGCTTGGGGGTTGATACAAAGCCGGGTGGCTCCAGAGGTAGGCCAGTGCTACCTGTGTAATTGTTGGGGTCATTGAAAGCCCTGGATCTGAAGCAGATCCCCACAGTAGCTTTAGGGACTAGGATGATGAAGCCTTGTTGACAACATGAGTAACTGAGCTGGCCTAGTTCTGGATCTCCCGGGCTTAACAAGAGAAGAGAAGGCTTGGGGGAAAAGCCAGTAAACTCAGGAGCTATATGTGAGGAGAGTGGGTGAGGAGAAGCCTACCATCTTTTCATTCAGTCTTTTTTCAGTCATGTCCAACTCTTCATGACCCTATTTGGGAATTTCTTGGCAAAGATACTAGAATGGTTAGCCATTTCCTTCCCCAGCTAATTTTACAGTTGAGGAAACTGAGGCAAACAAGGTAACGTGACTTGCCCAGGATCACAGAGCTAGTAAGTGTTTGAGGCCATATTTGAACCCAGGAAGATTAGTCTCCCTGACTCCAGGCCTGGCCACTCTATCCACTGAGCCACATAGAGACCCACTGTAATAATTAAAGGGGAATTCATGAGCCCTTTAAAGGGGTTTCCTGGCATTTAAAATTCATGAATTCATATAAAATTTAATCTCTAGCTCTATCTCAAGGAACCATTTCCTTTAAAACAATCCTTCTTTATAACCTAACTAATGTCTAATGTGAAAGTATTTGCAGATCCCATACTTAATTGCATGCTGTAATGGGGGGGCAGTGGAGTGAAGGAGGCGGAGGGAGAAAATTTGAAACTCAGGGGATTGTGAAACTGAATCTTGTGAACTGAAAGTAAACAAACAAATTAATAAAGACAAAAAAATTCTAAGCTTTAAGCAGTTGTCTCTGACCTTCCATTAATCTCTTGTCCCCCTTTCAGCCTCTTTCTTCTTAATGTATATAATGGAAAGTGTCTGTTTTCCAGGGTCATAGGCATTTTAAAGTGCATTTGCCCTGCTTAGAGTAGGTATTCTTAATCAGTCTTATATATAGGGGAAAATGCTAGGCTAGAGTGTCAGAGTAGCTGCTCTTTACACAAAGGAGGACACAGGAGTTGATAAAAAGGACTCATTTCTAACCCCATGGTGTTATGGATGAGCAAATGAGACTGATGCCAAGTGGGAGAGTCTGCCTGTCCCAAGAATATCTCCCCGTGGCTTGATGTTTTACCAGAATGTTTGTTGAAGGTTGTCTTTTCTGTGTTGAAAGGTTCTGTGTTTATTTCAGCAATTCTGCCATTGCTCAAAACATTTGGAATTCTTTCTCTTTAATTTCCCATAAGGGAGTTATCTTTGTCTCCTCTCCAGAATGTTCCTGATTATACTTCTTTTGGCATTTTCCACATCCTGTTGCGTTACAATCACCTGTGTACTTTTTATCTCTCCAGTACTAGACCATAAGCTCTTTGAGGACAGGAACTGTCTTTTTCATCTTTGTATCTCCCACTGCAGGAGCAGCTAGGTGGTGAGATGAATAGAATGTACGGCCTGGAGTCAGGAAGACTTCTCTTCCTGAGTTCAAATCTAGCCTCAGACACTTACTGGCCTGTGTGACCCTGGGCAAGTCCCTTAACCCTGTTTGCCTCAGTTTCCTCATCTATAAAATGCACTGGAAGCAGGAAATGGCAAACCACTCCAGTATCTTTGCCAAGAAAGCCCCAAATGGGGTCACAAAAGAGTTGGGCATGACTAAAAAACAACAAAACAATAATGAAAACTCTCAGAGCAACTTCCAAAGAAGAGTTAGAGAAAGGTTTAGAGTCACAGTTGAAATGGTGGTGGGAAGGAGAGAGTGGAGAAGCCTCCCCAAGTGATTCTTTCGAATGCAGCAGCACTCATTTAGATGCACAAATTCTGGTGCCTGTGAAAAAAAATCAGCCTTATTATAGTCACACCTGGAATGTTAGTCTAGGGCTGTAGATTTCCAAATAAAGGATCCTTTTTCAGCAGAGTGCACCTGGAATTACTTATTTTAAACCACCTGGGATGAGAACTACTTAGTAAATATTTCTGTGAATTGGCCTCTTTTTTTTCTAACTTTTTCTTTCTCTCATGCTGGCTCTGGTGGCCATCATGGCAGAGTGGACAGTGCATTGAATTTGTGATCAGGGCCCCTGGGTTCAAAAGCCAATCCTGCCATTGGCCAGCTATGAGACTACAGGCAAGGCCCGTTTCATGGGTCTCACCTTCTCCATCTATGAAATGAGAAGACTGAATTAGTTGACCTCTGATGTTCTCTTCCAGCTATGAATTGGTGACCCAGTAAGCATAAAATAGATGAAAACTGTCTCTATTGTACCACGTGAGAGATTTGCCCTCATTTATTTTCCTCCAAAAATTCCCCTAAATGTAAGGTCAGTGAAATTTTCTTCCCAGAAGAATTTGTTTCAGTGAAGTATCCTTGTTTTTATGAACTAAATGCTGCTATGGTCCAGATGACAGTTTTTAAGTTGACAGTTGACTGTGTTGTGAATTAGCAAAGTTCTGCTGACTGATAACTCATGTCATCATATATTTATTCTTAAGTGTGTAAAAACACACCACAATAAACCTCCATGTGTACATGTATGTGTATACTCTATGTGCACATGTATGTTAAAACACAGACACATGTGCACATATAGATAGATGGGTAGGTGTAGACAGTCTGGTGAACTGACGATTTCACTGATGTGTTAAACTTCTAGATCTAAGTCACTTGTATGTGATTTACAGTCTCGGAGAGTTTTATGGGCCCCTGAGAGGTTTAGAGACTTGTCCTTGATCAGCTGACATTTACATATGAGAGACAGGATTTGAACTCAGGCCTTCTTGACCCTTTAGCCACTAGGCCATGGGGCCTCTTCCAGATCTCTCTCTCTCTCTCTCTCTCTCTCTCTCTCTCATACACACACACACACACATGCATAACTATATGGAAATATTTATTGTACAAATAATGATACATTTTTAACCTTAGAAATACGTTGATAGACCTGAATTCCTTCCTTCATCTCTCTCAAACCACGCTATATGTATTTCACAATGTGTGCTGTATGTTAAAGACTTTCAAAACCAAAGGGCCTGGGTACACTTTGGGAGACTTTATCATTCTCTTGTAACCACTACCCAGGAAATCTGAGGAAATGTGCACATTGATAACCTAGCATTTATTGAGACCTACTTACTTGAAAGCATATAGTTCCAAATATTGGAAGTTTTATTCAGATGAGGGGAAGATAAGAGACAGAGAGACAGAAACAGAGAAAGAGAGACATCTGAATGAGCAACCGTTAGTCCTAAAGATATGTTTCTGTCCCCAAAGTCACACTTGTCAAATACGACCACTCCTTTAGAAGGGGTCACCCTATGCCCAAGACCTGTTCTGGTCTTCTTCCCACTGCCATATGAAGAAATTAAGGGGATTGTGGAATTTCTGTCCTTCTCTTCCCCTCTCCCTCAACTTTTCTCCTTCATCTTCTTTTCCATCTCTTATTTCCTGGTGTTCTTTAATATCTTACTGTAGCATTAGCCACATATTTCACAAGCAATAGGGTCTGTGAGTATTCCCAACTGCTACCAAAAGGGAAAGAGTCACAGGAGACTTGGAACCATTGGTAGAAGGGGTTTCCTTACCAGGGACTTTCCTGAATCACCCCCCACCCAAATCACCAGTTTTGCTTCCATTCTCACCTTCATAGTCATCATTTGGGGAAGCAGCTCCTGTGAAGAAGGGGTCAGTCATTCCCATCAACTGCCACACACAGGGTAAGCAAGCCAGCCTAGAAGAAGAGAGAGAAGACAGAGAGAGAGAGAGAGAGAGAGAGAGAGAGAGAGAGAGAGAGAGAGAGAGAGAGAGAGAGAGAGAGAGAGAGGAAGAAGAAGAAGGAGGAGGAGGAGGAGGAGAAGGAGAAGGAAAAGGAAAAGAAGGAGGAGAGGAGGAGAGGAGGAGAGGAGAAGGAGGGGAGGGGAGAGGCAGCATGGGCTAGGCAAGTCAAATCACCACCATCACCACCTTAACCACCATCTCCCCTCTGATCCTAATGGAGACATGGAGACAGCCCAGGGTCCTAAACCCAAGAGCCTTAGGGGATAGCAGTGCTCCAGAGATGGCAGAGAAGTGGTTTCTCTGTGTCCCTATGCATTCTCACAGATCTCTCTAATGTCTACAAAGCTCTCCTCACTTTTATCTCTTGGAAACAGTGGTGGCATGCTAGTAAATGTTTAACAACTGGCTCTGGGGATGGTGAAGGTGAGGCAGAGGCAGGGAATCTAAACCCAACACCCTTTGAAGTAGAATCCGTATTGATGACCATCTCCTCTATTGCTTGCTTAAGTTTGGGCAATCAACAAAACAATTCAGCCTGATTTGTGGCCTTCTCACGTTTTCATGTTGACAGTTTTGACCGTGAGTTCTGCCCAGCTGCCTCTAGCTCACCTCTGCTTGGAACATGTAGTTCCTTGAAGGCTTGTGGAAGTGCCACCTGATCTCCTAAGTCTCCATGTTATCCCCACCCCTTGCCCCACACAGAGCCATTCCTATTTGCCTTGTACGCATTTCTGTTGTTTTTATCTCTCTTCATGTGTTCCCCTTCATTGGAATGGATGATCCTTGAGGGCAGGGCCTCTTTGGGTTTTTGCCTACATGGCCCCAGAACCTTGGATAGTGGATAGCGTTAGGCACTTGGCAGGGACAGAGCCGGGACCTATAACTTAAGTGGTTCATGGAAGTCCCTGGTAAGGAAACTCCCTCTGCCAATAAAGGTTAGCATCTTGTGTGTAACTTAGGGTGTCAGGTATTTCCTGGAGCATTAAGAGTTTATAAGTGACTTACCCAAGGTCACTCAGCTAGTGTAGGTCAGAAGCAGGATCTGAACCCTTGAACCCTGACCCAGGACTTCCTGGCCAGCTCTCTTTAGTCTATATCATAGAACCTTTGTATGGCACATAGCTGGTCTAATAAATGCCTGTTGAGTTGAAAAAGAACAATTTTTTAAAAATTTATTTATGTTTATTTTTAGTTCACAACATTCATTTCCACAAGGTTCTGAGTTACAAATTTTCTCCCTGTCTTTCCCCTACCCCCACCCCAAAACAGCAATCCCACTGTATACTCCCTCCCCCAATCTGCTCTCTCCTATCTCCTCCCCCATCCCCTTCTGACTTTCCAAGATGGATCTCCATACCCTAGTGCCTGTATATCTTATTTCCCAGTTGCATGTAATAATAATAATAATAAATTTTTAAACATTTTATTTTAAAACTTTGAATTCCAGATTCTTTCCCTTCTTCCCTCATCACCCACCCTTACTGTGAAGATAAGCAATTCAATATAGGTTGTACATGTTTAGTTAGGCAAAACATTTCCATAGTATGAAAGACTGACTATATTTCCCCATCCTATCCTGCCCACCACTTGTTCTAT
>CM053581.1:412442744-412462469 GCA_028627135.1 Pseudochirops cupreus
GCAGTCTTCATGTTTCTTCAAAGGTTTTGGTGTGGGAGTTCTGACTGTGTTGTCTTCCTCCCATTCCATGCTTTGATCCTTCTTATCCTCTAAGAAGGAATCTAGAGTTTGGTTGCTGTTCTTACTTTGCTTCCTTTGCCTGCTCATGATGGCCAGTCAATGATTTTTTTTTAGCTCTGTGGAACTCTGCTTCCAGAGGGGAAAGTTCTGTCCCAAATTGCTGGGATTTTCCTAGCTGCCAGAGGTATTAGGGTGCTGTCATTTTTTTGCAGCCCCCATCAGCTTTGGCTCACTCAAAATGCATCCCAGGATCACCACCCAAGACCACAATCTGGATTCAGGTCACTCAACACAAGAGCACTTGGCCTCGAACAATCTCTTGGCCCCCTGCAGTCTGTAGGCCAGGAGCTCTGAAGCAGCTACATGGAGGTGGTTGCAGGGCCTCCTCTTCTGCTGCTTCCTTGCCCTGGAGGCAGTTTGGCCAGACTGCTTTTCTTCCCCAAGTTTAGCTGAGATCCACTGACCTTTCACTTAGTCCTTGTTCCTTATGGCTTGATAATTCTGGAAACTGCCACAGCTGCCTCAGATCCGCTCTCCTGAAGCTCCAGCTGTGGCTCGTCTTGCCCACACCCTCCCCCTTCCTTCCCCCCCCCACCCCGGGGCCATGCTGCAGTTTCAGGCTGTGCTGCTTTTGGCTCCCAGAGCTGAGATAATCTCTTCCTGCCGAGCTGCCTTCAGTGGGAGGTATATTTGTGAGAGTTTTAGAGCCCTAAAGTTTGTTTAGAGTCATATTTTATGGGTATTTGAGGTGGCTGTGTGGGAGTTGCGGTACCGTGCTGCTCCTATGCCACCATCTTGGCTCCACTATTTATTCTTTAATAATTTTAGTAACTTTTCCCTAATCTCTGCAACACCTAAATAAAGAAACTACTCTGTATTCATATGACTGGGTAAAATGAAGGTGTTTTATAATCCTGTGGTACCACTCTCTTGTGGTTCTCCTACCCCTTTAACATTTCCCTCACTGGTTTGTAAGGTCCTAGATTTAGAATATCTAGACAAAAAAGCAGGGGACCAAAGAGTTTAAATGACTTGCCCAAGCTCCTATAAGTAGCAAGTAGAAGAGCTAAGAATGACATGGGTCCATTGACTACAAATGCAGCTCTCTTTCCATGACGGGACAAGACAATTTCCCTTCTTCCTTCTTTTCTCTGTGTAGATATTGACCAAGGTTCTGCCATAGCCTACATCTCTTCTCCCTCCATGCTCTCTTTGAATGATCTCATCCTCTTCCAGGACTAAAACCCGTCTCTGTATCAGGATGTCTAAGCTCCCATCTCTTCCCTCCAATGTAGTTTTGTATTTCCAATGTGCCTGCTGGATATCTCCCACTGATTATTTAAAATCCCTCAAACTCAACATATCTAATATGACTCCCCAAATAATTTTCACCCCCAGATCTGTCTCCCACACTTCCTTGTTTCTGTTTTTTAAATAAGTTTTTGTTGGTCTTCTGGTTTTTTTTATATTATCATAATTTTCCCCAGTGTTCCATCAATAGATTGAAAAAGTCTGAAAACATGGAATTTGCAACACCTGTGGAGCTCCCATGTTGCTCCCACATTGCTCCCATGTCTACAAAGGGATGTATTAGGAATGTCCTCATATTTCTTTATTCCATTCCTATTCATGACACCTGCCCTTCTTCTTTCAGTGACCTAGATTTATAATCTTAGTGTCTTTCATTCCTCCCTTTCTATACCTCCCAGAGTTAATCAGTTGACAAGTCCTTTGGCTTCTGCTCCCACAATACTGACTTACATTCCTCCTCTCATTTCTACTCACAGTTACCACCTCAGTTCAAGCCTTCATTATCTCCTGGCTGAATTATCACAGTAGCCTCCTAAATTCTTAATCTCTCTTTTCTAATCCATCTTTCATGCAGCTGCCTAAATATTCTTCTAAGGCACATTTCTAATCATCTGTCATTCCCCTTGCTCAAAACCTCCCTGTGGTTTTTTTTACCTACAAAGCAAAATGCAAACTCCTTGTCCTGGAATTCAAGGCCTTTCATCCTGGCTGCACCCTGCCTTTCCAGTCTCCTCTCACACTATTTCCCAACAAGCATTTTGTGTTGGAGCCAAACTGGTCTCACCGTCCTTTTCTCTTATCTTGCCCTTCCCCTGTCTCTTGTCATTTTCACAGGCTGTCGTCCTTCCTGGATCAGAATCTTTCCACATCTCTGCCTATTCATTTCCTCTCTCTCTGGCAGGCTTAGGTTCCCTGCTCCAGCACACAAAACCTTCCTTCTCAATCTCCCCAGCTACAGATGACCCATTCTCTGTCATTTCTTTCCTAATCTTCTCAGCCACAGGTGACTTCTCCCTTCCCAAATTCCTCACCCCTTTCTGCTCAAATTCTTCTTTGCAGCAGCCCCAGCCCGCCTCGCACGATATCTTCAGCAGAAAGCCTTTCCCGGTTCCCTCTGACTTCGAGAACCCGCCGCCTTAGACGTGTCTGTAATTGCTGTCCCCTTTACATTTCCACCACACGCATATTTTACAGGTACTTGTCGCCCCCACTAACCTGCAAGCTCGTTGTGAGCAGACTAGACGGTCTCATGTGTTGCGTTTTGTATCTCCCAGCCTTGCCCAGCCCAAGGCCTGGAACCCGGCACTGCTTACCTGGTGTTGGTTGATTAATTGGCCAAGGAAGTTCTCTGATTAATCTGAGTTGCTAAAAGAGTGGTGTCCCTTTGCTTTCAATCTGATGAGTATCTTTTTTCACATGGAGAATGTGTACTTGTCCATTGGAACCTAGTAGAGATGACTAAACACATCTTAACTCTATACCTAGAGATGCTCCTAATTTGAATTAGTTATAGCTCAGAGTCTTAGGAAGACAGGGTCAGTCGGGAGGAGCCACACTTTATGCTGGTCTATAGTGGATGAATGAATGTTGTTGTTTGTCCTCGGACCATAACTTCAGGGAGGTAATGCCATGACTTGCAAGTGAATTGGATTTGAGTGAGGCAGGACTGTGTAAAATTACCAGTATCACTTTCTCCTCTGGAGCCACCTGAGTCCAGTGGTGAGATCTAGATCAGGATGACTGGAGATAGCCCTGGATGCAGTGGGAGACCTTGGCCTTTTTAAGCTGAGGTCTTTAACAGGATGGAGAAATGAATGAATGAGAAACATTAAGTGCTTACTATGTGCCAAGAACTGTGCTAATCACTGGAGAGGGAAATGGAAAAAAAAAACAGAATTTGCTCTCAAAAAACTCACATTCTAATCAAGGAAGGTAATATGTAGGAGAGTCCAGCTGTAGGGCTGTAGGAAGGCCTGAGAGTTGTAAGGGTGCAGCTTCCAGCCAGGTGGTGAGGCCCTAGAGTCCTTAGGATGCATTGGGTTGTATCCTTCATAAAAGCAGCCCACCACCATTGGGAAGGGGAAGTAGGTGTAAGGGTGGAAGTGCAGAGGAGATTCTGTGTTCCCTCTCGTAAGAATGGGGATGAAAAGTCAGTTCATGGCCAGGAAGCAAAAGGGAGAAGGGGACATTGGCAGGGAAATTGGAAGCAGGTCTGAGGAGGTGAGGATATAGATTGGGAGGTTTGGTACCTGTTTGATGCCATCTCTGGCTGTGGTCTCCTACTGGGATCTGTGGTAACCCTTCACAAGAGATTCTGACAGGGCAGCAGATGTGTGTGTGTGGGGGGGTAGTTCAAAAGAACTGTTAATGGCTGCTGAGTGGCATAAGGAAAGAAATAGAGAGAGAGAGAGAGAGAGAGAGAGAGAGAGAGAGAGAGAGAGAGAGAGAGAGAGAGACCCTTGCTCCTATGGTCCTAGAAAGGTGTTCCTTTATAATGTTGGTCCTGAATGTGAGCTTCTTCTAAGGCCTGGGGAGTGGGGGTGTGATGGAGTGATGGGGAGGATTAGGATAGAATTCTAGGCATCATGATACTAGTCTAGCCTTTTAGGCAGAGAGGAGAGATTTCATGGGTCGTGCCACCCACGGAACTTGCCTCACAGGTAACCCTAAACTCAGTTCCCTCTTGAGAACTGTCTAAATCATGGCATGGCACTGAATCTTTGTGACTCTGTGAAAAAGTGGAAACTAGTGGGGAAGGACAATTATACTATTGATTTGTGAGCACCTTTACATGTTTTGCATTTTCTCTAGGGTGAAAAAAACACCTTTTAAAAAAAAATAAATGCATTTGTTACCTTGAGTGGTTATATGGGATCTGCAGAGATCATATACTCTGTCTAGGAGAAATGATATTTTAGAGTTGCTCCCTAGAGTGGACAAGGTTCCATGTGATCCCAAAGTTTGAAGCCACTGGGCCATAGGTTACACAAGTCTTATTTACCTACTAGATTAGAAACTCCTGCAGATTCTCTGGTACAGTTTTAAAATTTTGCATCCCCAACACAGAACAGTGCCTGGTATATAGCAAATACTTAATTTTGTGAGCTGAATTTAAAAATCATCCCCTATAAACTTACAGACCCCCTAGCTACCAATTACATTTCCATCAGTGGTTCTTCTTGGTTATGACTCCAGGGAGCATCATGCCTACCCCAGGGTAAGCTGATCATCTGACCTCTCCTCACTCTGCAGATTGACTCAACTTTTGATACTTCAACACCTTCTCAAATTCTTCAGTTGACTCTCTCCTTTGATTAGAAGACTGGAGGGTGGAGCAATGGACTCCTCCTCCCAAAGCCTTTATTGAGGGCTCTATTTTCTATCACTGGCTCTACTTGGATTCAACTCTGCAGGATATCATAGCCCTGGACCAAGTACCCTTTTTCATCTTCCCTTATATATTGTCTTCTCCCATTGGATAGGTTAGGAACTGTCTTTTTTAAAATTTGTTATCTCTGGCAGTGCTTATTAAATGTTTATTGTGTTGACTTAAGGTTGGGTACTCTACCACACTTGTTTTCTTTATCTTATTTCTAATCTGTATATAACAGGGCATGGTGGAAAGAATACTGTTTGGGGAGTCAGAAGACTCTTGGTTCAAATCTTACCTCTGACCCGACTCTTGTAGGTAAGGCCTTAGTTTCCACAGACATAAAATGAAGGGGTTGGATAAAATAGCTTCTGATGTTCCTTCCTTCTAGTTCTAGACCTGTGACACTAGGAAATATTTAATGTACAATGATGTCTCTTAGGTATATCTAACACATATGGGACTTTAGTTGGAAGTATTTTTTTACTCATACAATAGTCATACTCTCAAAATATCCTCATTAAAGAGATTATTGTCCCTTTTTTCAACCAGGGAAATTGAGATACAAACTGATTAAAATGCACTAAGGTAGTAATGAATATAACATTCCTAAGTAAAGCAGCAAATAATATTCCCATCTCCAAAGATTAATGAGTAATTCAATCAGAAATACTGGCAATTATAGTTTGTAGGAACCTAGGAAAATAAAACTGACCCAATACACTGATCTAGAGAGACTAGCCTCCATCTAGATGGCACACACATTTTGATTTCCTAGTTCTCCCGCCTACGTAGACTGTGTCTGAGCCACTGCAGCAGCACCAAGGCTGGGCTCCTTTGAGGCTGTGTTCTCTCTGAATACAGTGTCAAGAAGCAAAAATGACTTGCTTCAAGAATGTCAAAAGCAGCAGCTTTTGAAGACTGGAAGAGTCTTAGTGGTTTTTTGAAAAACAACAATACACCTGATAAATTTTTATTACCTGGTGAAAACATGGGGGAAAAAGTCATATTGAATTTAATCCCAACCCCTGCCTCTTCCAAAATGAAATCATTTTTGGTTAGGACAAAGGAAAAAGAAACCTCAATGGATATATATTTTTTTAAGGTACTAAATCCTTAAAACAGATCTCACAGTGTCAAAGGCTCCTCCATCCAAACTTGAATAAATTGTAAGCACAATGTTGGTTGAAAACGTATGAAATTCATGTATTCTATAAAGCCAGACTACAGCCTGGGTCTTCTCTATTTGAAGATTCCTGTTTAAACATAATTGATCAAAGGCTTCATGAAAGTCAAGTATCTTTTGATTTTAGAATATTTTGCAAGGATGGATGACCAGGGAGGAAGGAAAAGAATCTAGAATTCAAAGTTGCAAAATCAAATGTTTAAAAAACAATAATATTTTGCTTGTGGGGTGATCACCCATTCAGGTTTCATCCAAACCATATAAGGCACTTGGAGTACAACCTCCTCTCAAGAGTCCCCAATGAGGTCTCTGCCTCTTCCTGAGTTCCAGGGAGCCCTATGGAGCTCAGTGTGCATCAGGTACCCCTGAATTTGGGAGTGAGCTAGACCAAAGGTGGCAACCTTTTATTGATGGAAAAGCTCAGTGGGAACTCCATTGGGAGCTGACCATATAACAGAGGCCAACTTGACATGGAAAAAAATACCAAATAAAGAGTTTACTCAAACTAGAAAAGACAAACAAGAATGCAGGAGAGAAGCAGACAATACTTATGCAGAACAATTTCAAGTTAGAGAGATCACAAAGGTTAAAGCACAGAAAGAGAAATCAGAAGAGTCAGCTACCCCTGGAGAGATAAGAGGATAGATTCAGGGCAGCAGCTCCAATGAAAAGAGGAAAGAAACTTCACAGGTCATAATCCCTCAAGCTCTTCAGTAAAGGGTCGATGGTCAGCAGCCTGTCTGCTTCCCATTGCATCTGTCTCCACTCCTTTGGCCCCTCTTCAGATGTCCGTGGCCTTGCCTCCTTTCTTCCCCCTTGTTCACTCAGAACAACTTCACAGCACAACCAAATAGCTACAGTCGATCAAAAGAAAACCCCAAAAAGCAGAAAAACAAAATAAAAAAGCTTTGAAAACCATTTTAAAGGTGAACCACTCTTACTTTTCCTTCTCCCATTTGAGTGGGCAAGACAAAGTACTTTCTGCCATTGGAGTTCTGCATGCTACAGCGTGGGTCCGGTAGATGGAGGAGAATGAAGAAGACAAGAAAGCAAAAAAAGGAGTGATAGGAAGAGAACAGGGAGAAGGACCTAGGAGACTCGGGGTTTACATAAATGGTGAAGATCAAAGGCTGCTTATAAAATTTCAGTTATTTTACTAAAACTTTCCTCAGTCGTATTGTGTGATTTGCAAATGGGCAACTACTCCGTCATGCAAGGGAGTACCATGAAAACACATTCGCAGGTTTCCTGGATGGGGACTATGAGCCAAAAGGGTGGCGTGTCCCCTGAAGTGCACCCAAGCCCTTTTTTGTGTCATAGCTTTCTAATACGAATCACATATGCAATGCATTTTAAAAGTAATAGGCTAAACATGTTTCCCTTCATATACACATATACCTCTGAGGACCTTAGCACTTTATTTTGCAATGGAGAAAACTAAGGCCCACAGATGGAAAGTGACATGCAAGATTGTTCTGAATAGGAAATCCTATTGTTTTATGCTAAATTTGAAGCATAGTTTCAAATGTAGCTTTATCCTTATGACTGGTTGGGAAAGACCAGGGACTGATATGCACAAGGATACCCAGAAAGATAAGGAATGTTTTTATATTTAAATGAGGGCACCATCCTTTTCTTGCCATCCTTATTTGATAGTGGAGACAAGGGATGCCTCAGAAAGACATTTTGAGACAAGAGCTGAATTTGTCCAGTAAGGGGCGGGTTCTTATTGTGGTGAATTGAGCAATTTGGACTATCTGGGACAATTAGCTAGTTCCTGCTACCCAAAGATAAACCAGGCCAGCTAGAACCCCTAAACAGCAGCCACTACTTTCACAGGAACACACAGGTAGGATGATTTTCAATAAGACAATCTCATAAGGACAGTTACTGAGGGAGGCATCTAAAACTTATATATAGCAGGCAGATTTCCAAGGCTTCATTTCCCACAACACTTAAGGCTAAAAGACCAACATGTATTGACAGAAGTTCTCTGGATCACGTTTCCCAGAAGGCTTGACATCTGACTGCATAGTATGGTGATACTAGGAAAGAACTACTCTTTAATGGGGAGTACTCTACAGAGCCCAAGGTTTTAAAACTGGGTTAGTGCCAAAGGGGAAAATGGAGAAAAGATAACTATTAGATAGTTCAAGTGGACACAAGAAGGGTAAGCTTAAGCTTGTGGTCAGACTGGGAGAAGGAAGGAAGGAAATAAACATTTATTAAGCACCTATTACAACTATTATCTCATTTGGTCCATACAACAGCCCTGGGAGGTGGATGGTATTACGATCCTCATTTTACATTTAAGGAAACTGAGGCAGACAGCAGTAAAGTGATTTACTTAGGGTCACACAGCTAGTAAGTATCTAAAGCCATAATTGAATTCAGTTTTTCCTGAATCCAGACCCAGCACCTCTATCCACTGTGCCACTGAATAAAAAAAGAGAACCACATGTTTTCCTAAAATTCCATGTATGGCCATGAAATTCCCAAATCCAAGAGTCAAGACTGAAGAGTCAGGATGAGTCAGAATTGGCTAAAACTACAAGTAGAGATTTTTCTGTCCTCATTGAGTCCTGTTTGTGCCCCATGGTTATAAAAACCATAATTTTGAAAAGACAGAATGGTATGGCAGAGACTTGGAGCCAGGGAACTTAGATTCAAATCTCAATCCTTTCCATCTGCAGGACTGTGGGCAAATCATTTCTCTAAGCCTTACTTTACATATATGTAAAGGGGAAGGGAAGGCAATAGGCCTTTCTGTAGCATGTACTATGTGGCAGGCACTGTGCTAAGCACTTTTTTTTTTTTACTAACTTTATCTCACATGGCAATAATGATCAGATTGAGAAAAAAGCACTTTGTGAAACCACAAAATGTTCAGAAAATGTGAGTGGTAATTAATTCTCCTCATTAAGTCGAGTCTCATGGCCAGACTCAGAGCATTGGGATCAAGTTAGTCCAGGTTAGTCCTGGTAAGGGAGGTAGGAAAATCAGCTGTGAGGACACTCACTGTATGGGCTCTGCTGCTACTATTTTCCCAAAATGCATTTTCCAATCTCCTCTGGCAGCATGTGTTTGACAGTTAAATCTATATCTGCATAGAACTAGGTGGCGCTTTTGTTGGGTGCAGACAGTACCTTTTATTATCTGACAGATATTTATATGCCAGCACAAGGGGATGTTTTCCTTTTGTGATGCTGGGCCATATGTATCCCTATCACTGCAGTATATCCCCAAAGCTTGGTGGTGGTCCTTAGGTTTCAAAGACCAGTGACATCACTGAGTTTTGTCTTGACTTGCATGTGAATTGGATTTAAGTGAGACAGAGTTATGCACAGTCGTTAGATTACTTTCTCTTCCAGAGTCATTGAGGTCCAATGGTAAGAGCAAAGTCAGGATGACTGGCAATGGACTGGGATGCAATGGGTGCCCTTGGTGTCTTTGATGTCTGCATAGGCTCTAAGCACTCCACAGCGCATGCTTCAGCCACCTTTGTGGCCATTGGAACAAACCATTCCTGTCCACTCATTCTGCTGGGGGAAATCTTCACATGTTTGGGGTAGACATCTGCCTAACTCACCAAGAGCTTTAGCTCTCTGCTGCGATGGCTTTACCAGGGCATGGCCACTGCACATGCTACAGTTTCTTGGAGCCACAGGCAAGAGTTGGAGGACAGGTGGACACCAAAGATGAGTGAGCAGCCCTGAAAAGAACTTGACAAGCCTCTTACCAGAGGTGCTAGCCCTCCCTGCACACTTCATACACCTCAGCTAGGAGGCACAGTAGATAAAGTGCCAGGCCTGGAGTCAGGAAGATGCTTCTTCGTGAGTTCAGATCTGGCTTCAGACACTAAACTAGCTGTGGGATTCTGGGCAAGTCACTTAACCACCTTTGCCTCAGTTTTCTCACCTGTAAAATGAGCTGGAGAAAGTAATGGTAAACCAATCTAGTACCTTTGCCAAGAAAACCCCAAATGGAGTCGCAAAGAGTTGGACATGACTGAACAAAAAATACCCCAAATTATAAGTGTTATCTCATTTGATTCCAAGAACCCTAGGAGGTAGGTGCTATTATTACAACCCTCCCCACCCCCAGCACTTAACACAGTAGATTGTACCTTGGAAGTGCTTAATAAATATTGTTTCATTCATTCATCTATTTATTCATATAATTATACAGACCCCCCCCCCAAAAAAAATCACTAAACTGGAAACTAGGAGATCTGGGTCCTATGTTTGGTCCTACACATATTGGCTAACTCACTTCCTTGGCCTCCTTTTCTTCATCTGTGAAATGGGTTGGGTTGAACAAGCTCTCACCTCTTTTCCAGCTCAAATATTCTATGATTCTGTAAACTGACCTCCTTCCCTACCTGAAATAGAATTAGCCACATTTTTTTAAAATGTCATAGCTATTAAATAATTCAAGGTTTATATACTTTCAATGCCAAATCTTCCTCTAATACCTCCTGGTAACATATAGGTAGCCCAGGGCTACCAAGCTAGAAGGGGAATAAGTAGGGGCCTAGTGATGAACCATATGTCTGCCATTCAATGACCACCCTAGCCAAATGCAGGTGATTTTTTCTAAGGCCTAGGTTTGACCACGTTACCCACTGCTTATTGACCTCTAGTCCTTATTTCCTCCAGTGTCATGAAGTCGCCTGTTTGGCATTTAAAGTTCTCCATAACCTAGCCTCTTCTTACCCTTCAAGTCTTCTTACTCTTGACTTGCCTCCCCACCTCCAACCCTCCATGAACTTTATGATCCAACTACATGGGCCTACTTGTGTTTCACCAATACTCCATCTCTCATCTTGGGGCCTCTGTATTCCCTACCTGCCACGCTGGGAATGGTCTGCACCTTCACCTGTCTCTTAACTCCCTTGATTTCAAGACTCAGCTTGAAATCTACCTTCTTTCCAGTCCCTATGGCTCTCTCTCCTGCCATACCTTCATCTACTTTGCATATATACATATACATAGATACAAACATACAGAGAGAGAGAGAGAGAGATTGAGAGACAGAGAGAAGAGAGAGAGAGAGAGAAAGAGAGAAAGAGAGAGAGAGAGGAGAGAGGAGAGAGAGAGAGAGAGAGAGAGAGAGAGAGAGAGAGAGAGAGAGAGAGAGAGATAGGGAGGGAAGAGAGAGCATGGTTATTTTTACATGTTGCCTCACCTTAGAGAATGTAAACTCATTGAGATCAAGGACTATGTTTGCTTTTCTTTTTATATTCCTAATGATTAAAACAATGCTTTGAACATAGTAAGTACTTAATAAAACACCTGTTGACCAACAGAAATTTGTCACCAGATGGTTGGCCACCAGGGGATGAATATTTTTAGCCACAGGAACTTACGAAGACTTTTCTGCTAAGGTGAACAGTTTTATGCTTGCCTAGAATACAGTTCACATAACAAAGGAATTAAGAAAACCCTGAGTCAAGAGAAGAGGTATTTCCCACCTGAGCCAGAGAATGAGATAATGCAGAGCCTGAAGTGAGGGAAAGACAAGTCTAGGCAACCTGAGAAGCCAGGCTAGATCAATGACTGAGGACCATATGGAGCATCAAAACCAAAGGGGCTGATGTTGACAACCAGAGGACTTAGAGAAAAGGAGTCTATAGGAAATAAAGAAAACAAAATGCAAGGCTAATTGTTGAGGGACTATCAAGGAGCTGGCATTTTATCCAACCCAGCCTGACTTCTCAAAGCCTGTGTCTCAAACAGATGTGCCCATTTGGTCAAGGGAGACTCCCACCATACCTCCTTGTGATGCAGCGATCCTTCTTTATCTGCTTTCCAGCATGTAGCAGAATTGTAATCTATTGTGGTGAAAGGAATAACCCTGACAGTTTATCCTGGATTCTTAAAGGAAATAAGTCATTATAGGAAGGACCAACCAACAGTGAAGATTCAAGGAACCTTTTTCTCAATAAGAAGTTATTTTCTTGATTTTTCCAATTAGTTTCCTTAAATCCTCACCTAGCTACCATCTTAGTCCAGGCCCTTATCACTTTTTGCCTAGATCATCACAATGGCCCTCAGTGGTCTCTCTACCTCATGCTTCTTCCTACTTCAGTCCATTATCCATGTGGTTGTAAGAGTTTAACCATGTCACTCTCCTACTCAATAAATTCAGCAGCTTCCTGTTCCCATTATAATCAAATACATATTTCTCTTTTTTAAAGCTCTTCACAACCTTCCCCAACCCATTTTTCTGTTAAACATTACCCCATCTTCCACATTCTGTGATCCAAACTGATTTTTTTTTTCACTTTGTTTCTTTAACCATATCCCCTTTCTGTGCCTTTGCAGGCAGCAAGGTACCACAGTGGATAGAGGGCTGAACCATAGAGTCAGGAAGACCTGAGTTCAAATCCAGCCTCGGATACTTACTAGCTGGTTGACCTAGGGCAAATCTGTTTGCCTCAGTTTCCTCAACATAAGAGTACCTACCTTTCCAGGGTGGTTATAAGGATCAAATGAAATAATATTTGTGAAGTGCTTAGAACACATAGTAGGTAGAGTGCCAGGCACATAGTAGGTACTGAATGCTTGTTTCCTTCCTTCCTTTGCCTTGGCTGTCTCACATGCCTGGTAGGCACTTTCTTTCTCCTCTCAGTGCACTGCTCAGATACCACTTTCTACATGAAGCCTTTCTGCTTTCTCCATCTGCCAGTGCCTCATCACATCCAAAATTAATTTGCATGTATTCTATATTTATTTTTATTTTCTTTATATTCAGCATGTTCCCTTATAAGTTATTGTTGTCTTCCCAATTAGATTATCAGCTCCTTGGGGTTGGGGTTTGTTCTACTTTTATTTTTGTTTTTTATCTCTAGCTCCTACCAAAATCCCTGGCACATAGTAGGTTCTTAATAAATACCAATTGTTGATTGATGTTTTGCCTTGAGCAACCACAGTTTCCTGTTGGAACCTTCCTGAGCAAACTGAAATGGAAAAAAAAATGGTTACATCTGGTTGAATGAGAGGTTTCCTTTGAGGACAAAATTCCATCGAATTTAATGGAATCAATCCATTGAATTTCAACCAGGTGGAAAATTTCAGCGGAAAGTTGTTGGGTACTCTACACAATATCCACATTTGGGCATAAAAGCTAAAGAGACGTTTCACTGAATCTGTTCTTAACTGAGTACATTTCATGCTAAAGCTATTAAATACAACTAGTTTTAAATCTCCCTGAAATGATGGGTGGCACAAGAAGCAATTTATTTGCTATGAAATTTATGTCGTCTGTCTGTTATAGAAGGGACCAGCCAATCATAGTAACATTTTGATCCCTCTTAACCCAGCTTTTTAACTAATGAATTCAATTATGAAGAAAACTGCTGTCACTGAAGCTTTCTTCTTAATCTCGCCAAGAATTTGAAATACTCCTGTGTCTGTGACGTACAGACCCCTTCCCCATCAGAATCTGTTGCTATGGAAATTTTGATGTCAAGTTTTCAACACAGAAAGGCAAAAGCAAGAATTGAGTCATGTTCAAGGAAAGTTCTTCCTTGATATTTTCTTTTAAATGTTAAAAATGTTTAAAAGGTGGCTTGTCTTTACAGGTGTCTTCATTGTGCATTATAGATGTGCTCCTGAAATATTCTGTATGAAACTAATTTTCACAAATTGAATGATATTTAAATTCAGTTGAGAAAATGGCTATTTAGAGGAAGCCAACAGGGAATCCTTTTGTGAAGTAAATAGTAGTTTTTAAAATGTAATAACCACAACCTATTTATCTAAACTGGGGTATCTGACTATAGGATGTAAGTGCAGAACCAAAGGATGGCAAAATCGTTGACGCCAGAGAACTCTTTATGTGTTGTTTGCTCTTGCTTGTTATGCCTTCACAGCTTAGCCATCTGCTGCATGAATCAGTATTTAGGCCTGTTGCTGAGAATCATTAACTTATGATTTAAGGCCCAGAAGGATGAAGGGATCAAGTGATACACAGAGCCTTTGATAAGACTAGGAATGCTCAGCCTGGAGAAGATGGTTGGGGCAAGGGGGAAAGGGAGAAGAAGGGAGGATGGTAGGGTAGAATGAAACCTGTTTTGAGGTATGAATGGCTTAGATGAATTATACTTGGCTCCTGAATATAGATGTGAAAACAGTGAGTAGCAGTTGATGAGTGGGGGAGATTTAGGCTTGAAATACAGTGAAGTTTGTAAAGATTAGAGCTGTCCTGAAGTAGTATTAGCTAGGAGTCTCCCTACTATGAGTTTGTAAACAAGAAATATTTTTTTTGTGAGGAATGAATAGAATGACGTGTTTGTTATGGCCTGGCGAATATGGATTATAGGAGCACAAGATTTAGAATCAAAGGATCTGAGATGATAAAGTAGAAAAGTGGTGACTGTGGAAGGGGTCCTGGGTGTAAATCCCATCTAGGGTGCTCACTAACCATGTGACCTTAACAAGCTATTTAAATTCCTTAGGCTTCAGTTTCCTCATCTCTAAAATGATGAGATTACAAGACTCTGTCTGAGGACCTATCCATCTACATATATCTACATGTATATATCTACAAAGAGAACAAAGGTTCTCTGTCACTGATGGTCTTCAGATAAAGGTGGGATGACCAGTGTTTTGATGATGATGGAGTTGTGGGTCAAGGATGATTAGGATTATGCAGACTTCAACATCCTTCTGGCCTGGAAATTCTGTGAATTTTTGCTTTTGTTCATTGTCAAATAGTGTTAAGATGTATGTCATGAGGGGCAACTAGGTAGCATAGGGCCTGGAGTCAGGAAGACTTGTGTTCAAATTCAGCCTCAGACTCTTACTAGCTGTGTGACCCTGGGCAAGTCACTTCACCCTGTCTGTCTCAGTTTCCTCTTTTGTAAAATGAGTTGGAGAAGGAATCAGCAAACCATTCCAGTATCTATGCCAAGAAAACTCCAAATGGGGTCACAAAGAGTCAGACATGACTGAAAGGACTGAACAACAACAAAGTGTACCATGAATGAGCCTTTCAATGAGAGCTAAATAGTTTGAGTTTTAGTTACTTACCTCTTGATTTTGGAGTCAGATGAGATGGGTTTAAATCCCAAGTCTATTATTTATAATTTTTGTGACCTTGAGCAAATAACAATAATTGCAACACTGCCACCACCACTAAAAACACTTTTATCACTCTTTACAAATGTTATTTCATTTTGTCCTCACAACAACCCTGTGAGGTTGGTGTTATTATTGTCTCCATTATGCAGTTGACATAACTGAGTCAGACACTAAATGACTTGCCCAGGGTCACACAGCTAGTAGAACTCAGATCTTCCTGACTCCAAGTCCAGAACTAGATCCAAATTACTTCCTCTTCCTAGGCCTCAATTTCTCATCTTCAAAATGAGGGAGTGAGAAAAGATGATTACTAAAGTCTCTTCCAGCTCTGAATCTGTGATCTTAAAATTCTTTTGGTAAATTCTGATTTTCACACTACAATTAGGTATGGATTTCTAAATGATTTTAACTTTTCAATACGTCCCAAAATGATGATAACCAGACTTGGAGAGGATAAGGGCAAGAATTTCACCAGATGCACAGGCAATGCTCTGCATTGTGGAAGACAATTTTCAAATTAAAGGCCTTGAGTATGGAACTGATGCCAGTTCAATGACCAGCCTAGTTAAATCATAGAGTGGCGCAGAACCACATTCAGGCAATGAGTTTTGGGTGGTAGCTAAATGTTACCACCATCATGGATTTCAAGTCATTTCACATGGGTCTGAATTCTAGTTCTGTTACTTGGGTGACCTTGGGCAAGTCACTTCCCCATTCACCTCTACTATGAGAAATCTCTCACTCTCTTCATTTATAAAATGAAATTGAGGGGATGGGACTGAATGATTTCTTTTTCTTTCTAATTTATTTACTATTAGTTTATTCAGTTCCATAAGTTTTTGAGTTCCAAATTTTCTCTCCCTTCTCTCTCCCCATGGCAGCATGCAATCCGATATAGGTTCTACATATACCTTCATGTTAAACATTAGTCAAGTTGCAAAGGATTATAACCAATGGAATGAATAACGAGAAAGAAGAAACAAAAAAGAAAGAGAGAGCAAGTAGTTTGCTTCAATTTGCATTCAGACTCCACAATTCTTTCCCTGGATATGGATAGCCTTTTCCATAATGAATCCTTTGGAGTTGTCTTATAACCTTGCATTACTGACGGGAGCCCACCCTATCAAACTCAGTCATCGTAGATACAATGTGGGACTGGATGATTTCTAAGGCCCCTTGCAGTTGTAGATCCTCTGATGAGCTTCATCTCCATAAGTTGAGTGGAGAGCAGATCAGACCTCCCAACCAATGAGCAGGTTTCACCTGCAATTCAGGCCATAAGTTTCTGGGCATAACAATAGGACCTGGTATTTTATGAAAAGCCTGAACACTAAGAACTGTACATAAATCGCTATTTTTCAGCCACCAAACATTAGGAAGGTAATCACTTTCTCTAAATACTAGCCTGGGGTTGTGAGCAGAGCAATCTCCTGGAGAATCAAGAATTTGGACTTGTATTACTTAAGCTGCCATGTCTCTCATCCTTGATTCCCTTTTCTTCCTTTCCATCTTTCCTTCCCCTCTCTTCCTCCTCAGTGACTGATCTCCCTATCTTAACCAGGCTGGAAGTACAGGGGCCACTTACAGGAGAGGTCCCACTATCAGCACAGAAACTTTGACCTGTTTTATTTTTGACCTGGCTGATTAGGTTCTCCCTTTAGGCACCTCTTGGCCCCTACCTCCCGGTAGCACAGACACACGCTGAGCTTTAGCCCCACTGCAGTTCAGATGGATCAGATGGCCCATGAACTTCTGAACTCAAGCTGTCCATAAGCCTTCCTAGTAGTGAGGATCATAGGCATGTGTCATCAGGCCCAGTCTATTATCCTCTGTTATAAATGAAATAAATGTAGAAGATCTGCTATAAAACATACTCAGATACTATGTTGTTTGTGTTGTTGTCTGGTCATTTCAGTAATGTCCACCTCTCTGTTGGAGTGTTTTTGGCAGAGGTACTAGAGTGGTTTGCCAGTTCATTTTACAAATGAGGAAATTGAGGCAGAGTTAAGCGACTTTCCAGGGTCACACAGCTAATAAATGTCTGAGGCTAAATTTGAACTCAGGTCCTCCTGACTCCAGGCCCAGCACTCTATCCACAGGACCACCTAGACGCCAGATACTATATGTCAGATGAAAAAAGCTTATTATGAATTAGTCCATGCAGAAAGATATTTTCTTTAAAGCACACACACACACACGCACACACACGCACACGCAGAGTCTAAAATCTAAAAACCGTTTTGGAAATAAACACTTCTCTCTTCTGAGTGGATCTTCTGTGTTCTCATTTCTTGTGTGTGAGCCCAGTTCCACATCATTTCCTCACACCTAAATCACCACTTTCCACAGAAAGTTTCAGACTTAACAAGCTGTAAGTTTGCATCTTCTTTAAGGAGAGATGGGAAATTTCTGGAATGAGAGCTCAAACAAAGAAAGCTGTGAAGGCAGGAGTCTGGCACAAAGGTTATAGACCTTGTTTTATCAGTCAAAACAACACCCCTGAATAATGGCACCCACAGTAGAACTGCAAAAATGAAGACACTCTCCAATTGTATGCTAAGTGCATCTGGAGGACATTTCTGGCACTTTAATCAGGGAAAACTGCAAAGGAGGTTTTCTCCAAATGATGCTACCTTGAAGCAGAGAGAAAGCCAGCCAGTATCTTCTACAAGGCCTCCTAGACCTGTGATGCAGTGTTCCTCTGATCATTTGGTAACTGAATTACATGCAGATAGCTACATCAGAGGTCATATGGATCACAGCTCTGGAAGGGCTCTTGTAGGTCATCAGTAACCTGACGAGGAAACTGAGGCCTAGGGAGGTTAAAGGACTCTCCAAGGTCAAGGGCTGGATTTAAACTCAGGTCCTCTAATTCAAGAACCAGTATTCTTTCCAGTATATTATATCTTAGCTATGTCTTCTGCTCCCTGGTAAATTCTACTTGTCGCCTACCCTGCAGAGTCCCATGAAATGATTTCTGGTGCCACTTGGTAAGTGCCCAATGCCTCACACTCATAAAATGTCCAATTAATTGAAGACATTGAATTGCTCCAAAAAGTTGCGTGTCCTTGTTGGAAGAAAATCAATTTTAAAAATACATTAAAATATATTAAAATACATTTATAAAGCCTTGGGTATAGCCAATAAACAAAAGGTTCTAATTTTGGTAGAAAATCCTCCTTCAAAACTTTCCCAGGAAACTGGAACTTGGCAGAAATGATTGGCATGTAATATTAGCCAAACTTTATTTCTGTGCATACAATCTCAGTTGCATACATGAAATGTTCTACCCCAGTGGATAATTTTTACATAATTAATTACATTTTCCATATTTAGAAATGCAAATAAATTTTAAAGTATTCTTTAACCATTTATATTCAACATGACTTTCAATTAGTTGACAGCATGTCACGCTGTTAAGCATTCAGATCCTACTTACAGCCAAATGCAACATGGAAACAGGATGCTGTGGAAAGATCACTGGATTTAGAGTCAGAACACCTGGGTTTGAAATTTAACTGCATGACTGTGGGGAGCCAAGGAGGCCTGATCCAGGACTCAGATAAAAATCTTGACAGTGTTCCCTAATCAGGACCCCTTGAGATGTGGCTTGGCAACTTTTTGCATAGGCTGGCTCCCTGGGACCTCCCGGGGCTACACTCAAAAGGACTTTTGGTTGGGATCCTGACATCAAAGCCTTTGCCCCCAGATTTCAGGCACCTAAAGAACATGTTCCTTATCAAATTATCCATTCTGTGTTAGTTCCAGAATAGAACAGGCTAAAGACAATGATAGTAAAACTTGAGTCCTTTTATCTTTCTGTGTCATTTTGCTCTATAAAAACCTTGCTCAAAGAATCATTAAATGGAGTTCTTTCCTATGAACTACCTGCCTGGTTAATTCTTTGTCACGTCTTCACTCACATTTGGGGTTGGCCCACGTGGCCCATGACACATGACTTACTATATGGGTGACCTTACAGGAGTCCTTTCTCTTCTCTAGGTCTCAGTTTTCAAGTCTGTAAAATGAAGAGGCTGAATCAGCTCATCTTAAAGCCACCTATCACATTAATGCATGTTCAGGATGCACAATTAGAACCCAGGACTGTCAAACTGGAAAGATCTATTGCTCTTCTGGAAACACATGTATATCACACCCAGGCTCAGGGCTCCAATTGGCCATCCAAAGGGGTTGAGAAGCCTTCACACAGTGGGTTTTTAGTATATGGCATCACAAGCTATAAAGCAATAAAGAATCAAGGTGAGGGGACGGAGCCAAGATGGCGGCGTAGCAGCAGCAATATATCGCAGCTCTCACATAGCCACCCCAAAATACCCATAAAACAGGACTCTAAACGAATCCTAGAACTCCAAAACGCACACAAAGATACTTCCCACTAAAGTCAGCTCAGCTACGAGGAACCATATCAGCACTGCGAACCGAAACCAGCCTGCCCTGAAGCCGCAGCTGTGCCCCGGGGGTGGCTGGACGGGAGGAGCGGAGGAGCTTCAGGTGAGCGGATTAGCGGCAGCTGCGAGTGGGAATTGGGAAAGGGGGAGATAAGCAGTCCGGCCGGAAGGCCTTCAGAGCGGAAAAGCGAAAGGCAGAGGTCTTGCACCTGCCTCAGCGTTGCAACTTCCCGCCCCGGCCTGCAGGCAGCAGGGGGACTGAGCGATTGTACTCAGGCCAGGGCACTCGCGTTGAGCAGCCTG
>CM053581.1:412462969-412488164 GCA_028627135.1 Pseudochirops cupreus
CACTTCTCTCATTTGGTTTTCAAAATCCTTCTTAAGCTGATCTATGGCTTTTAGGCAGTCTTCATGTTTCTTCAAAGGTTTTGGTGTGGGAGTTCTGACTGTGTTGTCTTCCTCCCATTCCATGCTTTGATCCTTCTTATCCCCTAAGAAGGAATCTAGAGTTTGGTTGCTGTTCTTACTTTGCTTCCTTTGCCTGCTCATGATGGCCAGTCAATTAATTTTTTTTTAGCTCTGTGGAACTCTGCTTCCAGAGGGGAAAGTTCTGTCCCAAATTGCTGGGATTTTCCTAGCTGCCAGAGGTATTAGGGTGCTGTCATTTTTTTGCAGCCCCCATCAGCTTTGGCTCACTCAAAATGCATCCCAGGATCACCACCCAAGACCACAATCTGGATTCAGGTCACTCAACACAAGAGCACTTGGCCTCTGAACAATCTCTTGGCCCCCTGCAGTCTGTAGGCCAGGAGCTCTGAAGCAGCTACATGGAGGTGGTTGCAGGGCCTCCTCTTCTGCTGCTTCCTTGCCCTGGAGGCAGTTTGGCCAGACTGCTTTTCTCCCCCAAGTTTAGCTGAGATCCACTGACCTTTCACTTAGTCCTTGTTCCTTATGGCTTGATAATTCTGGAAACTGCCACAGCTGCCTCAGATCCACTCTCCTGAAGGCTCCAGCTGGGGCTCAGCTCAGCTCATCCAGCCGACCCTGTAGCCATGCCACAGTTTAAGGCTGGGCTAGTTTCTGCTCCCAGCACTGAGATGTTCTCTTCTAGCTGAGCTGCCTTCAGTGGGAGGTATATTTGTGTGAGTTTTAGAGCTCTAAAATTTGTTTAGAGTCATATTTTATGGGCATTTGAGGTGGCTATTTAGCAGCTGCAGTACCTTGTGGGTCCTACGCCACCATCTTGAAAAGCCCTTGTTTCTTTAGTATGCTCTAATCAAAGTAGGAATTCTGTTGTGTTGTGAAATCTTGTTTTTGTAAGACACTGAAATAGCTATGAAGCTATCTGGAAAAGTCAGTGATCAAAGACTGAATGAAAGAAAGAACTGCCTACTCCAAATCCTGAAGAAATGATTATATCACAAAACTGATGATTTTGTACTATTTTTTAAAAGGGGTATATTGGTTACAGTTTCTCTAAAATAATAATAGCGAGTGTTTTTAAGGCACTTTAAAGTTTATAAAGTGCTTTTACATTTTACCTCATTCAATCTTGCAACTATGATTCTGCAAGGTAGGTGCTATTATTATTCTCATTTTCTAAGGGAGGAAACCGAGGCTCAGAGAGGTTAAATGATCTACCCTGGGTCACAGAGTAAGGGTCTCAGGATAAATCTGAACTTAGATCTTTTGAACTTCAAGTCCAACAGTCTATCCTCTGTACCACCTAGATGCCCAATTACTCCAATTGTTTCCCTTTAAAAAACAACTTTTTTTCATATGAAACTACTCCTTCTCTTCCTTCCCCTTCTTCTCACCCCTAATTGAGAAAACAAGAAAAATAAAACTCTCAGAACAAACATAGTTAAGGAATTGCCAGACTGGTGATGTTCCAAACCCACCCTTCTTGGTTTGTTTTGTTTAAAACAAAACCTTACTTTAATCTGCCCTCCATTATTTTTTAAAAATTTATTTATTTACTTTTAGTTTAGAACATTCAGTTCCACAACACCTTGAAGTCCAAATTTTCTCCCCTTTCCTCTCCTCCTCCTCCCCCTGCCCTCGGCAGCATACAATCAGATATAGGTTCTACAAATATCTTCACATTAAAATTAGTCAAGTTATAAAGAAGAAATATAACCAATGGAATGAACAATGAAAAAGAAGGAAGGGAACAAAACAAAACACAAAAGAGAGAGAGCAAGTAGTTTGCTCAGTCTGCATTCAGACTCTGTAGCTCTTTTACTCTGGATGTGGATATTTCTTTCCATTATGAGTCTTTTGGAGTTGTCTTCTAACCTTGCATTGCTGAGGGGAGCCCAGTCTATCAAAGTTAGTCATCACAGATACAATGTGTCTGTAATTGTGTACAAAGTTTTCCTGGTTCTGCTATCCTCACTCAACAATGTTGTTAAAACTCACTCAACATCAGTTTATACAAGTCTCTCCAGGTTATTATGAAGTCCATCTGCTCATTTCTTATAGCACAATGGTGTTCCATTGCATTCACATACCACAACTTGTTCAGCCATTCCCCAACTGATGGGCATCCCTTTGACTTCCAATTCTTTGCCACCACAAAAAGAGCTGCTATAAATATTTTTGTACATATGGGTCCTTTTCCCACTTCTATGATCTCTTTGGGATACAGCCCTAGAAGTGGTACTGCTGGGTCAAAGGGTATGCACTTTTTTATACCTCTTTGATCTCCCCTCCATTCTTATTCCTCTTTCCCCGCAACTTAGCCTCTCTCTTATTTCAGTTCCTGTATATTGTATGTGTCTGGTTATATTCTAGCCCTAGAACACTCTTCCTATCTTCCTGTTACTGACATGGGTGGGAAATATGACTCACTGGGATTTTTTCTTGAAATTTCCTCTCAGAACTTAGTCTCTTGTATGATTGTTTTACCTCTTTGTGGAGAAGTTGTATTGGAGAGCTTGGAGGTACTTTCTGGTACTCCATCACCTTGGTTCTTCCCCCAAAGTGGGCAATTGCTTTCTTGCAAGGAGACAAAACAAGACTTTTCCTTTGATTTGCCACTGATTGCTATGAGGTCCTAGAACAAATGGAGACAGAGGATGTGCTGTTCATGCACCAAATGTCACTGAAAAAGCCACATCTTTGTACACTTCTGAGGTTGTAAAGCAATGGTTTGCTAAGAAAATTGTGGATATTGTACTTTCTGACCAACAAGGCATCACATGTTGTTAAAATATATAAGTGAGGCTTCTACTTGAAGGCAACCATGTCCACCACATTACACAGTTTTGCTCTTGTCCAAGAAAGAATTGAGACAGGGAAATATTGCATCTAGGGCAGGCAGAATTTCTCTTTTTTATTTATAGAAAACTGCCTTTATTCTATTAGTAGCTGGAAAAAATTAACTGATACAGAAAAGTTTAGTCATTTGGAGAGCTATGAGAAGTTCCAAGGGAGATTTTGGCCACCAACAGAGAAAATGGGTACCAAGCTCCCCCAGGAGATTAAGGGGAGTCACGACTGCAAGAATAAGAAAGAAAGAAACACTGTATAGACCAAAATGCTGCAACTTGAGGTCAGAACAAACCTTGGGGTAGAACCAATTGTCTATTCACTGACCCCAGTTCCAGGAGATAGGGGTGGACACTGAGCTATGTTGCGCAGAAAGGGAACTGCTAATGGCTGTCATTCATTGGAGAAAATGACAAAAAGGGATTTCAAATGTTTTTTTCCATCTGACTTTTTGTTCAAATGTACTTAAAAAAATCCCAGAGACCTTCTGTAGAGAGAACAAATGTCTGTATTAGGAAATCCAATTATGCAAAACTCCCCCCCCCCCCAAAAACAAACAAACAAACAAAAAAAACAACCCACTACATCTAAGCTGGGGTAGATAGATGTATTTTTTCGGTAACATACATTAAGTGGCACCAATTACACAGTAACTCTAGGGTAACTAAAATGAAACCACAGAACTGTAGCTTTGCTACAGCTGTATGGAGATCTGCCATCTCTGGCAAGTCCCATTTTCAAACAATTGAATAATACCCCAGAGCTATACCAATAAAAACCTTATAAGAGGTCCTGCTCTGAAATGACTTTGTATTTATTCCCCAGACGGTTCTCTAGCTGACAGCAACAGGACATGTTAGGTATAAAAGTTTCAATTCACAAAAAGTTATCACCTTTTCTCTTTCTAGAAAGAAGCAAGAAGTTCAGAGGTGTTGAACACTGGCTGTCATTAAGCAATCATGGTTGGCTTCTAAATACTGGTAGCAGGATGATTTCTTATTTGTAAATCTCTTAAGGTACATTATAGATAAATGAAAAAGGCCAGTAATCATATACTTAGATTAATAAACAGCACTTAAAAAATTAACCGGGTTTTCCACTGTGTTTACAAGACAAGGCACCCACATTTTTTCTTTCCACTTCTGGCTTGTAAAGCTGCTTTTGTGGCCATTTCAGAAACCTCCCTCACACCGTCTTTGGTCTTTGCTGAACACTCCATATAACCAATTGCACCGATGCGATTCACCATATCTCTACCTTCTTCAAGTTCCACTGGCTCCTGCTTCTTCTGGGCCAGCTCCCGCCTCGTGTGCTGATCATTTCGAAGATCCTTCTTGCTCCCAACCAGGATAACGGGCACATTGGAACAGAAATGCTTCACCTCCGAGGTCCACTTCTCTGGGATGTTTTCTAACCTATTAGAAAAACACGTAAGTATAACATCGGTATCTGGGTAGGAAAGAGGTCGAAGGCGATCATAATATTCTTGACCAGCTGTGTCCCACAAAGCTAACTCCACCTGTTTTCCATCCACTTCAATTCTGCTACATAATTTTCCAACACTGTAGGCACATAAACTTCAGGGAATTGGTCTTGGCTAAATACAATCAGCAAGCATGTAACCAGTTGTTTTTTTTTTTCGGATGGCAGCCATAACTCAGGCTTGCGCTGGGCAAGCCGCTCCGCGAGCCGCGTATTGTAGGACTCAGGCAGTTTTTCTTTCTTTTTTTTTTTTTGGAGGGGGGAAGGTAGGGCAATTGGGGTTAAGTGACTTGCCCAAGGTCACTCGGCTTGTTTCTTGTGTTGTCTTATGATGGATTTGAACTCAGGTCCTCCTGACTCCAGAGCCAGTGCTCTATTCACTGCGCCACCTAGCCTCCCCTAACTCAGACAGTTTCTAAATTAGAAATAGGCGGGCGAGGAGCGGGAGCTCGGCTGGGCGGTGGGGGCGCAGGAGGAATTTCTAAATAACCCTTGGTAAAGTTTTGATCACATTTTCACACTGCGAATTTGTATACTTCAATACAAGCACAGGTGCACCTGGGAGAAAAATCTCTGTATTATTTCCTGATAGCGTTATGCTTTATAAACTCCATCTGGACATTTCCTTTTTCCTTTTCCCCCTCCTGATCTGTCATTTGCACCAGAAAAGCATTACAGTTTGTGGCAAAATATTTATCAAAAACCTGTCTCTGATTTTTAAAAAAAGTTTCCTTTTGCACAAACTGGGGATGTAGGGAGAAGAAACCATGCCCTTTTAATTTTTCCACCAATATTGTAAACTATGTTGTCATTCATCACTGGGCCAGCCAACACTTTTAATTAGTTGTTATATGGGCTCTCGCTGTCCTGGTGCAAACTGACAGCTCAGATAGGCAGTGACAGGAGGCAGAGAAATGCTGAAGGTCTTTGCATCCTAAGGTCCAAGGCAGCAGCCTGAAAATGCAGTATCCACTGTTGCTATGGAAATGTCCCAGCCACGTCAGACACTACCGAATTCTCAGGCTGCTTGCTGCTTGGGTTTCACCTAGCCACGTTGTAAGCAACCTGCAGGGATGGGAGAGGGTGGGAGGGCTGAATGAGGAGAAGGGCTATCCAGATGGAGTTGAGCATTCCTAAACGAGGAAACACCTTCAGATGCCTCTGTGTGGTAATGGCCTTGAGAGATCAACTTTATTTTCTCTTCCTTAATTGTAACATGTCATACCAACGGTTTAGATGCAGCTTGTCTCAAAGCAAGACAGAGTTAAGAATCACAATGCAGGATTACTTAAAAAAATTTTTTTGTGGAAATGTATGCCTTAGAATTCCTAACCATCTAATAATGGTTCACATATAGTCAGTTCAGTGATGATTATGATCTAGAATCACTCAATAAAAAGGAAAGAATTGAGACAGGGAAGTATCGCATCTAGGGCGGGCAGAATTTCTTTCTTTGTTTTTAGGAAGACTGCCTTTAGTAGTTGGAAAAAAATTAACTGACACATGTCATGATACCTGTGGGGCCTAGGGCTAGTACATTTAGCCTCGCTGGGTCTCAGTTTCCTCATCTGTAAAATGAAGGGGTTGGACTACATGGCCTCCTGAGGTTTCTTCTACTACCCTCAGATCTATAATTGTAAGAATATATCATACGTAACAATTATGCCAGAACAAGAAGCCATTTAGACTGATAAAACTTAACTGCCAACTCCAGCCCTTACTGCTAGAGCGGATTGGGAGTCTAGACACCTAGATTCCGGTCCTAGCTCTGTCAATGACTTTTGTGTGACCTAAGCCAACAGACTTCATTTCCCCGGGGGTTCTTTTTTCTTCATCTGTAAAGTGAGGTGGAGAAGATGGCATTTTTAAAGTCCCTTTCAGTTCTTATAATACTATGACTCTGAGATTCATGATATAATTTTGTGCCTTTTGTCTTTATTTCACCATCAGTACATATTTGACAAGGTAACTACTTCTAAGGTATTTGCAAAATGCTCGATGTTCCTTGAAGAGGAGGAAACTCAAAAAAGAAATCTGACTGGGTCTTGGATTGATGTGTTCACTTGGGGGGAATCACATATTATGGCTAGTAAGTTGGGACTTTGTCTGGACCTGTGATTTCATTGGTATATGGGATTTCTTGGTATGGTGCCTTCTCCACTGAGTCTGGTGGGTAATTTGTTTGTCTTAGAGAATCACCTGGGGCACTTTTTTTGACTTGCTGTTAGCCACATAATTATTAGGTAATGGGCAAAGGTGAAAAGACATTCCTGACTTGAAGATTGGCACCATTATGACATGAATGCTCTCTTTTAGTTAGTGGTTACCATAACTAAATCTCATGCAGTTTTCTGTGGTTAACACTAAAGTGATAGTGAATATAACTTAATCTTTCTTTAATTATTTAGAGAGCATATCAGGGCTTGTGATGCCTCTGAGTCATTAGGAACATGATTGCCTGGTGCCAGTTTGCTTTACTATTGTTGCTTTGGTTATATGAGTTTTCTTGTTTCTTTTTTACAGGAATGTCATGTACTCCTGAATCAAAAAAAAATGTGTTAGAAAGGTAATCCATATAAGTGAGCTAATTTCTATTTAAACAAATTTTCCTGTTTCATCCGTTTGGTTATGGACCATGCAACTTAATGCATCTCAAATTGTGTGGCCTTTATTCTTATTACTCATGCCTTTGTTAGTCATCCTTCAAAAATAGCTTCTCTACTCTCTTTCCCCACGAATTATAGGAAAGTCCAGGTGAAACATAGTAATGTGAAAATTTTCCAGTTGGCAAATGAACAGAAAAAGAAATCTCTTCCACAAAAGATGACAAAATAGAAATTAAGGGAAAATCCCATGAGAGGTCACCAGATATTGGGCTTTTTCTATGATCATCTTATTTCCAGCTTCTTTAAAGGGAGAAGAGCTTTTTTTTTTTTAATTAAAAGTTAAAACATACTCATAAAACAAGTCTGAGGCATCCTTTATGTTATGAGAGATGGGCAGGAAGTGTGCTCAGGACCAATTAGATGTTATGACTTGATGCTATTGAATCAAAATCTATGACATGGTACTGGGATAAGTGATATAAAGCATTTTAAAATTTTATGTTCAGAGGAAACATCCTAGGCTCTGTGACCGCAAAGTGAACCTGCATGGATATGGGCAGTGCATTCTCAGCAGAGTTCTAGAGAGTACAACTGTGTTCCCTCAAGTACTGTGATCAATCAGCTGCTGCATGGGATGCAAAAAGTCATTCTTTGAACCAGTCTTTCATCTTTGTTTGAGAAGCATCATCACAACTCAAACAAAATTGCTAAAAGCACTTTTGGGTCTCTAGCTGGCCTACAGTAACTCAGTTTTAAGACTCTGGAGTAATCCATAGCAGTTTTTATAAGAGTAAAAAGAGGCTGAGTGACATCATTTAAATGTGGAGAGAGAGCATATTTATATTTAGTGATTTGCTATAGAGATTAAAATGTTGCCAACATTTTAAAACTAGGTACCACATCAGATCTAATGGTGAAGAATCTGAATCAAAAGCCCATAAACCAGTGTTTAGCAAGCAATGATCAATCCAACAAGCATTTATTAAGCACCTATGAATTACGTAGCGCTGTGCTAGGCTCTGGAGATAGAGCAGAGGGAAAAATAGTCCTTCTGTACAGACCCATCCCAGATCGCATCAGTCATCATGCCTCTCCTCTTTTGAATGCTTACAAGGCTTACTGCCTATAAAGCACTCTCTGTCAGTCACTTAACCTTTCCGGGCCTCAGTTTCCTCATCTTTAAAAAAGAGGGAGTTGGACTAGGAGATCTCCAAGGTCTCTTGTAGTTCTATACCTATGATGCTAAAATGATGCTGCCTTGTGGCATCCTTGTACTGTATTAGTAATTCTTTCCTATATCACTTCAATGATCACATTTTCTCTTGATTCTCCAACTAGGCTGTGAGTTTCCTGATGGCATGGTTTTACTTCTCTATACCCTTCCAGTCCCTAACACTATTAACATTTTTTTTTGGCTATGTGCTAGGCACTATGTTAAGAGCTGGTGAGCCAAAGCTTTATTATAGAATTTTATATTTATACAGAACTTTAAAGTGCTATATAGGATCAAATATAACATAACAGATTTATCTAGAACTTTGAGGTTTATGAAGAGCTTCACAAAGAAAGGCAAAAACATGGTCCTGCCCTGTAGTTGGTTATATGATGTATAATTGGATCATAGTGTATGTAGTAAAGTATAAGACTGGAAAAATAGCCTTTAAATGCCAAACAGATGGCTTTATATTTGGGCCTGTAAGTGGCAAAGAGCCACTAAAGCTCACTGAGCAGGTGCCATCATGCTCCAGCCTAAGCTTTAAGAATATTTCTTTTACAATTGAGAATGATGGAGGATGATGCAAGTGGGGAAGGAACTGAAGCAGAAAGGCTACTGAATTAGAAGGCTACTACAACAGTCTAGGCTAGGTGACAAAAGGACTGAAGTAGGGTGACTGTATGAGTGGAACAACAGTGGTGTTTCAGTTGAATGAAGAGGTGAAAAGTCAGATTGACAAGGACTTAGAGGAGAGTAAGAAAATGAAGGCACCTAATATAGAATGCTTTCTCAAAGAGTTTAAGCAGGAGAGGAGATATTGGACAAGAGCTTGGACAAGATATTGGACAATATGGTTGGATGCAGAAAAGGGGAAACATGGTTTTTAGGAAGTAGTAGAGAAGTAAGAAGCTGGTATAGAGGGAGATTAAAGATTGGAGGGAGTAGGGATAATAATGGGAACAATGTGATGGAGAGGAACCCACATGTGCAGAGTAATAAGAAGACTTACTTGATGAGGTGGATAGTGCATGGAATAACAAGAAATCAAGTTGAAAATGTAAGCCTAATAAATTAATTCAGTTGGTATAATTGTATTAAATTTTAGCTAGGCAAGGAAGATTAAATTTATTTGCAGGTCATATAATAGGGGACCATTAAGATTGTTATGTGTGATGATTAAATCTATACTTAAGGTTGTTTTTTTTTCAGGCCAGGGCAGTGTCTAGAAATTTTTTAGCCTTTCAACTGCCACCTGCCAAGCTAAAGCTACCTCAAAATACCACCCAAATCATTAAAGCCAAGGTCCCTCAGGCTTTGTGGCAAAGACCATAATCACGACATGAATCATACTTCAGATTATTCATTAGTCTTAATAACACTACCTTAGATTGTTCACATAGATATGTTAGAGTCATTTTAGGTTACTTTGATCATAGACCCACATACACACATCTTGCGAATTTCAAGTCAGTATATTTTTATTGGGGTAGAGGACTAGGGTACTAACTCATTTGGTGTAATGAATGATTGGCATGGTTTCTGCCATAGTCTTTCGATCTCCACAAACTGGGTCACTTAATTCCCTACCTACAGGCTCTACAGGCTCAGTCCTACTCTTAATTTATCACCTTAATTCATACAAGAGTTACAGCTAGATCTTACTTAACTCAAGTGGCTCAGCAACAAATGAATCTTGCTGTTAGTCTCATTCTGAACAATAAGATGGCTCTTGTCTTGTCCTCTGTGACGAAGACTTTTACCTCATGCCTCCACTTTACTTACCTTTGTTGCTTTCTGTTGTTCAGTTGAGTCCAACTCTTTGTGATCCCATAGACCATAGAATGCCACTACTCTCCACTATCTTCTGAAGTCAGTCTAAGCTCACGTTCATTGATTCCATGATCTCACTGTCCCATCCTCTGCCATCCCCTTTTCCTTTTGCCTTCAATCTTTCCTAACATCAGAGCCTTTTCTAATGAGTCCTATCTTCTCATGTGGCCAAAGTATTTGGGATTCAGCTTCAATAGTCCACCTTCCAGTGAACAGTCTGAATTAATTTCTTTAAATATTGACTAATTTGATATCCTTGCTGTCCAAAAGATTTTTAAAAGTCTTCTCTAGCACCACACTGCAAAAGTGTCAATTCTGTGGTACTCAGCTTTCCTTCTAGTCCAATTCTCATAACCTTACATTGCTATAGGAAAAACCATAGCTTTGACTATATAGTCCTTTGTTGGCAAGGTAGTGTCTCTACTTTTTTAGTGTGCTGTCCAGATTTACCACAGCTTTCCTTCCAAGAAGCAAGTTCCTCTTAATTTCATGGCTGCACCTTCTTCAGTGATCTTTGAGCCCAAGAATATAAAATCTGATCCTGTTTCCAATGCTTCTCCCTCTATTTGCCAGGAAGTGATGGGACCAGTTGCCAAGATCTTCATATTTTTTTTTGGATGTTAAGCTTCAAGTCAGCTTTTATAGTCTCCTCTTTCACTTTTATCAAGAGATTTCTTATTTTTTCTTCACTTTCTGCCATCAGAGTGGTATCATTTGCATATCTGAGATTATTGATCTTTGTCCCAGAGACCTTAATTCTGGCTTTTGATTCCTCCTGTCTGGCATTTCATATGATATACTCTGCATATAGGTTAAATAAATAAGGTGACAATATATAGCCTCATAGTACTCCTTTTCTAATCTTAAAACAATCAGTTGTTCCCTATTTGGGTCTAACTGCTGCTTCCTGGCCTGCATATAGGCTCCTCAGGAGACAAGTAAGATGATCTGGTACTCCCATCTCTTTGAGGAGTGGCCACATTTTGTGGTCCACGTAATCAAATGAACCAGAAGCAGGTGTTTTCCTGTAACTCCTTTGCTTTTTCCATAATCCAGCAAATGGCTGGCAATTTGGTCCCTAGTTTCTTTGCTTCTTTGAAAACCAAGCTGCTCTTCTGGTGATTCTTAGTTAACATGTTGCTGAAACCTGGTTTGCAGAATCTTAAGCTTAACCTTGCTGGCATGTGAAATGAACACAGTTACTAGGAAATCTGAATATTCCTTGGCATTGTCTTCTTTAGGACTGGAAAGTAAACTGATCTTTCCAATCCAGTGGCTACAGTTTTCCAGTATGAGTGAAGCAGCATCATCTTTTAGGATTTTAAATAGTTCAGCTAGAATTCTGTCACCTCTACTGGCTCTATTGTTAGCAGTGCTTCCACTTGACTTTACTCTCCTGGATGTCTGGCTCTGGATCAGGGTAACCATACCAGTGTGGTTACTGTGACATTAAGATGTTCTTATATAGCTCTTCTGTATATTCTTGCTTCTTCTTTTTAATGTCTTCTACTATGTCCCAACCTTTATATCTGAATCTCTGCTTTGATTCCTTGCCCATTACCCCATTTCTGCCAGAAGAGGAATTCTACTTTGTCCTTTCTAAAGCAAGGCATAATGAAGAGTGATAGACTTCAGGTCAGGAAATCTAGGTTCAGATCCTCAGCTCTTATTAGCCATGTAATCTTGGCAAGTCACTTGGGCTCTCTGGATGTTTTCTCATATTTAAAATGTGAATGATCATACTTGTACTACTTTATTTGCTTTACAGAGTTGTGAAGAATGAACTTTTTAAACCTTAAAGCAGTGGTTCTCAACCTTCCTTAACGCTGTGCCCCTTTAATACAGTTCCTTGTTTTGTGGTGACCCCCAACCATAAGATTATTTTCGTTGCTACTTCATAACTGTAATTTTGCTACTGTTATGAATTGTAATGTAAATATCGGATATGCGGGGTGTATTTTCATTGTTACAAATTGAACATAACCCATAAGTTGAGAACTGCTGCCTTAAAGAGCTATAAATGATGATGACGATGACGATAATGATGATCCTTCCAGGGATTAGAATAATGCCCCTGAAACTCAGGCCCTGGTATCTACTGCTGACCCATTCTGATGTCAACTACTTGCCTATCTGTACTTCCTTATATTACCAAACGCTACTAAGGTCTATCTCAATTGTCTCCTCTCTTCAATGAGTCATAAATCTCTAAGGCCACACTGCCCTAAGTCTGGCTTTCCTAGCCATGTTATAATAGTTACCAGGTATTGAGTGTTTCAAAAAACATAGGCACATTTCATTACGTTATGTAAATAATCATTGCTATTTTATATGTTCATATAACAATGGGTTAACAAAAATAATTAAGTAGCCAAACTATTTTGCCATAAATGTTTTTCTTACTAATTCTCCCTAAAAACAGGTATAAATCTATTCATCCATCCATCCATCTTTCTATCTATGACATCCTGTTAAATCTTTGATTGTTTTTTGTTTTTGTTGTTTTTTTTTTAGAAGACTGGCACTAGTTCTGGAGTGAAAAGATGTGGTTTCAAATCCCATTTCTGACTTACTACTTGTGTAACCTTTAATATCTCTGGGCCTCAGTTTCTTTATCTATATACAATGAAGCAATTTGGCCTTGGATCTCTTTCTAGCTCTAGCTCTATGACAGTGGTTTCTCAACCTGTGGGTTATGTTCAATTTGTAACAATGAAAATACACCTCACATATCAGATATTTACATTACAATTCATAACAGTAGCAAAATTACAGTTATGAAGTAGCAACAAAAATAATTTTATGGTTTGGGGTCACCACAACATGAGGAACTGTATTAAAGGGTTGTGGCATTAGGAAGGTTGAGAACCACTGCTCTATGATCTTATGATTACCAATGTTCATCATACAGTTGTAATACAATCGCTCACATGACAGAAAAATAACATTTCAGCACCTTCAGTTTGCCATTATCAATTGCTATATAGATCAGCAATATAAATGTGTAGGAGACTGCTGATGACATTTCCTGTTAGGTTGCTTTTTAAAAAACACTATCCCTGATACTAGGTTATTTGCTTATCTTATCAAAATGGAACGTTTAAATGTCTATCTTCCCAGATAGTAAAATATGGCTGTTTTTTTGCAAATTTAATTACTGTATCATGGGCTGAAGGCTTTTCCTAAGTTACTTTGTCTATTCCACTAAAATTTCAGTCTTTCAGAGTCTTCTGAATTTCTATTGTGTGAGATGAAAGAGTTCGGAGTCTGAATCTAAGGTCAGAAAAGGTCTTTATTCTTTCTCATGAGAAAGGACTCTGCCCCTGTTGCCCACATGGCGTCTGCCAGGAAGAGAGCAACAGGTAGAAGCCAGTCCATGGTTATATAACCTTCTAATGTAGAAACCCCCCCCCCCCAACTGGCCTTCACTCTTATTGGTAGAGGGGCTGACCCACAACCTAAGCTCGGGAATCTCTCTGAGAACAAAGGACCCGGAAACATGTGGGTGTCCAATAAAAGCAGTCTTAACCTTATTTGGCATATTTTGTGCTGAGTTGGCTGTGGGGGAGGGTCTCCATTGCTCTAATCCCCAGATTGCTAGAAGGTCAGGTGACCTAGGCCTAGTGAATACTGAAGCCATTCCGGATTTGATTTTTCAGAATGGGGAAATTTCATTATTAATTATCCCTCACACTAGCAGTGAAAGTATTATTTCTTATTCTGTAACAGTGGGTTATTTCAACCTTCTTGCTCACTCCAAATACATCTCAATTTTGTGGTTTGTTGACTGATTGCTTTCTATTAACCTAGTTTTCTAATGTTTTGTTTAAATATTTAAAATACCAAAGCCATCCTTCAGAAAAAAAACCCATGACTTAGTCAACTGCATTTGCTCAAAAAAATCTTTTGCCATTTCAACAAGCATTGAGTGGCAGAGAAGGGGCCATTCTTTCATCTTTCATAAAAACAACCACAAAAACCTTGTAGAAAACCTTGTCTGGCTGTTCCTATTTAAGCAGAGTATGGAAATCAAAAGTTTTATTTGAATCAGAACTGCCAAATGATCTGAGAAGTTCTTTCTGAAGAGCAACAAGGAAGAACACAGATTTATTAAGTATTTACTTTGCAACCAAGCACACTGGGGAAAGACAAAAAATGTAACACCCTCTACCCTCAAAGGGCCTAATAGGAGAGAGAACATAAACATAGAATGTGAATACAAAGCAGTTTTGGGAGGGAGTGTCCTGATGATTGGGGGATGGGGAATCAGTAAAGGCTTCATGTGGCCCTTGAAAAGACAACTGTAAATGGCCTACGATGCAGAGGTAACCTTTGTCTTCCTAAATTAAGGTCTATCCAAGGTAATGTGTAAAAACATCGAAAAGATAAACCAGGATGTGATGAAATTTAAATGTCAAACAAAAGTGTTTGTACTTGATTTCAGAGAAGCTACTTGCAATTTGTTGAGTATGGTGGGTGTGTTGGAAGTGGTGGTGGTGCAGATGATAGTAGCCCTGACTTGTACGAGTTACTTGGCAGTTGTATGGAGGATGGACTGAACAGGAGAGAAACTTGAGGCAGGGAGACCAAATAGGAAGTTCAGGTGCAAGGGGACAGAGGCCTGAACGGAGGTACTGTGACATGGCTAAGCTGCGCAGCCACCACCTCTTTATATATGAGCACAGCGATGCCCAGAGAAATGACTGGCTCACGGTTACATAGCTACTAAGTAGCACTTAGCCCCGCCCCCGCCCATTCTGGCTTGTTGTGGAACTTTGGGATTCCCAGAGATGAAGTAGGCTTGTCATCAATGCTAAAAGTAATGTAACTTTATTAATGGAGAATTTTCACACACACACACAAAAGCATAAGGTTTAATCTGAGACACCTAAGGGTGTTAGCTTAAGGGTCCAAGATTAAGGACAGACAGGGCTGGATGACAATCTTCAGGCACAACAGAGATAATAACATAATCACAGCCACAAGAGAAGGCACAGACAAATGACGGGTGCTGCTGGGATGCAAGTAAGATGATCTTTAGGAAGTTAAAATAAATTTAACAGCATTGATTAAGTAACTACTCTCTACAAGGCACCTTACTGGGCAATGGGAATATAAAGACAAACACCAGGGGTCATCACATTCTACCACGGGAGGAAGCACATGATGTGCACATACAAACTAAACGTGTGTGCATATGTGTGTGTGTGTACACACATGTATATGGCATTGTGAAATGTGTTCAGTTTAGAACCCGAGGACCCAAATTCAGATCCTGGCCTGTACTTCCCAACTGAGTGATCGTGGGTAATTCACTTTACCTCTCTGGGTCTCAGGTGTCCTTATCTGTAAAATGAATGTAGTAAGATGACCTCTAGAATCCCTTCCCATTCTGGAGCTATGAGACGGGGACAGGGACTGGATCTGTGATTTCACTAGTGTAGGGAACTACCCCTCAGGTGAAGAAACTCCCCCTATCAACCGCAGGTCTGTACCTTCTCCACAACTTGGTCTTTGCTTAGGGAACTAGGGTGGTTATTTGCCCAAGGGCACACAGCCAGTGTGTTTGAGGTAGGACTTCTTCCCAGCTCCACAACAATTTTTCATTCATTAACAAATGCTAGTGGTGGGAGGGGACAGATGAGAACACTAACCATTGGGGTAACCAGGAAAGGCCTTTTGTAGGAAGAGGTGCTTAAGGCAAGCCTTGGAAGGAGCTAAGGATTCCAAGATGTGGAATTATGCAGGGAAGAGCATAGACTAGGGAAATTGCCTCTGCAAACGTGGGAAGCAAAAGATGGATCCCCATGGGCAAGGAACTGCAAATAGGCCCCTTTGGTTTGAGCTTGGAGTGTGTCAGAGAATAATGTAAAATTAGTCTGGAAAAACAGGCTGAAGTCGGATTGTAAGGGCCTTTAAATGCCAGTAATTTATCCTAGAGGCAATAGGAAGCCACCAAAGTTTCCTGAACAAGGGAGTGATATGGTCATACCTGTGCCATCAGACTGCTGATTTGGTAACTGTATCATAAGATGGATTTGAGGGGAGAGATTCTGGAGGTTTAGCCCGGCTGAGAGTTAAGGAGATTTTGAAGAAGGAGGGAGCCTTTGATCCTGCCAGAGCCCCCTTTACTTGACACCCAAGTTTCATACTCTTTAGTCATCTGAGGTCAGTATAAGATCACTTAGGTCCCTTCTCACATAACAGATCAGCTCAGTGATCAAAGAAGGAGGGCAGAGGCTTTATACTACAGGTGGGGTTAACAGGTGTGTCTGATTGTCTTTTTGCCTCTGACATCACAGAGCTGACAGGGGTTGGCTAGGAGACTGGAAGTTTCCAGGAAGGAAGATCACACACAAAAAAGGAAAGACACAATCTAGAGACAGCTTATCACAACTGGTATTTGAACTTAGATTTCCTCACTCCTAAATTTAGCACTTTTTCTGATAAACCATATGGTCTCAATTCAATCCATTATGTTTTATTAAGCCCATACTATGTGCAAGACCCCCTGCTATGTCCTTGAAATGCAAAGTACAGATAAATAAATTCAAGATTATTCAAGGAATGGGAGAGGAATCCACAAGTAAAGAAAACAAGAAACGTTCCCATATGAAGTGACACTTTGGTTGAGCTGACACTTGGAAGGAAATTAAAAATTCTAAAAGGCAGAGTTGAGGACACAGTGCAGTTCAGGCCTAGGGGGAACAGAGACAGCTGGTGCAAAGAAAGGTGTGAAGACAAAGGATTGGAATGACAAGTTTAAACAACAGCAAGTGGGCCCATTGGCTTAGAAGGCAGTGAAGTTAAGTATGAAAAGGGTAGCCTGGAACCAGATTGTGAAGGTCTTTCTTTACATGCCTTACTGAGCGATTTACTTTATCCCCGAGAAAATAAGGGCTCCCTGAAAATTCTTGAGAATGGAATTAACACGATCAGACCAATGCTGTGGGAAGATTATTTTGGCAGCTACCTAGAGAGAGGGGGAAAGGGAAAGCAGATAAACCAAAGAGGAGAAAATTAAAGCAGTCCAAGTGAGACGTGATGAGCTTGAACCAAGGGAGTGATGTGGTCACACCACTGCTATGAGAGTACTGGCTCTAACAGATAATGGGTTTGGGGGGGGGTTTCCGGAAGCGGGGACACAACTAGGAGGAGACTGCAGTGGTCCAGGAGTGGAGGGGTGATGGGCAAGGGAAGGCACAATCCCTGAGATATGAAAAATGATATAGCCACGGAGCTGGAATCAGCAGCCGTGGGGGATGAGCTCTGGCTGGGAACCAAGGGCGCTGAAAGAGAAGGGCACTGGGAGGAGGGGCTGTTTTCGTTTCGGCATCAGAGGCGCCGTCGAGCGCCCCGCACACAGTAGGTCTTTAACGTACTGACCTGGCCACTGATGGGGGGAGGGATAATGAGTTCCGTGTTAATTTGCCCAGCTTGAGACACTCATGGGACGTTCAGCCCAGTCTCCTCATTATACGGACAGGGACACTAAGGCCCAGCTGGGACTTGTTTGGGGTCACCGGCATGGGGGGAGGGGAGGGATTCGAACCTCGGAGTCTGCACCTGCCGGTCTTCTCACTGGACAGCGGCGGACTCTCCATGCGCGCACTACAGTTGACCCGCGCGCTCCGGCGGCCTGCGACTGACTGACAGCCCCGCGGTGCCTGTGACTGACCAGGCCCTTCTACTACGTCACCACCGCGCGCGCGCAGCCACGCCCCAGCCTCGCGGCGCGCACGCGCCAGCTCGGAACCGAGGCCACGGGCTCGTGGGGGAGGCGGGACTTCCGATTTCCCTAAAGTTTTTAACCTGTTCGCGCGGGAGCCGGAAGTTGCACTCTGGAGCGGGGTCCCGGATCGTGGACTCCGTCGCCGGCTTCCTAACTCTCACCCCCGCGACGGAAAGGTGAGGTCCCGGCAGATGCCCCGGCAGGGGCGGAGCGCCTGGCCGCCAGCTCGCCCAAACCGTCACTTGCCTCTCCCCGGTCCGGGCTGCTGAGGTTCCGGGGCTTTGGAGGTCCCGGCGGGAGGCCTGGGGAGCGGTGCAGCCTCTTTCCTGCCCCGCGGAGCCGCGTTCTCGTCCCGGTTCCTCTTCCCCCTCTCCCAACCCCTTCGTGGACGTCTCTAGTGGGGGAGGGGAGGGCCGGAGTTTCTCGTGGTGCCGCCCCCGGGCGCCCAACCCCTGAACCTTGTTCTGAGATGTTCTGGCGAAGCCCTGAATGCGGAGACTACCTGGGCCCGAAGTGCCCCGAGGTATTGGGCCTGGTATGGGAAAATAAACTGCTTCTAAGGTGGCCAAAGGGCCAGTCAGCTCTGTATCCAGATAGAGGAGGGTGTAGAGGGGCCCCAGAGGCCTGGGTGAATGGACAGTGTGGGCATCAGCACAGATCCAGAGCTGGGAAGGACCAGGTATTGCGCACCTACTGTGTGCGGGGGCAAACCCCTGGGGACAACAATAGCCATAAGAACTAACATTTATGAAGCGCCAGCTATGTTCCGGGCACCAGGCTAAGCAAAGAGGATGATAATACCTAAGGTTATATATAGCACCTACTATGTGTTGGGCACTGGGCTAAGCTATGGAAATAATGATTAATTAATTGTCTTACTATATGCCTGGCATTAGGCTAAGAATAATGATAGGTGACATTTAGAGAGCATCTTCTGTGTGCCAGGTGCTGTGTGTGTGTGTGTGTGTGTGTCTGTCTGTCTGTCTGTTTGTCTGTGTGTCGCTCTGTCTTTCTCTATCCCAGTGGTGCTGATGATCAAGGCACAAGACTCTCTATTCACAGGCGCTCACAATCTAATGAGCAAAGACCTCTGTCCAAACAAATGTAGACTGGATAAGCTAGAAAGGCTTCTTATATAGAAGGTGGGAACTTGAAGGAGGCCAGAGAAGAGAAGGGAAAGCCTTCCAGGCATGAGTCTCCCTATTGAACAGATGTGATCACTTAGGTCTGTGGAAGTTAAATGACTTGCCAGAATCATAGGTACATAGATCTAGAGCTGGAATCATCTAGTCCAATCCCCTCATTTTAGAAATGAGGGAGCTCTGATCCAGAGAGATTGATGGACTGATTCCTAAGATCACATAGGTTGAATTTCATCTGAGGTCTTTATGACTCCAGGCCCAGCACTTTTCACTGTGCCTCCTAACCTCCTAGGAGTAACTGAACCTCTCTGGGCCTCAGTTTCCTCATTTGTAAAATGAGAGGATTGTACTAGATGGCTTCTAAGGTCCCATTCAGCTCTAGATCTTGATCCTGTAGGGAGCTCCCAGAGTTGCCTTTAGAGAGTCGCTGAAAGGTTGATTGGCTCATCCCTAGTCTCACAGCAGATCTTCCCATGTCAGAGGCTGCCTCTTTATCACTGCTCAGCACTTCTTCTCCAGAAGACTGGATTTTGGATATTTTCAGATAGGTGTTTTCACAGGAACTTTCTTTAGGACTAGAATGATTTTCTCTTCATATTCCCTGGTGCTTGCATATAGTGGGACACTGGAAGTGTCCTCATTAGAATTTGTTGAATCACAAGCCTATCCTAATTTAGTAAGTGAGCTTCTGAAATGGGGGACTGTAGGAAGCCTTTCCCCCTTGTTAGAATTCACTTGCTTGTACTCCACAGCAGCAACCCTCATATGACTCCCCTTCACAAACTTTCATCTGCTGCCTCCCAGACTCAACAGAGGTATATCCTGCTCTGGTACCACCTGCTACAGAAGTCCTTTCCATCATCCTTCCCCTTTACCTCTCCCCCCATTTTTTCCTCTCAAAATTACTTAGCATAACTTTGTTTTGCATTTATTAGTATGTTATGTTTGTATATCACCCAGTGATGTGCTAGTAAATGTTTAACAAATAGCTTCCCCTCTTCAGTGTCCTTATAACAACCTTTAAAGTTTACTCTCCAATATTAACATTTTCACCATCACTTTCTTAAGTTCAGACAATTCACAAGACAATAAATCAAGCCCTGATTTGTAGTGTTTGCCAGTTTCCTAGGTACAGATGTTCACAATGAGAATTTAACAATGGCTAGCTGGTTTGAGCTGGTTCCAGTCCACTGTTGGTTTCATCCCTCAGCCAGTGGAAGCTAGCTCCTTAAGAGAAAGATTGTTTTACCTTTGACTATTTCCCTTGGTGTTTACAGTTCCTTGAAAAGAGTGGATGTTTGAGCAGTCTTGATTGAATTGCTGAACTAAAGAAAAGAACCCAGAATTGCTTCTAAACAGAAGGCATCAGACTAGGACTTTAGTGGAGGTGACCTTCCAATAGACGTTCAATTCAGTAATGCTTAATGTATATCAGCATAATGGTAATGGAATTTGGAGATCCCCCTGTGTTGGCTTGGTTTATGGGTTGAGTGTTAAAACTCAGAGCTTGTGAATCCCACTTGTGGGATAGACTTGTTGACATGAAGAGAGAGGGCTGAAGTGGGAGGAGCTGTGAATTGGGAGAGAGGCCCAAGCCAAGAGAAGGCCAGAAGGACTTTTGGGAGAGCAGTAGTATCTAGTATCATGGATCCTGAGTTGCTGAGAGAAAGACTGCTGAGGGCACTTGGAGCTGCCCAGGATGTTTGAGAACTGCCACCTGGAGCTGCCAAGAACTGAGGAGGCATGGCTGTGATGCTGGTATTTTGTCTGTTTTGATGTTGTTTTGCCAGATTCACCTGCTGGTGAAGGACAATGTTGCTGTTGTAGAGGTCCTGGAACCTTGCTGTTGGTTCAGAAGCCTTGAATTTCCTGTTGTATGTTTACAGAAATCCTGGAAGAGGGTCTTGCTGATGTTTTCAGGGGTTCTGGGACTGTTCTACAGGCAGAGAGTGACTTGATGAGGTCACTGGCAATGTGTTGTTAGGGCTTTGTTAGGCTTTGCCTTCCCAGGAACTGGGACTCTGAGTACTTGCCTCAGGTCGAGATGAAGACAGGACCTCTCCTTGGGTTTTCAATGCTGGGATGATATCTTAACCTTGTTGTAGCTTAAGGGTAGATGGCTTTTTGTGCTATCCTGCCCCTTTTGAGAAAGTGCTTGGTGTTAAGGGATGGTATTGTAATTTAGGGCTGGGAAACCTTTGACTTTTTTGTGCTTTGTGATTGACCAAATGAATGTACTTTGTTTATGATTGGAGACTAATCCCCATTTGAGAAGAGAGACTTTGTTGACTGGCTGAATGAATGTACTGCCCAGGAGTGGGCTACTTTGACTAATGTACTGGCTAGGGGTGGGATACTTGGACCTTGGTGCTTTGCAATTGAATTGAGAAATTACTTGCTAAAGGAATGAGTTACACTGTATTTTGATTTTCTCTGTTCTGTGAATGTTTGCCTTAATCTGTCACTGAATAAATGGGATTTGCTATGCTGGTAATCTGAACCTTGGAAGTTGCCTTTGCTTGGCATTACAATCAGGTGCTGTGCCAAGTGCCACGGTCCAAAGCTTGAAAAGAAGACCCATGTCTTGTCCTGGGAAGACCTAGGATCATGGCTTTCAGAGGTATAAGAGATTTTAGCAGTAGTCTAGTCCAACATCTATATTTTATCGATGAAGAAGCAAGTACAGAGAGCAGAAATTGACAAGATCACATGGGTAGCAGAACCTTTACATTAGGCCATTGCCAGTGGAATATGTACCAGAAACCTGTGACTACTAGGATTTTGGAGGTGATTCTTGCTTAGTTACTAGTTCAAACTGACTATCATTTATAAAGGGTCTGTTAGGTAAAAGATACTAAGAAAGCAAAAAGAAAATGTAAAAATGGTCCCTGCCTTCAAGAAGTTTAAACTATCTGAGACTTGACCTCTGAGGTCTGCTCTTAGTATGTGAGCCTGTGAGTCCCAGGTCTGAGATATGTAGATGTGAGGTGTATATGATTTAAAAAAAAAATAGTAAAGTTCTTTTGTGTGAGTTAGTTACAGGCTGAACCAAATTTGGTACATTGAGTTCTGTGCCTTTTTAGCCTCTCAGTGGCCTTGAGCTTACAGTGTACCGTAGTGGAGAGAGTGCTGGGAGTCAGATGATGGCCTGGGCTCTAGATCCCGTGATGTTCTCCTCGTGCTGGCTTTGTACCTCATTAAGTCATAACCTTTCAGACCACCAGTTTCATGTTCCATAACATTAGGATATAATTCCCATTGCTACCTCAGAGGTCTTTTTAAAGACTCAGATGAGATAATGTATGTGATAACTCTGCAGATTGTAAAACTTTAAGCAAATGTTAAGCTGTATAATAATGATGGCTTTCTACTGTATTCCATATAGATGAGATTTTGGGATAAGTGGGATCTGATTGTTATTGTGCTTTTATGGAAGGGAAACACTCATTTGGTTCACATCAACTGCTTCATTTCAACATGCTTTTTGTACATTGTTTCTTATTTTTGAAGGTGCAGTCATGCAAGAAAGCATCAGATTTGCCTCATCGGGGGATGATATTAAAATATGGGACTCATCCTCTCTGACTGTGATGGAGCAGTTCAACCCCCATTCATCATCCCTTGGAATCAGCTCTTTGTGTTGGAGTAGCAATAGTATCCTTTTCTTCATAAGAGCATTGTATTAGATTTGAGGGTTTTTTGTTTTTTGGAGAAGTAATTCAGAACGTAGTCAAGTACTTGTTAAAACACTTCATCTATTCTGGAGGAATGGAGAAGGTTGAAGATAAATGAGGTCAACTTAAAGCACTAAGGATGGTTTAGCTTAGAGAAGGGATAGTTTAAAACAGGGTTTCTTAACTTTTTTCATGTGTCTTGAGTCCCTTTAGCAAGTGAAGTCCTCCTTGGACTATTTGTTGCTTATATTCACAATCAAAGGAAATGTTTTGTGACGATTAGTGAAAATAAAGATGCAATTTTTTTTTCTCCATCTGAACCCCTGATTTAGAGGGAGAATATGGTACTTTTCTATATATTTAAAAGGTCCTTATATGGAAGAGGAGTTAACCTCACTCTGGCCTTAGAGGTGACAATTAGGACCAATGGATATAAGTTTTAGAGAGGCAGGTTTTGATTTAAGTTAAAGAAGAACTTACTGACAAGTATAACTGCCCCCTTAAAAAACTTGAAAAGGATATTGGAAAGGAGAATTGTACTTTCAGCAGGGAGTAGGACTAGATCCTAAAGCACCTTGAAACTGGGATTTTTCTTGTCTGGAAATTGGCAGCATTTTAAACAAAATAATGATAAGATTTGGCTCTGGAAGAGGTAAAAAGTTGCCTGATTGTTCCATCCTACTGCTTTGTTTAGAACTTTTCCTTTCTTTTCTGTCTTGGCTGGAGATAAATAACCTCATCTCTTAAAATGATGCACAGTACCAGCCTAAACTAGTCTTTCGGGGTTCTAAATTCACATGATTTATCTGTCATCTTTGTCTTAGGAGAAATAATTAGGATCAGAATCTGAGAATGTTTAGCAAGAAAGGGGACCTTAAAGATCATTGAGTCCTAATTTCTATATTTTATTCTTCGAATTTTTATTGATAACTTTTGGAGTTTTTTAAAGTCATCTTCACTTCTGAATATATTTTTCTCTATCCCTTCTAGTAATGAATAAAAAAAGGAAGGAAAAGAAGCAAAACTAAATTAACACATCACCAAAGTTGTTAGTATATATGATGTTACACACCCATAGTCCTCCCCTGCAAAATAGAAAGGGAGAAGGGTATGTTTATACATGTGTGTATTTGCACATGTACATTTCATTTTTTTTCCTCCATGACTCAGCTTGGTCATTTTAATTATTTAACATTCTATTTTTGGGTTTTTTTTTTTTGTTCTTTCCATTATGCTATTGCAGCCCTTAGTGTGTATTGTTTTTCTGGTTCTGCTGACATCACTCTGCATCAGTTCATATAAGTCTTCCCATGCATCACTGACATTTCCTGTTCATTGTTTCTTGTGGTACAATAACATTTTATTCTGTCCACAAGTCAGAGTTTGATTAGTCATTCCCAAATATATGAAACTTCGTTTTACAGATGAGCAAAACGAGACCAAAAAAATACTTAGCCAAAGGTAATGGTAGAGTTGGGACCAGAAACCCAGTTTGCTTCCTAATCCAGTGCTCTTTCTGGCACATCTCTATTATCATGGGTAAGGTAAAAGGAAAAGTAAAGCTTTGAAATAAAGAATTTCATTCCCTCCTTTGCTTAATTATGGCAACCAGTATTTTGAAAATACAATTTCCCATGGAGAAGCTAAAATTCAACAGTTGATTTTCCTAGAGCGAATCCCAATACTAAAAGTATATTTGTTAGAATGTTTAAGGTATTTAAGAGAGCTTTATAAAGCCCTTTTTGTAACCTTTAACCTTAATACCTTTGATCATATGGGAATAATCTGTAATTTCCTAAATCATGAATTTTGTACAGATTTCCATCAGATACCATGTATCTTCTTGTCTGTGGTAGCTATTTGTCAGGAAGGCTGAAATAAGAATACATTGTCTATAATTCTGTGACATAGCTGTCCTGAACTTTAAAATACTTGTCTTTCAAACTGCTACAAGTAATTGGTTTCTGTTATAGCTAACCTAGGTTGTTAAATGTTAAAACTACACTAGGACTTTCTGAAGACACTATATATTAAAGAAGTAGAATCTTAACTATAATTTTGGATTAAAAAAATTTAATTAATTTTATGAGCTTTTTGAACTTTTTTTAAACTTCCAGTGAGGACTAATGTTTTTCATGACTTCAAGAATTTCTCAGCATTAGTTATAAATTTGTTTAATTTTGTAAGAAATACAGGTGACTAAAAAAAAAACCCTTACTACAGTGTTGCTATATCTGGTGTCAAAAGATGTCACATATACAATAAATGCATTATTCTGTGAAGATACTCTAGACTGATGTTGCCAGATAGGTTAGAAATTATTTTCCTTCTTAATTGGAGCATAAATTTGGAGCTGGAAGGGACTTTTAGAATCCTCTCTGTAGAGGTTCAAGCCCTATGTTTTCTAGATGAAATGAGGGCTGGCTAAATGACTTGGTAACACAACTAGTATGTGTCTGAACCCAAGGTTTCTACCTACAGCTTTCTCTCTCCAATCATAATGTTTTTATTGACTTTTGAAAGTAAGAAAGGAAAAATGTATTGTTTGCATGTGTATGTGTGTGTATATCTCTGTTGGGGGGGGGGGG
>CM053581.1:412488664-412548753 GCA_028627135.1 Pseudochirops cupreus
ATGTGGTACCTCAAAGTTGTTTTGATTTGCATTTCTCGAATTAATAGTGATTTAGAGCATTTTTCCATATGCTTAAAGATATCTTTAATTTCTGCCTCTGAAAATTGCCTGTTCATATCCTTTGACCATTTATCAATTGGGGAATGAATAGAATAATTTTTAAGTCACTTTTAAATTTATGCTTATTCTTGCAGAATGAGGGGTAGCCCAAATTTAATACTGGTATTTAGGAAATCTTAAAAGACTTAGAGCAGGAATTCTTAACATGGGGTCCATGAACTTAGTTTTTTGCGTATAATATATATATTTTGATAACTGTGATCCTATGTGTTTTATTTTGTGCATTTTTAAAAAACATTATTCTCTAAAGGAATCTGGTTTCCCAGATTATCAGAAAGGGTCTGTGACACACAAAATGTTTAGAACCCTTCACCAAGAGAGAGATTCTACATAGGTTTGGACAAAAATCATACAAAAAAGGGGCGGCTAGGTGGCACAGCAAATAAATAGAGCACTAGCCCTGGAGTCAGGAGGACCTGAGTTCAAATGTGGCCTCAGACACTTAACACTTATAGCTGTGTGATCGTGGGCAAGTCACTTAACCCCAATTGCCCCTTCCAAAAAGCAAAAAAACAAAATAAAACATCAAAAAAAAAATAGATGAGCTTACAAATTCAGCACAGTACCAAGGCTATTCTCCTTACTCCTGTGGATGGTTGGGACTGACTCTATTTGTCGTGACCAAAGAGGTGAGAAATGTCACCCAATGAGAGGTTCAATTACTTTAAAGTTTGAAGTATTTGCCACATATTGTTGGTATGGGCAGGATCTTTTTAACATATGTCCTTAGAGTTTGAAAAAACACCTTTTTAAGTCATGTGCCCTTTTGAATGCATTCACCAGTGTCCTTGACTCACAACTCCTTTTAAGCCAGAGTCATAGAGGCAAATGTAGTCGATAGGTATTCAAGGGCCTGTAACTCCTTGAAGCCTGTGAGGATGTTGACTGCCAAGGATTCAGTTTTTCTTTTCAGTAATGTCTTAACTTAGTGATCATGGGAAAATGAAGGAATAAAGTGGTTACCTTCCCACCCTTGCTGCTTCCAAAGTTTTAGATGTATGACATTTAAAAAGATAGAGATGCATGATTTCTGGATAATTAGTCATTTTATTAATAATGCTAGCATTTTAATATAAAAGGTCAGTAGCACTCTCAGTGCTCATGGATTATACATCCCTTTGAAAAGTGGGTGTTATAGAAGCTAGCAATCAGATCTGATTGACTAACAGGTAATGAGAGACTATGAATCTTACAATGAGAGGCTTGACCTGTTCTAATGAACTTTGATGATGTCATTTACTTCTAAATTGCCATCCTAGGGCAATCAAAGGATCTGGCAAATCTGGGTAGAGCACAATGGGCTCCTTAGATTAAATTCCTTGTAAAATTGGGTGTGGTCTGGCCACAATTGAGGAGAAAAGTAATTCAACCTTCATTTTGAAATGAGGACTTTAGGAAAAGGGGTGAACTTTGGGTCTCCCCAAATCTTTGGTTATTAATAATCATTTCTCTCACACACCAGCTCCCCTTAAAATCTTTCTTAAAATGTATATTTCATATATCGAGAGCCACAGTATTTCCTTCATATTTTTAGAAAGCTGAATGACTATTGCCTTCTAATTTTTAGACATCTGTATATATACGACCACTGATTTTCTTTTTCTTCACCATGTAACTGTTAGGGCCTAGTTCCTATCCTCCTCAGTTTATAGATGAGATTATAACGCTGAGAGCTTGTTTCTTGCCCAAGGTCAAAAAAGCCAGAACTCAAGAGATTTCTACAAACTACGAGGCTGTGTGATCTTTGACATAGTTACACACATGAGGAATCTGCAAGATTGTGCTGCAGGACATTTTAGCATTTTTAGGTACATTGGGTTTATTAAAATAATGATACCAATCAGTTAAAGTAGCTTTTAATCTATTTCTCTTTCCCAAGTAAATTTTAAAACATTTAGGTTTTTTTTTTCTTTAGCACTCACTGAATGTAAAAATTGGCTTCTATAACTACATAATCTGCTGTATAGGGAGATGACTAGATTTAAACTTTGATCTTTCAAACTAGATTTTCCTTCCTATTTGTATATACATAATAATTTTCAACTCTTATTTTTTCCCCTCGAGGGCTGTCCTCCAAACTAATTTATATTGCCAAGAAAATAGAACTGGGTAGAGTGTTATTTCCCATTTGTAGGTGAGGAAACATCTCTCTCACCCCCAGATGAGAAGTCATAGGCAGATCATGCCTATAGATTTGTGTCTTCATGGCCTCAGCTCTTTCTCTTCTTGAGGGGAGCATGATTTTTTTTTTCCAGAAATTAATTGGAAGCTTCTTGTGGCATTATCACCCTTAGTTTGACATAATTTCATTGGTGGTAGTACTGTCTTCACTGATGTGGATTGTAACCCTTCTTTCATCTTGTGGGATTCCTCACCTGGGGACACAGTTGGACACATTGAAAGCCTTCTTCTCGTTCTCAGGTGGACCTTCAGGCTTGTCTACCTCTTGTCTCTCTTTCCTCTTACACAACCAGCCCACATCCTTTCCCAGTTATCCCTGTAATCCATAATGCCTTTTATGCCACATCCTTATTGTAAGGCATTGTTGGTAGTGTGCCGCAGCTTGCTAACTGTAAGCATTTACATCCACCATCTGTCTTTTCCATTACCTTTTGAGTTATTTGTCATGTTAATTATTCAGGACCTGGTATTCCACGATTCACAGCCATATGGCATCACTGGGCTGTTGTCAGTAACCAGCTTTGGGGGAGTGGGGGGAAAGGGACAAGGGGTGAGGGGACAGAGAACTATGATAAAAGCACTCATTTGAGCACTATGATAAAAGCCCTCATTTCTTAAAAATAAGGTTTCATATGTACCCATGAAGAGAAATTCAGCTTCCTTCTATTAAAATATACACATAAGAATTGTAAAACACTTGGTTTCATTGCTCTTTTTTGTGTTGATTACTTTTGCTGTAGTTAAAAAGAGTTCTTGAGAAAAATTACGAATACGGCATATTCAACAAGTGCATTAACATAGTCTGTTATTGATTCCATGGACTCTTTGAAAAACCAAGAATCTGAAGGCTGTAAAAAATGAGGAAATTAGGATTTTTTTGTGGGGGGGAAGCTGGCAGTTATTATAGAGTAATATCACAGAGACTCAATTTTCTGTTGGATATAGATCTTCTGAATATGTTAAGAAATTTGCTTTCAAGTGCCTGAACTTTATTGAGGTATTCTAATTGTATTGAGCTTTCTATAGATCAGGAATATGTCTCTAAAGGAACAAGCCTTGCTGTTTCTGCAAAAACAACTTGGCTGACAGATCCCTTGGGTTATGATTGCCTATAACTAGTTAGACACACAGATTAGTGATTAGTCAACTCCTGAGTTCCATTTTTTGAAATGAAGCTTGGAAATCAAACATTTGATTATATTTAGCCCTTTCCAAAATGGTCTTTAAGTGTAACAGTTTTAGTATGATCAATTTAAGTGAGATTAAGATTTTTAGGATCTTGCTATATGTAGAAAACTCTTTGCAAGTTAAATCTCATTTTCCTTTTTTGAAGGGAAATTTTTGACATTTGAAAGTGCAACTTAGGTGATTATTGGTAGGTTTGTTTATACTTTAAAAGACTACTAAATTTGTCTTTTTATAATTCATTATTTTTTGTTGTTAATGACACATAGAGTGTTTTAAGATACGTTAGCTATAGTTTACTTAATTCTTCACTTTTTTTTTAAGGCTTGCTTCCTGGAAAATTCCTCATTTTGATTTGCTAAAAGATTTCACATCTGGAGCAATGGTCTCCACAAGAATTTTCCTGAAGGCAATATCCATGTGTATTTAATAACAAAGTGCGCATCTGATTGTCCTTGTCTGGAGTTCTGTGAAATCAATGGATACCTATTTATTTAGTCTTTATATTTTGGTTTTGGGTAGTTTTAAGTGAAATGTCACGATACAGTTAATGGCTTGCATTGTATTGCACAGCATTGTACTTTGAGCCTTCATTTCTGAGAAGAGCCTTTTGCATTCCCTCTGTGTCCAGTGTATTGATTTGCCTAGGAGGTAAAAGCAACATATGGTGATATGATAATGCTGCCTGGTGACAAGGAATTTGCTTGTATGGGTTTTCTAGCCAAAATTATTTTGATTCACGTTAGGGACTTTAGTGTGCCACAATATTGAGCATTGACTGAGGGAGACAAACACAAAAAAGACAATCCCTTCCCCAAGAGGGTCTAGTTTGATTGGTGAAATAAAACACCCACCCACCCACACCAAAAACTGAAGAATGCTTGAAAATCACAGGAATATGACATAAACTGAGTCCTTTGATGATGAGGAGTTGTAGATGAGAGGATGGGTCAGTGTTGGTAATGGTAAATTAGAGAAGACTTTTCAGACCATATTTAAAAAGAAGGGTGAAGGACATAGTTTGACCTAAGGAGCTTATTCTTATACCATTGTCTGTCCTTAGAATCAAAGAATCGTAGGGCTTAGAGCTAGAATGGATCATGGGAATTATCTAGATCAGGATTCCTTAACCTTTTTTGTTTTATGGACCCATTTGGCACTCTAGTAAATCCTATGGATCCCTTTTGGAATATTAGTTTTACATGCAGAACAAATCACACAAGATTAGGGATCAGTTATATATTAGAATTTTATGATCAGCATATATTAAAAGAAAAATCAAGTTCTTGGTTAAGAACCCTGAACTAGTTCAGTCTTCTCCCTCTGCTTTTTTTTTTCAAGTGTTTGAATAAAGTAAGACCTGTGGAGGATGAATGATTTGCCTAGGGTCACACAGATAGCAAGTACCTAAGCAGAGATGTTAACCCCAGGCTTTCTGACTCTGAATCCAATGTTTTCGAGACTGTCAGAGCAGTTATTTTCAGGATGGGCCTGAATACTTGCTTTGTAGCCCTTTCTCCACCTGAGAGTATGTAGGAACTAGAATAGCAAAGAAATGGGGCAAGGAGTTGGGTGAAGTGAATGACGATTCATCTCTACTTGAAACCATTGTGACTGGTGGTACTGCATGGGACAGGAGTGAGGGAATCTTTATATAGTGGGTAATTGATGTCTGGAGTTGGATTTATAATACTAAAAGTTTTCTTTAGAGCTGTGTCATTAGACTGCTAGTGATGTAATATTTTTTCAACATGCATGACATATTTCTGGTAAGAGATATCTGATCCTATTTTGATTGATCATTTGTTTTGTCCTCTTTTCTTGCCCGCCTCCTTTTGGTTTCTACTCTTTAAGCTAATTTAGAACATAATTATATCTCTAGCTAGTAGATGAGGGAAGGCAGAAAGTAAAACTGAAATCAGTTATTTCTGGCACCTTTTGAAAACATACCTGGAGACGCAGTTGAAATATCATGTTCTTGGGAGATGTTAGTCCCAGTACTAAACCCTGTATTACAGAGTTACCAGAGCTTATCCTCTTAAGTATATGAAGTTTATCTCATTAGGTAGCATTCCATTACCAGTCACAAGGCCCATATTATCAAGTATTTCCATGAATGGATTAGACTCTTTTTCAGTGTGTGTGTGGGGGGGGGGGAGGGGAGTACAGTGTGTATAATAGAAAGTAACACTGTATCGCTATATAATAGGAAGTCAGGACTGTACGGCATAAAGACCAGGCATAGCCGTAGAAAACTTGAGCCCTTTAGGATGTCTGGTGGGAGTTTTGTTTCTCTTGCTAATTCTTTTACTTTTTGAAAGATAGAAGAACCAAGGAGCAAAGTTACTGCTGGATTTGATGCTTATCAGTAAGGAAGTGGTTGGAGTTGTAGGAGTTGTCAGGAACTTTGGGAAGCAGGCTATGTTGTCTTAGCATTTGTGTTAGAAAAAAAAGAAGGAACATTCAGCATGGACATGTAGAGCACATAGTATGTACTTCAGGGTCAATAAACGTTCAATGAGTGTTGTTACCTGTCCTCTAGAATTTAGAAAAGAGATTTCCAAAAGTTTGAAAAATAGTTTTGGTGGGATCTCATGACTGGAGACTAAAAGAAAAGTATCATGAAAGAAGACTGGGAGACAATAATATGTTGATAGTATGATCGTATATGATTCCAGTGAAGAGGAAAAGTTCAAGCTGTAACCTCTGAGACTTGTGCTCTGAGCTGTCTGGACTCATGTTTTAAAAGGACAAGTCTGATGGGGCAAGCAAGGTCAGGTCGGCCAAGATGATTGAGACTGAGGAGGGAGGAGTCTTAGTAAGTGGGCTTTAGGAAGGCTAAATCCCACTCTGGCTAAGTCTTTCATAAATTCCCAGGACAACCAAAAGCATTTTCCTTAACTGTATTGTAGGGGCCAGGCAGAGGAAGATATAAAAAAAGGGATAATGGAGCTGCAATTTAATGAGTAGGTGTGAATATTTCAGCGAATGAAAAGGAAAGCAGAACCATTGAACTCTGACTTTATTTCTGTTTTCTCTGTCAAGGAAAGTGACCATTAGACCGTAAAAGGACAGAGCAAAAGTGGGTGAGAGAGAGCTCAAACCAAAGGCAAGTGAGGAGCACCTAACTGGTTTGAACAAAGTCAGTGTAGCCGGCCCCGGTGAATTCTGTCCCAGGGTACTCAGACTTGTGGGTGCGATTGTTGAACTTCAGCTGGTAGTCTGTGAGGAGTTATGAACAGGAACATTGCCATGGAACTTAAAACAGAAAATGTTCCCCTCATTTGTCAAAAGAAGGAATTAGGTGAATTCAGATCTGTAAACCAGGAAGCTGGCAACATTCTTGGAGGATTATTAAAGTGATGATTTGTTAGCACTGAAAAGGAATTGGGTGATTATACTGAGCTGTCCTCCGTTAGGGAGTTGGCATAAATATCATGTATTACCACGAGGTTTTTAGACTCTGTGAGTGCAGGGAGTGTATCTCATTTCTCTTTCTATTTCCTTTGATGTTTAGCAGTATTTTGTTTTTAATAGATACTAATAAATGGCTAATGAATGAATTAAAATATTCTTGTGGACAAGATAGAGATATATAGGCTAGATCAGGGGTGGGGAACCTGTGACCTTGAGGCCCCATGTGGCCCTCTAGATCCTCAAGTAGGGCCCTTTGACTGAATTCAAACTTCAAAGATTTAAATCCTTTTATTAAGGATTAAGAGAAGGCTGCAAACTTCTTTGGAGTTTGGATTCAGTCCAAGGGCTGCACTTGAGGACCTAGAGGACCATAGCCTTGGAGGCTGCAGGTTCTCTACCCCCTGAGCTAGAAGGATGTAAAATTAGATACCTTTGATACGATCTAGAGTGATAAATAGAACTGATATTTATCTGACACTTAAATGTTTGCAAAGCCCATGACATATAGTATCCTATTTAAGCCTTGCTTAAGCCCTGTGAAGTACTTGCAACAGGTATTGGGATTCCCATTTTTACAGAGGAAGAAACTGAGGCTTAGTGAAGTTAATTGAATTACCCCAAGGCCAGAGGTGGATTTTTGACCCAGGTTTGTCCTGACTCTGAGAATGCACCCTTGCCACTAGGTGGCAGTCTGCCGCTCACTATAGGGCGCTGTCCTAGGTCCTGTGTCTTGTTCTGTTTCCTTGGAGGAGGACATGTTTATTCTATTTGTGGGTGTTGAGAAGCAGGGAGGACTTGATGCCGTGGTAGATGATGGGATCAGAATCTGAAGGCTTTTATAATGGTCCATATCTAATGAGAGGCTTTAATAGTTTTAATAGTGTTATTAAAATGATGCTCTCAAGAGGAAAAAAAAATCCTTTGCACAGTGGAAGGACTCATGGTTAGAGAGCAACAGTTCAGTGAAAAAGACTTTTTTTTTTAAACTGTAAGTCTCTTGTGAGTGAATAATAGTGACATAATAACATCCACAAAAGCAGATGCCCTGAGGTTGTATCTGAGCTGTGACTACCATCCTGGTTGAACCACCTTGGGAATTGGCTTCACTTCTTGCTGTTAGCTTTTATAAAGGAGCTGCTTAAGCAGGAGCTCATCCTGCTCGTGAGGATGATGGGGTCTAGCACAAGGATCTAAAGAGCTTTGTTGTAGAAGAGAGGAGAGTCTTGGGCAGGGTGAGGGTTGCAGTCATGGCGTTCACATGTTTGAAAGTTCTGTTATGTAGTAGAGGAAATTGTTTTGTTTGGCCCTAGAAAGCACAGTTAGGACAAGAGGGTTAGAAATTAGAGGCAGTCAGACTTTGAGTTCACTGCCTTACAATTTGAATTATCTAAAAATGTCATCATGCATCTTGTCAGATAATGAGATCTCCATTTGTGGTGATATTCAAGCAGAGCCTCAATGGTTTTGTTGAATCTCTGTTAAAGGACAGAGCCTGTGGCAGAGGGGAGCTGAGTTGCAATGATCAGCTGTAACAAAGGAGACTTGCTATCAGTATCCTCATTTTATAGGTGAGAACTCTGAGGCTTAATATGGAGTGATTTGCCCATGATCACATAGTTCTAGTAAGTGGTAACAGCAGAATTTGAACCTAAGTCTTTCTGACTCCAAGTGTAGCTCTTCATGTGCAGTTCTCACATGCTGCTTTCATATCTCATTCCACAATAAAGCATGAAGAGCATGCTTTCTGAACTCTAAGGGGAGGAGGGTGGTCATTACTGACCTGGGGAAAAGGAAAGCTTTGTGGGAGAACTCATTACCTTACAGTTCAAGCTATTGAAAGATGTCATTGTATTTGGGCTTTGAAAAATGGGTAGGAATTTAGCAGGTGAAGAACAAGAGGAAAAGTGTTTCAGCAACAAGGATTCCGAAAAGGCCCTCCAATGAGAAGGTATAAGGCAAGGAGTAACCTGAGGGAAGTTAGAGAGGCAGAGTGGGGCCATGTAGTGGAGAGCCATGTGTTTGAATGTGATTTGGCAAGTAATGGGGAATCCCAGAATGGTTATACTAAGTGATTTCCAAGTGCCTTCCCAACTCCAAGATTCTGTGATTTTATATATTTTCATCATACTTTTTAGTCTCTTTTATATCACTTAGCACCTTCTACTTTGTGTGATTAGTAATGGAGTATTTCCCTCCTCTTTTCTCCCATTAGCTTGTGAGCTCCTCGAGGGCAGAGGCTGGGATTTAACCATTAAACATGATATTTTCTGGGAATGCTTGAAAGCTCCTGTTCCAGAAACTAGAATCCTGCCTGTCAGGTACCCACCCCATGGGCATCCAGTATCTGCATTATGTACATATGTGTATTTATCTGTATTCACAAAATGCTATATATGCTTGCATTTCCATGGAAGTTTTCTGTTTTGTTTTTAACAGTCTGTTCGTCAATTGAAGTACTCCTTGTTTAAGAAATCTCTCCTGGGCAGTGTGTCTGATAATGGAGTGGTAACTCTCTGGGATGCAAATAGTCAGAGTCCATACCATAACTTTGAATGTAGCCACAAAGCTCCAGCTTCAGGAATATCCTTTTCTCCTGTCAATAACATGCTGCTTGTAACCATAGGCCTGGATAAAAGAATCATCCTCTATGACACTGCAAGTAAGATGTAAGTGCTTCACTACTTTGGTCATTTGGTAATGAGTAAATATTGCCCCATATTAATTAAAATGTGCATTTGTGGCTTGTACAAAATCTAGAGAAAATTTGGATAGCACGAAAGATGGTAAGCAGATGGTTTGAAACAAGATAGCTTTTTTCTTTTCTTCATTTATGAAGGATATTCCAAAAACTAGAAGGTTTTTTCAGGGATAGTGTTCTTGTTACAAAGATGATACAAAGTTTAAAAAGAAATTTTCTGTGGAATATAGTTGCTTATTATTTAATTTATATTACAAGTTGGATGCCCTTCACAGTAAATAACTAAGTATGTAAAATTTAAAACAGGATTCATTTTGTTTTAATACACTAGAAAAAATTAATTACCGAAAATTTTGGTGTTACAGAATTTGCCAGATATTGGTACTTTACTATTATGTATCATTCTGTCTGAGCTCTAATCTGGCCTGATGCTGGTCTTTCCTAAACATAGCTACCAGACTGTTACAGAAAGACTACAGCCATCAACTATGGGATTCATGTGGTATAAGATGATTTACAAGCAATATCAGGGAATGTCCTAGCTGACACCTCCTGCCCCAGTGTTGTTAAGTTTTTCACTGCTGCTACTTTTATAGCTTTCTGAATATTCATTATTATAACCCAGCTTACTGTAAATCCTTGACTACTCAAATTTGATGGGGCTTTATAAATAGTAATGCCCTTTGTTCCCTTGGTTTGTTGCCTCTATATTCGTGTTAATGTACGTACTGTTGATATGGTATGGTTTATTAGAATAAGTCTGTTGTATTTCCAGACCTTTTCCTCCTTCCCTCCTAGTTGACTTAGTCTTAGCTATGGGAGTTAGAAGCTTCCCCTTTTGTAGTTTGTAGTCTTGGCCCAAGTAGCCCCAAGTACTGTTTCGCTTCTTTAGGGGAATGCCACTTCTGTTCTCCTCTTAATTGCTTCCAAATATAAGAGATGAGCAGCTAAGAAGAGCTAAGGAGAAAGTTCTTTTCTTAAGAAAGGGTCCTAGCTCTCTTTGCTGTGGATGTAAGGGTAGAGCAATAGTGAAGGGGGGAAGAGGGGACAGGAGAGTGCTTAAGAATCTCCAACCCAGGGGATACAGGATTTGGGAGGGAGTAGAGGCTGTAGGGGAGGTGGGTGGACAATGCCTGTCAATTTGGCATGTGGTTTAGGTGCCTTTGTTTTTTTCTTTCTGCTACTAGTTTAAGATACAAACCCAACAAAGACAAGGGCAGTGACGTGAGGAATATAATTTTTTTGTGTAGAAACGCATGTGTAATAGGATAAGAAATGTCCTTTATAAGTAAGTATGCGTGCCATGTATTGAGGATATTTTAGTCCAGTTCTAAAATACTGCTTTGTTTAGACTACCATATTTGGAGGGTTACAGTCTTGTGACATCTTAGCTATAAGGGATATTTAAAGGCTGCGTTATCATACACTTATACATAGACCTACATTTTCTTTTTTCCTTTATGAAGACAACTAAGAACTTTAGTGGCTGAGGCTCCCCTAACTGCAGTAGACTTCATGCCTGATGGAGCCACATTGGCAATTGGATCTTCCCGTGGGAAAATATATCAATACGACTTAAGGATGTTGAATTCTCCAGTAAAGACTGTCCTTGCTCACAAAACATCTGTGCAGTGTATAACATTTCAGTGCTCTTCTGCCCTTTCTAAGGTGAGAAATTTCATTTTATTATTTTAGGTTTTGCTAAATAAAATCAGCAGTAATTGGAAAGATTGAGCTTCATGTTCAAGACTTAAAACATGATTTGAATAATGTTATTGTCTACTAAATTTTAAATGGCAGTCTTGTTGTTTTAAATGTCCACGTGAAAAATTTTGTCTTTTAAGGTGCCTGTCTTCGTTTCTATATTTAATTCTCATATATTCTCTCTTCCTTCTAAAACCTCTATTTTAAAAATAACTAGACTTTTATTTGTAATTTAGAAAAAAGATGTACAGATGCCATTAAAAATGCTGAAACTAATATAGGAGAGCTCTGACCTCTATAGCAAAAAATAAACACAAAAAGGCCCAGGGCATTTGTGACTTGTTACTGCCCTGATTGGAGTAGTAGTAATCAAAAATTTTAAACTTATTCCTTGTTATATTTTAGTCAAGTTTAAATAAAGGCTCTTCAAATAAATCTGCCTTGCACAAAAGAACGGGTAAAGTGAGCAGCACACCAGTCCAAAATCCTGGAATTGTCAGAGAATCAGCTTCTCTATCAGGTACTGCTGTTTTATCTCAGCTTATGACTACAGTTGAAGGGAAAGGATCGGTGGCTGTTCCAGACAAATCAGGTAAACCTGTTTTAGTATCTTAATATTTTTAATATTTTTCATTGAATTTACATAGCCTGAACTTTCCCTGAAACTCTGAACTGTTTTATTTTTATTTTTTCGTTTAAAGCAAATTTAGTTTTCTTTTTGTATTTACTTTAAATAAAAGTTTTAGGGTTCCTTTTTTTTTAAAAGATGTTAAAAACGAAAACGGTGTGCGTAGTAAAGAATACTGGCTACCTACAAACTGACAGAATGATGCTGGTTATAGAAATTCTTGGTGCTCAGGCTACTGCGGCAGCATGATAGTAGCCTGCCCAAAGAGTCTTCAGATATATAAGGTTGAGATAATATGGAGTATTCTCCCCAAACATGGATTTAATCTTACCTAATTAAGTAGATCATCCTTTATTTTGTATTTTATTTCTGATTGTCATTGCAAAATAGAAAGAAGGAAAAGTTGCATTTTAAAGTATGATGACTTTACAGATGAAAATCATTGAAATATATATATATATTTTTAACTATTTAGAGGTAGATCTTTGAGATAAGGTTTTTCTTTCCGTGATATTACTTTGCTTCTTTCTGCATTGACCAACTGTTCCATTTGCTTTTGCCTCTCAATAGAATACAATGGTATAGCACTCTTAAATTGTTGAAAGAAAGGAAGGCTTTTTAGTATCTGCTAAGAAGTATGTCATATCAGCAACTTCCAGCAACTAATTAAAAGAAAAATCCTCAATGTGTGCTGGTATGGAAATGAGCATTTTTCACTTCTTCAGGAGGTATTTATTGATGCCTTCAATGCTCAAGGCCATTTCCAGAATAGTAGTTACTTTCTGGTGTAGAAATACTTGTATATGTCTGTCTGAATTTTAAAGTGTAAGAGGCTTAGCCAAAATGTTTTCTTTCATAGCTTGTGGATATGCCTTCCTTCATGATTGTAAAATAGATGGTATATTTGTGGACTTGCATAGTAATGAGTGTTCAGTCTTCAAAATATGCAAATAAATCTGTGATCTCATCCCTTTAAATATTCCTTTGTGGGATGAGGATCTCATCCTGTCCTGAGCGCTCTTTGTCCATTCCTTCTCTTAAATGTGCCCAGGGGCTCTACCCAACGTGTGGGGGCCTTTTCCCCTGACATTGTGGAGTTGCAGTGGAGTTTTGAGCCCATCGATCATGTTCTGACTCTCATGTGACCAGGACTTGTTTCTCACTCATATGTTTGAGTTGTTGAGTACTTTTAGAGACTACTAAGTAGTCATTTTATATTGGCCCTAGATATCTGTATTATTCCCGTAAGTCTTGATAGTTACAGGGGAAGTTATTAATTGTTATAGAATCCAATGTAATAGCATTTTAACTCACTTAGGAAAAAAAATTATTGGTTTTTTTCCAATATAATATTAAGTAATTTTTGCCAGGACTTGGAATTAATTTATTATACAAACTAGTTATTTTTAAGAATTATAAAATTAGTACTATTGAATGTAAGTTTTTGGAAGTCTTCCTCTTTCATAATGGCAACACTCTTGACAATGGCAACAGGAAAAATGTTCAGTCCATCTAATTGTTGTTATTCAGTTGTTTTCAGTCATGTCTGATTCTTCATGACCCCATTTGGGGTTTTCTCAGCAAAGATATTAGAGTGGTTTGCCATTTCCTTCTCCAGCTCATTTTCTAGGTGAGGAAACTGAGGCAGATAGGATTAAGTGACTTGCCCAGGGTCAATGTCTGAGGTCAGATTTGAACTCAGGTCTTCCTGATTTGCGAGGCCAGTGCACTATCCACTGTGCCATCTAGCTACCCCCTTAGTCTCGCTAAGGGAATTGCTTAATGATACCCATTTGGTAGTTAACCCTGAAATAGAATTACTATTTGCCCACAAGTATCATTGACCGGTATTACTATAATTGAGATGAGAATAGCTATCCTAATGTGCACCTTTAAAAAAAACCCATGGTTGCGAAACTAAGAACTTTAAGAACAGTCTTATATTTATAAATTAGGAGGTGAGGAGTCATAGATTTATCGAATTTTAGGACTGAGAAGGATTTTAATGATTGTCTAACTTAATCTCCCTTTTAAATAGTTCAGAAAAAAGCTGAGGTTTAGTAACTTGACCAAAAGACTGACAGGTCTTTTGACAGGTCCAAAGCAAAAATGACCAAGCTCCATTAGTCACTTATTTCTGGAGCATTTCTTACTTTTAAATGGAGGAGCAAACTATGACATGTTAAATGAGAGGGCAGGTGTTTCCTAGCTATGGTTCTTATCATCTTAGTTAATAACCTTTGTCATGTGAATAACCTTAGAATGTGTGTGAAGACGCAAAGACCTACCTAGGCTATTTCAACAAACTCATTATACTGAGAGTGAATTTACATGTAACTTGTTAGAAAGATATTGTTTAAGCCATTAATGTATTACAGTGTTTTGAGTAAACTTTGAAAAGGTGAAGTAGTAAATCTTTAAATCATGTGTAATTCTTGAGAGTTATAAGAATCCTTTATGGTATTCATGAAACTCACTTAGTAGGCTTCATTACAGAAACTTGGATCAAATGAGGTAACATCTATAAGGTGCTGTATGAAATGCTGCTGTTGCTACAACTACTGTTGTCATTATTAGTTTCATTATCATTGCCTCTACTTGGCTTGGCTATTCTTTTGCTATTATAAAGATACTTGACAGAATCACTGCCCATTCTGGAAAGAAATAGCTGTGTACTAGAGGTGTATACCCTAGAAAAGCAGATACTTTGGGGGAGGGAGAGAACATGAAAGCTATCTTTGTATATTTGAATGGCTAATATGTAGAAGAAAGATCACTTTTTTTCTGCTTGAATCCTGTGGAAAGAACTAAGATTACTGGGCAGAAGTTAGATAGATTTTGGCTAACTATAAGAAAATATTTCCACATGACAATTATTGCCTGCAGGTAGTGAGTTCCTTATTACTAGAGATATTTAAGTAGAAACCAAATTACCACTTTTGGATAAGATTAATGTTTGGGAAACTTATGCTTTTAGATAGGGTGGACTAATTCTGATTGACTTACCATCCTTCTAATTTGGAGAGTCTGTATTTCTTTGATGCTGTTTTGTTTCATGAATAACAGAAATTTATTTCAGTCTCATGCCTTTTTGAGATTTTTCTTAGAGAAATGTTTCTCCCCCACAGAGTTTTTTTTCTCTCACCAACAAGATATTGTGTCTGTATACATACACCTTACAGTCTTAGAAATTGATAAGGAAATTATTTTTATTCTAAAGGAAAAATGATACATTCTCTGTTAGTATAAGAAAAAAGAATAGATTTCATTAAATGCTTTTTGGAAACCATTCCTTTGGTTTAGGTGGTTCAGACTTTTCCCTCAGATCTGTCAGCCTTGTTTAAAAGGGAACCGTTTCTAAAGAGATGCCTCCTTATATTCTGGCATCTATGTAGCACATGTCTACAACAACTGTGAACACTATGATAATTGTCTGGTTGCACAGATTTTTGTCTTACCAAAAGTATTTGTCGAATGTTCAGTTACAGTCTTCTTGCCACTCGCTAATAATTTCAAAAAATTCAGAGAGCTGAAAACTTGACAAGTTGTCAGTATGCTGCTGCTTGCTTTGGCCTGGTTTGTGGGTCTTGGCTTCTGACTCCTGGCTCTCCTGGAGGCTTCTGGCTGGCACTTACCATGTAAATAATTGGGTTCCATAGTTTCATATCAGTAATACTCCAAGCGAGCTGTCCAAAAACAGGACTCGGAAAAGTCAGCACACTGTGACCATTCTTAGGCATCTTTTGTGTTTCCTCCATAAAAGTATACCAAAGCCCCTGCCTTTCGGATAATATGGTAAACTACTACCTATTCCCTGAGCATTTTTGACCTTCTGGAACATAGTTCTTAAGATAGAAAAAGCAAAAGGGATTACTGAACATCCAAAACAGGTGACTCTGAGCACCTGCCTTAAAATTAGGCTTTCTGCCCTGAATAGGGCCCTAAGCTCCCTTCAGAACCCATTTGCCCTGAATACCCAAATTATCTGTCAACTCCAGCCTAGGATAATAATAGATGTTTAGTGATGACACAAATCTTCAAGGAAAGATTAAATAACATTCAGTATTCCATTCCCCCCAAATCAGAGAAGGGTATCATATATCCTAGTCAGGATTTCCATCAGAATTGGTGAGGATAAACAGAATTGTGGTAATTGAAAGAGTAAGCTTCTGCTCCCTTAAAAACTCAACTTAGTAGAACTCAAAAGGTGCTAGAGAAATGGGTCTTGCTCTCTGTGCTCTCTTGTACTAGTGTTTGTGGTGATGATCATAATGGAACATGTCCTTGCTAAATGCCACACTGCCCACAACAGAGGTACAATCTTCCAATTTCTGAATGCAGGTCTAGCTTCTAATTCCGTGTGACACAAGACTCAATTTTGTATCTATTATCTTTTTCCTCAGGCTTGCCTCGCAGCACAAATCCAGATGTCGTTCCATCTAGAGAGACAGAATGTGGGAAAATTTTAGATCTTTCCAGCTACGATGATTCTGGAGAGAGAAGTAGTTTAGGGGACCTCTTCTCGCCAGTGAGAGATGGTAAGTCTTTGGTTCACATTTTTGAGCTCCTTTTTTTATTAACTGTAGTCAGAAAACCTCCTGGGTAGAGATGGTAGATGAAGTTCATGGCAGCTTTGATGTTTACCTCTTTACACCTTTAGAACATGATGAAAGACCCCTTGGTTTAGGAATTGAGGCAAAGGAACATTTGGTATGGTCCTTTTGCACCTTTCACACCTGAATTCCTCTAATGATTTTCTTCTTGATATGTTATACTTGCTGAAATGGAATATTAATAGGCTCCTTTTATGCAATTATTGTTGTATTCCTAGGATTCTAGATGGCTCAGAGTCCATCTAGACCAAACTCTTCATTTTACAGAGGAGTAAACTGAGCCAGAGAAGGGATGTCATTTGCTCCAGATCACAGAGGTAGGAAGAGAAGAGCCAGGCACTCCTGACTCTCTCGTACCATGAGGTAAGAAGATCAGTTGGACAGTCATGGCAGAGGTAACCCTGACAGCTCACTTGGGAGCCCTTTCCTCATACCACTTCTAGGAGTAATGCAAGGATTATCCTCACTTTCCAGTATAAGGAGGCTGAGACTCAGAAATGAAATTACTCTACTAGGGTTCTTACGGCTAGCTAAGTCTGCTGATTTTTAACTTCATACTGTCTATAACAGAAAAATGGTGCTGAATGTGGGGTCTCAGAACTGGGAAAAATTCCTGGCTTTACCACTTACTAGTCCATAACCTTGGACTGATCACTTGATCCCCTCTGATTCTCTTTGCTTGTTTATAAAACACTATTAATGATGCTTGCCCCCTTTTCACAACTTATTTGTAAATGGTGAAGTGATGTAAAGATTAATGGTACCCAGGAACACTGTACATTTGCTTGGCTCTTTCATATATGTTGTCATTCGATTGTCAGAACAACCCTGTGAGGTCCCAGAAATAACTTTATTAAATCATAAAATATCTGGATGGGGTAGATGCAGTTTAGAAATAAATATAAAGTCCCACACATGGTTTCAGAAGACCATACAAGTTGTTGTTTGGAAGGAAATCTGCCTTTACAGCTTGTATTGTTCAATCATTTCCAGCTCTTTGTGACTCCATTTGGGGTTTTCTTGGCAAAGATACTGCAGTGGTTTGCCATTTCCTTTTCCAGCTCGTTTTCCAGATGAGGAAACTGAGGCAAGCAGCGTTAAGTGTCTTGCCCAGGTTCACACAACTAGTTAGTGTCAGAGGTCAGATTTTAACTCATGAAGATGTCTGATTCCAAGCCCAGTGCTCAAGCGTCAACTCTGCCACCTAGCTGCCCTACCCATATAGTCATTATATCAAAAAGACCTTTGGAATATTGTGAATTACAAACTTAATATGGATTAATCATGATCATATCTGGAATTTCCAAAGTGCTTTAAATTTTCCAAGGCCCCTTACATACATTATAACATTTGAATCTTAGGAGGTTCACAGTTAAGGAAACTAATGCTCAAGAGAGTTTACATGATTTGCGTGGGGAACCCAAGTCTTCCTGACTCTGATTTTTGTACCCTCAGCCATAAAATAAAAGTTAATGAAATCTCTTGGCTCCATTAATAGAACTATAGGGGCTAGAATAAAGGATATGGCAGTCCTTTTTTGCCCTTTTCTTACTAGAGCACTTTGGGAATATTTTGTGCAGTTTTAGGTACCACTTCTAAGGTGTTGTCCAGAGGAAGGTTGCTGTGATGAATAAATGAATGCATGAATGAAGCATTTATGCTGTGCCATAAGTGTTGGGGATGTAAATAGATTGGCCCAGTTGCCCCTGCTTTCCAGTTGCTCACATTCTAATGGGGAAGACAATCCATAGGGAAGGTTTCAGATGTAGGTTAAATAGAAGGCCCCATTCTCTTTAGGGTACAGCCTCCAACTAAATGGTCATACCTTTTTTTAATGTCCTTTCCACTGATAAAATCATACCACTTTCTGATGTTAAACCCTCTTGACTGTGCCAAGAACTTTAGGAGCAAAAACTTTCCTCCCTTGGTCTCTAGTAGCTATGACTGTAAGCCCTACAGGAGCAGTCCCAGGGACTGCCCAGGGATTCCTTCTCAGGGTGGTAACTGAGAGTACTGGACTGGAAACATTGCTATTCCCAAGGCTCTTGGGTGCAGTATTCCAGGCTGTCTCCATCAGAGTCTGTGAGGAGAATGCCAGTCAAGGTGGAAGTGGTTCATTTGCCTGGCCCCCACCTCATCTCTATCCCCCAGGGTGCTTTGCAGCTTCAGCTAGGCTGTCATGTCTGCACTGGGTGTTGCAATAGGTTGTCACTTGGTGGGGATGGCTGACCTCTTCTCCAGAGTGACTTTCCCAGTTGGTAGCTTTGAGGGCTAGTGGTCTAGGGGATGGGTGATGTGGGGGTGGTGATGCCACTTCCAGGACTCTTGTATTAATCTGCCCATTGGTGGTATTTGGTCAGTAGTAGTTTTTGGTGTTGATGAGGAAGGTACACTTTCTTTCTACAATTTCTTCTTATGATGATGGCTGTGGAGGATGGGTTAGAAGTAGTTCTGATGGTTTGGGTGGGGCATTGCTATTCCTGAGTCTCTTGGTCTGAAGGGAGTTGATTGTCAGTATGATTGGTGGTGGTGATGGTGATTGAACCTTTCTGGCACATGCTCTGCCTTCTATTCCTCCATCAGAGTCTCTCCTGGCATCCACTATCCTGACCTACCTGCTAATGTGGCTGGCATCTGGTGGAAGTGGCTGGCTCTTTCTCCACAGGAGTTACTTCCCTAGTTGATGGTTGTGGGCTATAAGCCCCAGTAGTGGTCTGGGTGCTTCTGCCACTCTTAGAGCTCTTATAATAGTATGTTGATTCATATGACATTGTTTTTGAGAACCAGTTACAAGATTATTTCATCTTAGAGAAGAAAACACTTGCAGGGCTGGGTGTGGGACACGATTTCTTTTGACTTTAAAAATTTAAGGTATTTTCACATAAAAGAAGGTTGTAGCTTCATCTATTTGGTTATAAAGGGAAGAACTTGCACCAGTGGATAAAAGCTTATGGAGAGGCAGATTTTCTGGACTTCTTCAGGAAATGGTTATCACTGTAATCAGTCAAATCAGTGATGTTGTAGAAGTGATTTATTTATGACTTAGGAAATGGGCTGGATTATGTGACCTCAACTCAAGGCTCCTTTCAGCTCTGAGACTTTAAATTTGATTCTGGTGTTTTGGATAAGGCAGTATCTTCATTTTCCAGGTGTGGAAACTGAGGCATAAATGGACAGATTTTTTATCCAAATACACAGTTACAAATATTGGCCTAGAAGCTAATGCCCAGTGTTCAGTGTTCTATAGCATTGGAGGTTAAGCAAGATCCTCTGGTTTGTAATTCTTGAAAGGGTAAAATTTGACTAGCAATATCATTTTTTGAGGCTACACACCCATAGTGTGCTGACTGGTGATCTAAATATACCTGGATATGCACAAAGCTTGATTTGTAGGAGATTATAATATTAGACAACAGAGAACATGCACATAATGTGCACCTTTCCCAGAAATCCTTAGAAATTGTCTACCTTCTAATTTTGTGGAGTTTTTACTTTTGATTTTTCTGTTTCTAATTTCCTGCTTTTCTAGTCTGCTAATTTGTGAAGTATATAAAAAGTCATCCTAAAAGTACCTTTCCTTAGTTTTGTTACTCCTTTGAGCCTACAACCTTGCCACTCTCTCTCTACTCATATATGCTGCCAAACTTCTGGAAACAGCAATCCTCAGTTACAGATTCCATTTATTTCCTTACCACTACATATTCTTTAGTCCCTTGAAGATCAGCATCCCTTACTAGTGTTGTAATGATTCTACTTTCTTATAGGTCACTCAGTAATGAGCAGCTTGGCAATCCCAATGACTTTTTCTCCATTCATCCTTGGCATATCTGTAGCCTAGCGTTGACCAACTCCTCTTAGCTATGGAGATGTCCCAGCTTTAGAGACAAATTCTTCCTTTTCTGTCTCATTTGCTGACTCCTTTGACCTTTCTTGATTTCTTAAGATAGATGGTTTCCCAAGAGTCCATCCTAGGCCCTCTTTATTTCCTTCATACATTCTTTGGAAATCTTATTTATTCCTGAGGATTCAGCTAAGTACTTTATACAGGTAATGTTCAAACTTGCATCTCCAGTGCCCCGGGGTGGGGGAGGGGTGTAAATGACAGATATGAAATGCACAAGCTGTGAGTGCTTATGTTTGGGGGGTGAAGGAGCCAGTCAACATGCATTGAAGGGAAGGGAAGGCAATAAACATTTATATAGTACTTACTTATGCCAGGCACTGTGCCTACCATGTGCAGATGCCATGCCTACAATGTGTCATTTATACAGCACCTACCATGTACTGGTCACTGTGCCTACTACATGCCATTATATAGTGCCTACTATGTACACAGTACCATGCTAGGCACAAGGGAAATAAATACAAAGAATGAAATTATCTGTACTTCAAGGAGCTTGTATTTTATTAAGGGAGACTGTGTATATACACAGAATAAATACTACATAAAGAGAAAGTAGTTTGGGGAGAAAGAGAAGGTACTAACAGTTTAAGGGATCAGGAAAGACTTCATGTAGAAGAGGGTCTCCCACCCTCTTTTAACTCATAGTCCTCTTGGACAATCTGGTGCAGCCTATGGACCTCTTCTCAGAATAACGTTTTTAAATGTAGAACAGAAAATAAATAGGATTACAAAGGAAACCATTTATATGGAAATAGTTGTCAAAATATTTTCAAAAATTCAAGTTCATGTAGCCCAGGTTGAGAACTCCTGTTTGGACTACTTCTTGAAGGAACAGAGGGATTCTTTGAGGAGGACATGAGTAGGGAACGTATTTAAGGCATGAGATGGCCAGTGCAGATGTACAGAATGTGTGAGGAATGGTGGGCTGGCCAGTTTGGCTGGATTATAGACTGCCAGAAGTGGGGACTAATGTATAACAAATCTGGAAAGAAAGGTTGGGTCCAGGTTGTGAAGGGCTTTAGAGGCTAAGCAGAGTTTATATTTGATCATAGAGGAGTTTATTAAAGAGGAGAGTGAATGTGGTCAGGGCGGCACTAAGGAAAATCACTTTGGCAGCTGTGTGGAGCCTGTAGAGTAGAGACTAAGGGGGTCACCACATGAGTAGAAAGCATCAGATCTGAGAGATGTTGAGATAGAAATGGCAACATTTTGCAACTCATTACATATGTAGAACAACCAAGAATGAGGAGCCAAGGTTACAGACCTAGAAGACTCTCATGGTGATCCCTATTTCTATGAAAGGCAAGTTTGGAAGAAGACTAGATTTTTTGAGAAATATAGTAGGTTCTGTTTTGGACAAGTTACACTTGAAGTCCTTTTGGGACATCTAGTTTGAAATGTAGAGTAATTAGTTCCTGATGCTGAACTGAAAGTCAGGAGGAGACTGGGGCTAAAATATAGAGTTCCTTGAGTAATTTTCGTAGAAATGATAAGTAAACCAATGGAAGCTGATGAGATCACCAAGAAAAAAAGTATAGAGGAGAAAAGAAGGAAGGATTTGTGGAGGAATGAGAAGCAAAGCTCTGGATTGTAAAGGCAATGTGAGATTTCAACAAGTAAGGGGTATGGCCAGTGTGTTCTGGGTATGGGAGTCATCTTCATGGAGACATAGGAGTAAAAGATAAGATAGAAGAACCATGAGTAATTAGTATTGCTGGAATGTGGAGTATGTCAAGAGGGAGAAGGTCGTCAAGTGTATTTGAAAAGGTAGATTGGAACTTTTTAGTAAAGGACCTAAGGGCCAACCTAAAGAGGGTTTACCTTTGATAGAAGGAATTCATGGAAGGTTCCTTATTAGGAAAATGTCATACTAAGATCTTTACTTTTCTGGAAAATTTATTTGGGCAAGTGTGTAGTTTAGAAGGGTAAGAGTTTGGAGGAGATCAGTAAGGTCCGTTAGACATGTTACTGTAGTTCAAGTGTTAAATGATAAAGGCCTGAACAAGGGAGGCAGGGGGGCAGAGTAAGTAAGGAGAGAGGGCAGGAGTTAGAGAGCTTTCAGAAGTAGAGTTGGGGGCTGCTACTCACTCACCTTTTCAGGTGGTGGAGTTAGAAATTAGGTTTGGAGTCAGAATTCTGGGGAGTGTTTGCTGTCAGCATGAAATGCCAGAATTGGGTACCCAGCCCCAGGCTTCAAAGCTACAGTTGTCATGTCAGATGAGCAGTTCAAAGACATTAGCCTTTCTAGCTACAAAGTGAAATACATTTCATTCAGAGGTCTTTTCATCATTGATGAGAAGGGGATCCTTTGCAGATCACCTGCCTGTGGACCTCTCTGTGGATGAGATGCTGAGATGAGTATAAGCCTTTCAACTTGTAGACAAATTGTGTGCCCAACTTTAAGCTGCATGTATAGAAGAGTAAGGAATATTCCTCTGAGCAGAAGTGAATTGCTTTCTGCCAGGCACCCTGGGGAAGCTGACCTAGCTTGTTGCCTTAATGTACCAAAGAACAAATAAATACTCGCTTACCTCCATGATGCTGTTAAACATCAGTACACTAATTAGTAGCCCGGGCCAAGACATTGTGATGTGGCTATTGAGCAGCCTGGCAGGTGGATTAGGAATGCTGTGTCTTCTCCCTCTCCCTCTCTAAAGACCAAGTATTGTGTTAACAAGGTTTGTACCATATTTGGGCCTTGGGTCTCAAGCCCATTTGACATTTTTTGTAGCTCGATTAAATTACTCCTAAGAACAATAGCAACAACAACAAAAAAGTAGAGTCAGTTAAGACTTATTGGATGTGGTTTGGAAGAATTAAAGATAACTGTGAGGTTTTAAGCCTGAGTGATTTGGAGGATGGTGATGCCAGTAGTGGAAATCCAGAAATTGTGAAGAAAGAAAGGCTCTTTCACAGTGAGATAGAAATTCAGTCAGATATTTTGAGATACCAGTATGCTGTTACTAGGTAGAGATTTCCAAGCATTTGGGTATGCACCATAGATATGGTAGTTAGCTGCAGAGTGGGACATTGAAGCCATCAGAGTATAGAGAAGAGCTAACTGAGGACAGAACCTTGGGAACAACCCTACATTTACTGGCAAGGAGAGAGTGGTATGATGAACCAGTTCAGGGATGCCAAGCAGACATGATCAGACAAAAAGAGAGAAGCCATGAAAACTGCATTGGAAACTGGGGAAAGACAGAAGGTGAGGATGGTCAGGAGTATTGGAAGCTACAGAAAAGACTAGAAAGATTTGGCTTGAGAAAAGGCTGCTCAGTTTGGCAGATAAAATGTCACTGATGAACTGGAAGAGAGTGGATGGAAGCCAGATTTGCATGAGGTTGAGGTGGTAAGGAAGTCGAGGCACTGAGTGTTAGTCGACTTCTCCTGCACATTTAACTGTTAATAGCAAGAGAGAAGATAGAGAATGCTAGCCTTTCAGGATGACAGGACCTGACCATATTTACAAGTAGTAGGGAAAGAGCCATTAAAGAGGGAGATACTAAAGATGAGAGAGGGAATTTTAGTGGTATGAGGTCAAGGGTATAAGTATCTTCAGATAGGTAAGGTACCTCATTCTTAGAGGATGGGTGACGACTTAGAGATTTTTCAGTTTTTGGTGACTGAAGATAAGTGAGCTTACAAGGCTTCAATCTTTTCAGTAAAACAGAGTTATCTATTGAGAGGGAGGAGACCATGGTGGTAATTTTGGTGACTTAAGGAGAGAGAAAGAGGTTTAAAACACTTTGATTCAATTAGAATTGAATGAAAGAATTGCTAGATAGTGTGTCCCCATTTGCTGCCAAATTGATATTCATAGTTTCACAGAGCTTATGACATTATCTCCCTGTTAACTTTGAGTGGCTATACATTGCCTAACAAATAAAACCAATAGTGTGACTTTCAAGCCTTCCTATAAACTAGCTCCATCCTTCCTTTGCAACCTGATTTTACATGTTTTTTTCATATTCCCTGTAATTCAACCCAGCCATACAACTTTTTTGAATTGGGTTTTGAATGTGGGGAGGGAGATAGTTTGGCAGATGGAAGGTGGGAGACTATTCACGACCTACAAAATACATGTTAAAGAGAAGTCATCCAGTCTGCAGAAAAAGAAAAAACTAAAAGCAAGTTTCATTAACTCAAAGAAAGGGACCAGAATAGGGGAACGTGGGAGTCATGTGATATAGGTGGAAACAGACCAGCCGTGAACATCATATGGTTTAAAATAATGCCTTACACTTGTGATAAAATATACTGTTCAGGTGGTAGACTCAAAGTGCAAATTGAGAAACATTTTTTCAGGCCTAACCAATAAAGGAATTTGTTTTGTCTGATTATACATGCTGGTAAACGGGGTTTTTTGTTTTGGAGGTGGGAGGACAAGAAAAGGCAGATCTTTGAAAATAAAGTGAAATTTAACTAAAAATAAAAGAATGTCTCGTATAAACTTTTAAAACGAATTTTGGACTATTTCCAACCATATTATTTCTCTTGGTCCTATCAGTAAACATGTGAGATGAGCAGGACAAGTATCATTATTCCCATTTTACAGGTTGTGTAAAACTGAGATTTGGAGAAGCCATGACTTTCCTAAGTTTATTCACTGGTATGTATTGAGTCTGGATTAGAACACATTTCTCCTGTCCTTTAAGATCCTTCTTTAAATATGGCATTACCAGTCTTATTTAAATGAACCTACATGGAGAAAAGAGGAAATGTACTTTGTTCTTTTTGAAAATGTGGAGAACTGTGGGTATGGAATAATGTATATACTGAGAGTTGCTTAGTAGGTTCAGTTTTGCTTAAATTTTCGTTTATTTCAAAGGGAGTTTCATTTGGATATATTGATAAATTAGTCTGATGTAAGATGAAGTTATTGATGGTGGAAGAAAATGAACATGCATGGTAGAGTTGTGGGTTTGGTTTTTGTTGTTGTTGGTTCTTTTTGGTATTGTCTTATGACTACCACTTGAAGAAATGAAGAGAAAATTGCCAACTCTAATCCTTTCCTCGTTCTCTGCTAATTTTCTTTTTCATTCCTCTCAAGAGGCTTCACAATGAATAGAAGGGGAATGTGAACCTTGGTTTTATTTTTAATTTTTTCTTTACTGTACAATTTTTCATAGATGTTGCTGCCCACAAGGCAAGTGAGGACTCTGTTGTCAGAGGAGACGGTAGGAATTTTGCAACACTTTTTTCTCTTCTTGATAGAAAGGACTTTTATGAGAGATTTATGTTATAGATTAAGACCTCTGTGAAGTTAATAATATTCTTTGTTATTTATAACAACTACTTAAACAACTACTGTTTTGTAGAAGGGAGTACAGTGGTACCTTGACTTACGAATTTAATTCGTTCTGTTACTGAGCTCATAACTCAGTTTGCTTGTATATCAAATCAATTTTCCCCGTTGAAATTAATTCAAATGCCATTAATCTGTTCCAGCCCCCAAAATGCCACTCTGGTATTTTTTTGTTACCAGTTTTTCAATAAGAAAAAGTATTTATAAATAACAAATATTGTATAAAAACATAATAAAAGACAATGTAAAGAAATAAACTGGTTTTATAAAGTGTATATTTACCTTGGATATCAGACGACTTGAGCTAACAGAAGATGCTGGTGGAGGTGGAGGGTGGAGAAGTTTTGTTTGCTCTTTTGGTCACTTTCGTTCTGCTTACTTGCTACACTCTTAATGCTACACTTATCCCTGAACAATTTAATTGCAACAATATCTTTTTTACTTTTGCTTAACTTAATTTTCTTCACTGGCGAGGTAAACACATGGATTGAACGAATGAGGTATGGGATGCTAGGTGGGCGTTGGGTTGTGACATTCACCGCGCCAACTAGTAGTAGCTCATACCTCAAATTTTGGCTCCCAATTCGAAGCAAAAAATTGACCGAGTGACAACTCATATCTCAGAAATCGCCTAAGTTGGTATGGCAAGGTCCCACTGTATAGAATACAGGTAGTATCAGTCATGTACAAAAATCCTTTTCCATTCTTTTTAGGACTAGACTTTCTCCCACAGTTAAATGCAATGTTTCCAACAAGAAAACAACCATCAAGTGCTAACACACCAGGATCACATCTTAGCTCTCTTCATGGTTCAATGGAATTCCCACTTAGAGAGGAAAATGAAAGTCACGACATAGCAGCTGAGAGTAAGAGGATGCAACTGGGAAAACAGGAATCAAGGGAACCCTTAAAACAGGTATCTTTGCAGGAGAATTTCCATCAGGTTGGTGGCTTTTGGGGTTTTTTTTTTTTGGTATCTTTTTACAGATAGTAAGCATGATGCATTTTAATACTTAACCAGATTCATGATTTTATAGGTCTGGCTAATACTCTCTTGATGTAGCTTAAGACCTCTTTGCACCTTTAATCTGCATTAGTTTTATTGGCCAAAGAGATTTAGCACCTGCTGGCTTACCTCTGGTGCTGACTTGGCAAGGCTGACTAGCAGGCATACAGGCTTATCCCTGCCTGCATCTGTCTCCAAGCTTTTTGTGCTTTGTCAAACCTGACAGAACTTATGAGCCCCCGAGAGAGCGTTCAGGAGTTCAGAGTCGCCTGCACTACACCATGAGGAATTGGAGTGTGATTTGAATGGAGTATGGTGCAGTTTGTTGTTAGAAGGTTATTGGAAATTGTATTGTTGGTGCAAGGACTTAAAACTGCTGGGTCAGACCTAGTTAAGTACATGGTGAAGGCCCATCTTTAGATATCTCTTGAGAATCTGAAGCTGACTCTCAATGCATTTGGAGTAACTGAAGGAATTAGACAAGATTTTAAATATTCTTCAATAATTTTAAAGTAACACTTGATGTTACTAATGTAATCTAATATGTGATAAATCCAAAGATCGAAGCTTTTGGTACAAAAACTCATTATTTGATAAAATTTAATAGGAAAATTGGAAAACTAGTGTGGCAGAAACTAGGTATAGACCAACACCATATTCCAAGATATGATCAGAATGGGTACGTGATTTACACATAAAAGGTTATACCATAAGCAAATTAGGAGAGCGTGGAATAGTTTACCTGTCAAATCTATAGATAAGGGAAGAATTTAGGATCCAACAAGATGTGGAGTGCATCACAAAATGTACAATGGATAATTTTGATTATATAAAGTTAAAAAGTTTTTGCATGAACAAAACCAATGAACCAAAATTAGAAGGAAAGCAGAAAATTGTGAAAACAATTTTGCACCAAGTATCTCTGCTGAAGGACTCATTTCTAAAATATTTAGAGAACTGAATTAAATTTATAAGAATATAAGTCACTCCCCAGTTGATAAATGGTCAAAGGATATGAACAGGTGGTTTTCAGACAAAGAAATCAAAGCTATCTATAGTTATATGAAAAAATGCTCTAAATCACTATTGATTAGACAAATGCATATTAAAACAACTCTGAAGTACCACCTCACAGCTTTCAGATTGGCTAAATTTTCTTTATTCCTTTAAAAACAAGATGCTTTATAAGTGAATATTAGATCACTCTTCACCCCTATTCACCTGGAACTTATAGCCATTGGAACATAAAAAATACCAGGTAACTTAAATAATTTGGCCTAAGCTATGTAGCAAATCAGTGGTATGAAGACTAGAATCTAGCTTACTTGACTTAAGTCCTTTTATTTTCTACAAAAACTTGCTTCTTCATAAGAGGTGTAACTAGTGAAAACATGCAGAAATGCCAGAGAGTTTTAACTAATAGTCACACGGTAGAACATGATTTTTATTCATGTAATTTTTTTTATACCATAGCCAATTTCCAATAGTTATTTCAATAATATCTACCATGGTAACCTTCTTCTAACAATAACAGAACCAACAAAAAATAGCAGAACAGAACTGTCAGGGAGTGCCATGGATAGACTAGGTACCGTTCTGTACCTGTAGTCCTCTACTTCTCTCCTCTGAGGAAGGAAGTGATAAACTTGTTCAAGAAGAATGAGAGTGCTGTTCACACTGCTTAGCAGGTATTTATGGGACAAGTCAAGTGTACACCTTTGTTCTCACAAGGAGTCCTGTTTTACCAGGTAGTTTTTGTATTGAAAGTGATATTTAGGAATAAATGTTTAGGATGACTGGATTTTTCTTTATTAGGCTGTCGAGAACAGTCTGTTTTTGTATTTGTTGAGGTCAGTGAGTCTAGTTCTAACATTCTAGTAAGATTTATCTTAATATTTGGCCCCAATACTATTTTCTAACCAGTTTTTTTCACTTTTCTTCCACTCCCAAAAAGAAGATAAAAATCTGTTGTTATAGGTTAATATATTTAAAAAATTGGAAGTTACAAATGCATTGCTAAAATGGGTTGTTATTATAAATTTGAAGCTTACTAAGTTCATCTCCTCTGGTGCTGAATCTGGAAATCTGAATACCTCCCCAACATCTAATGCAACAAGAAGCCCTGAGAAAACAGAATGGCCAGACAGAGAAATTCAAGGCCATTTGACACATGAGTCCCCAATCACTGGAACTACCATAGCTAGTAAGTACATAAAACCACATATTGATGTCTTCTTTATATGTGCATGGATTCAAAAGTTTTAGAAATTTAACTTGAAAAATTTAAATAAATACAGTAGGGAGCACTGAGTTTGGAAAAGAGGTTTAGGATATGTAGTATTTAGGTTTTTTCATATTCTCTATTTTTTAAAATAGATTTTATGTATTTAAATGTTTCCAAAGTATATATTTAGATTTAATACACATGTCCAAGGTGACTTTGTTTTCAATTTTGGGAAGAATACAGAAGGAAATTTCCATTGTATATGAATTAGCAAAGATAGCTGTACTATTTCATTACATTTTCCAGGGACCAACTTCTGTAAGGTGATCGCATGCACGGGAGCCTTTTTTCATATATGACTCACTGTAGCTTGACTATGTAATGCTCAAGGAAGGGAATGCTGGCCATTGTGAAGACGTGTATCTTGAACTGTAGGAAAGCAGCTTTTAAAGAGTTGAAAAATGATTGGTATCACATCACTGCCAGAGACTGCAAAAGGAAACGTGATTAAATTATCAAAAGTTTTACATGATCAAAATGTGAAATTCTGATAATAGGTAAACAAATGATGATGATGGATAGGGAAGAGAATAGAATCCAAAGAAACCACTGTGACTGCATGGGGGATTCTCCAGTGGGCTCAGATTTTAGGAGGATGTTCCATACCTGGAAGAGGACACATGTAGCCAGTGACCAGTGCAGCTGATGTAGACCTGCAAGGACAGTGTCAGAAAAGCTAATGCCTGCAATGGAGTGATCTCACTCTTACGTAAAACACAAAGAGCACAAAAGAGCTTTTGAAAGGCAGTCAGAACAAGGAGGGAAGAGGTTCACTGTTGGGGATAATGGTTCAGTGTTAACAGATGGCAGAAAAGGCAGAGCTAGGCAGCTCCTAGTTTTCATTTATCCTGTCCAAGAGAAGGACAAACTGGAAAGAGCAAGTCAGACATGTGAGAGGGACTCAGGGTTCAAGATAGGTAAGATGTTAATCGTCATCATAATGACTAGTAATTGAAGAGTGCCATAGTTACCTCCTTGGATCCTCATGACAGTCCCATGCTAGGAAGCAGAGCCTATTTTTATCGTCTCCATTTTACACAAGGAAATCGAGGCTGAGGGAGGTTAAGTGACTTGGCCCAGAGTCATCTAGTAAATGTCTAAGGCAGTATTTGATCTTGTGTCTTCCTGATTCTAGATCCTTTTCTGTACTGATCTACGTCCTTACCTAGATGAGAAGAGCACACAGATGCTTGAAATAAATTCATCTCCGACAATAAAATGTTGAAATGAAGAAGTTTTTCCTAATGTTATTTAATTATTTTTACTAAATGAATGGATTGTGAAGGTTACAAAGGGAGGTGGTGTTTGCTAGAAACTATCTTGGGCTCCCTAGTGACAGGTGGTAGCATCAATGGAAAAAATTATTGAAGGGAAGAATTGAATTATTAAAGGAACAGTCTTTGAGGAATGCTAGCCTGTGTCTGGAGGTTGGAGGAGACAGGAAAAGTACTGGCTCTGGCATCAGAACACTTGGATTCAAATTGTACCTTTGGCGCTTACTCCCTGTGAAACTTTGAGGAAGGTCCTTCACATTCTTGAGCCTCAGCATTTGAGACATAAAATCAGGGTGTTGCACTAGATGGCCTTGGTAGTCCCTTCTAGCTCTTGATTTTTGGTCCCACAAAGATGGAAGGATGGGGCACAGGCAAGGAAGAGATGCAAACAACTCTTGGAGATGAAGAATAGATTGGGAAGCTGTTCCTAGAGAGAATAGAGCTCAACTCACTGAGCAAAGAACAGATTCTTCTACTGCCAGGGGTGATGATTGATAATTCCCAGGCACCACCATGAGGTGCCATCCAGGGCTCATGATGGAAAGGAGACACAAGAAGTAGTGGTTGCTGAAAGTGACCATATGGTGAGCTGATCTTAGCAGAGAGGTCTTTTGTCTTCCTGAGGTATTTTCAGAAGAGAAAAGCTAGATTTGGGAAGTGAGCAGCTGGTTATGAAAATGATACTCAAAAAAGGAACTTGGTTATTTACCACAACTAAATAGAATCTGAATGATGGACTTTTATCTGGGGATGGAGTGTATTTATAAAGGGCCATTAAAATATGTATTTGCCTGAAGATTTGTAAAATCAGAAAGAGGACCTTAAATAGACAATGAAGGAAAAAAGAAAAAAAAACCCTATTCATGTGATTCATGTGGTAGCTGCTAAGTCATATAACTAGAGAGAGTAGCAAGTACGTGGCAGTAGAAAGAATAATAGACCGTAGTCAGTATTTAGCAGAAACAGCCTGACACACAGCAGTTATTGTTATGCAGGAGAGTTGGTCTTAGAATTAGGATCACATAGCCAGAAGTTTTGAATGCATAGGCATGAATTATTCCATTGAGAAAAGAAAGAAGACTCTGTCTAAAGAGACCATTGAGGAAACGGAGGGAATTTGTTGTCCGGCTCCAGATTTTAAAAAGATAGAAGATTAATTAAAGTAATTAAGAACAAATATAAAAGTTGCACATTCGTGTAAGATAGTGCAAATCTTTGGGTGAATTGGGGCTGGAAATGAATGGTAAGAACAGTTTTTAAAAAGACCTTTTTTAATCGAAGAGATGGGACCATCCCTCAGTGGTTGGGATAGTAAAAGTGGTTGATGTCAGGAAGATGGAATTGGTTGACTCTCACTAATTTCAGTTTCTAGAAGAGCAGTCTGTATTGGGAGAGATAAAAGATGGTGAACGGGGGGGGATGAAACATAAATAAAAGAGAACGCCTACAAACTACATCCCTGAGTTCTGAAAGAACAGGAAGATATAATTGCTATGCTGATATTCAGGGAGAATGGGAAACCTGTTGCAATACTTGACAGATTTCCTAGTTTTCCAAAAAGGGAATGGAGTTGAATTCCTGGCAAAATTCTGGAAAGTATTATTAAAGCTCTTCTGCAACCTGAGATCTGCGAGCTTGTTTTCTGTGTCTGTGTGAATATGTATATGTGTGTATGTATCTATGTGTCTTTGTGTGTATATGTGTATACCTTCTTTATAATCTTTGTATTTTGCATTGTTCGGATGAGTCTAGGCTTTACTTGACTGCCAAAGGAGGTCTATGACACAAGAAGATTAAGGAGCCCTGATCAAGAGAGAGAATACAACCGTTTAGAAAGGACAGTGGGTTGTTGTGTTTATTTGTTTATTCCTAAGATCCCACAAGGCTTCATCAGGATCATACCAAACTAACTTCATTTCTTCTCTTGTTAGTATTACTAGTCCACTAGATCAGGGTAGTGGTGTAACTGTGGTATGCCTATATTTCAGTAAACCATTTGACAGGCTCCAATGCTGTCCTCGAGGATAATATGGAAAAATACAGGCCAGACAACAATATAGTATTCTCAGCTGGTTGAATTACCAACCCCACAGAGTGGTCATTATAGGCCATTAGCTTGCAGGCAGGTCTCTAGCAGAGTGCTCTAAGGACCTGTCCTGGGCCCTATGCTATTCAGCATGTTTATGAGGAACTAGAAGACTGTCACAAACATCAGATTTGCAGATGATATAATTCAAGGAAGGTCATTAGTGTGTATAAGTCCGTCAAGTTCCAAAAAGAACTTAACAGACTGGAACAATGGACTATCTCTAATAAGATGAAATTTATTAGGGATAATTGTCAAGTCTTTCCCCTGGGACTGAGGAATTTCCTACACAAATGGGAGATATGGCTCTGTACCAGTTTGTGTGGAAACAAATTAGGATGTTTAGTGGACTGTAACCTCAATGTGAGACAGCAGCATGATTTGGCAGCTTCTTAAATGGCATGGTGGCCACAACAAAGGAGGGAGTAATCCTTCTTTATTCTTCCAAGACCAGAACACATCTGGAGCATTATGTACAGTTCTAGATGCCACATTTTAGGAAAGGAAATTGATCAGCTGGAAAGTGTCCTGAGATATGTTTCTAGGATGGTGAGAAGAACAGAAATCATGTCACAAAAGGATTAGTAGAAGGAATTGGGAATGTTACACCTGTTATTCATGCTCAGGGGGAACATGATAGATGTCTTCAAATATTTAAAGGATTGTCCTGTAGAAAAGAGATTCTTTTTATTCTGCTTGGTAGAAGGAAAAACTGGTAGCAGTGGGTGGGAATTGTAGAGTCTTTTGATGATAAAGTTAAACTTTCTAATAATTAGCAACAGCCAAACACAGAATGATGGTACCTCAGGAAGAGGTATTGAATGGGTTTCTCTTCACTCAAGGTTTGCAAGTAGAGATTGACTCATGAGTCATAGGAGTTGTAGATGGGCTTCCCATTCAGGGGAGGGCTTTCCAGCTCTGAGATTCTGTGAATCTTTGAGGTGAAAATGTTTAGTGTAGAAAAGGGAAACCTTGGAGTGCAGTGATGGCATTCTATAGACGTAGGAGTAGTTGGTAAATGTGAGTTGACTGACTTACTAGTTGTATAAAGTAAAATTTACTCTTTATGGCACAAGAACCAATAGTTTGAAGTTTTAGAGAGATAAATTTGGGCTCAGTAAACAAACAAAAACCAAAAACATTCCCCAAAATTAAACATACTTAAAATGGAATGAGATGCTTTATGAAAGCACTGATCAAGGATGTCACAGTGTCATAGAGTAGGTTCCTGTGTGGATAAGAGGTTTGACTAAATGATATCAAAGGTCAATTGCAGCCCAAGATTTTACAGTTTTAGATGTAACACAAGTCTGGCTTTAATCCTTCCAAGGATTCAAGCCACCATATTTAGCCACAAGAATTTTAGCTACCAGACGTTGCTCATGTTTAGGTGGTTTTTACAACATTTTAGTGCTCGCTCTTAGGACTTCTCCCACACATCTATCTGTAACAAAGTTCTCTGAAGAAGGGGTATTTTGACATTTAAATCTTTGAACAGAAAAGTGTACAATGTAATCACCTTTAAAGATGTTAGCAAAATTAGCAAAAAACTATATTTACTATGACCAAATGTGAGGTACTTGTGTATTTCAAATTTTATTCATCTTCTTTCTGAGTGTTGGTCTAATAATTTTAAAAGCATTTTTAGCCAGTTATCTCTTAGTGATCCTTATCTTTACTTATATATTCTCTTGTTGTTGAACTATAACCAACTTGTTATGTTTGTTCTATGTAAGATAGATAAATGGTTCATAGAAATTTTAAGATGAATCCTCTTGTCATGTATTACCACATTAGTCTGTTGGCAGTTTATAAATATAGATAAATGACTGTAAGAAATAACATAATAGAAAGTTCCTAGGATCTGTTTAGAGACATTTTCCCTCCTAAATGTCATAGAAGCTTAGTTTTTACCCCCAGTTTTTCAAATGTTTATTTGCCAGGTATTTTGTTTTGTTTTTTAGAAATGTCTGATTTTTTTTTTAAATCTATTTTAGATCCAAAGATAACCTCATCTGTCACTTCTGGAGTTGCCAATTCACTTTCAGAAAAAATAGCAGATACCATTGGTAGCAACAGATCAAATATGCCACTGACATCTGTTCAAATCAATTTTATCCAGAACATGATACAAGACACATTGGATGACTTTAGGTATTACTTAATAAAATTATTTCCCCCGTTCTTGACTTGTTTTTTGTTTGTTTGTTTTCTTAATAATACAAACAAACTAAAATTAAAATGCAGTGACTAGTACTTTGAAGTTTTTGCTTTGAGTCTTGAAGTCAAAAATTTGAATGTGGTTTTTCAGTATGACTTTAGCAAACATGGAGTGGATTATGATGCTGACCTCTATTGCACTTACCGATTATCCTGCAGTGAAAGGTTCATTTGTTCAGGGCAGCTGCAGTGTAGCAGCTAAGCTGTCAGTTTGGAAGCTTTTGGGTTGTTTTTTTTTTTTTTTTCCTTTTTGGAGGGGGGGATGCAGCCAATTGGAGTTAAGCAACTTGCCCAAGGTCACACAGCTAGTAAGTGTTAAGTGGAAGCTTTTGTTAACAAAATAGTGTTCCCCAAATTTGAAAAACAGAAAGCATATGTTTTTTGGTTTTCCCTTATACAAGGTCCCTTAAATATAAGACTTGTAGATCATCTGTTAAATATACATTTATTTATACAGTAGAGAAATAGGTTTTAAAAAGCAATTATGAGATATGTATTCTGTGAAGAGAACACATTGGCTTGTAGCTTTTTTTTTTTGGTAATTTTTGTTTGTCCCTAGCCTTTTAATTCTCAGCCTTTCCTTAAACTGCTAGAAAGTTGAGAAAGTGATTTGTAAAATGTGGTGCTACATCCTTCTCAATGTTTTCCATCTAGTATTTGAAGCTGTTTAATTACTGGGTTGGTTGCCCTTTTTTTAGAAGCCCTGCACAGATTTTTAGCACTCCTTCAAGTCCATGATGGATTAGCATTGGCCGGGTATTTCTAGAACTCCACTAGTCCTCCACAGAGATGTATTGTTATAAGGACATTTTATAAATGGATATATGAGCATTCTAAAGGAAAATAATAAAATGTCTATAGATCTTAAATAGCGCTACAGAGGGGAGGAGGAGGAAGGTGACATTTGGGTAGTCAGAAAGTCGTGAGAGCTAGTGAGATAAAAAGGAAAGGTTACCCTGACTTTGTTCTCTCTATTAACCCCGAGGCAGTGAAACCCCATGTAAGCTCTGCCTGGAAACTTGTTTGTTTCCTTTAAAACTCTGCTTAAGTCAGTCCTTTCACCTGAAATCTTTTCTGGTTCCCCCAAGTTGCTAGTGCTTTCACCACCCCAAAAAGAAAATGTGACTTTTTAGTTATTTTGTATGTATTTTCCTATTTTACTATGTATGCACACATTTTCTCTTGTGGTCAAATGTAAGCTTCTTGAGGGCAGGGACTGTTTTATTGTTAGTCAAAAAGCCTTTATGAAGAGTGCCAGGCACACTTAGATACTGAGAAAGGCAAGAAATATTGAAGATTATTGGTCCTAATTCCTTTTTTACAAAAAAAAAAAGCTTGTTCAAATTTAGTAATTTTTTCCTTTGCATTGATAAATGTATTCTTACCCTTTTCCTCCCTCACCCACCCATCCTGCCTTGGGCAAAAGATCAAAGGCATATTAAGTTATGTACTCAGTACATTTTGTTGGTAGTGAAGGACCCTGAGAGGTCATCTTTCTAGTCCAGGGTTTCCTGAAGTAGGTGCTCTAAGTTAAGTGACTGTCATGACAATTTCTAAAATCATCTGCGATGCCAGGAACAGTGGTGATGGGAATGGTATCAGTGCAGTTAGAACATCTGAGAACCATTGATGTAGTTGAGACATCCCTTGGATACTAAAAATGCTATAACAAGCTTTGACAATCTCCTAGTTGTAGTTTATATATTCTTAATATACCTAACAGAAATCCTGCTTTTAGCTCATTCCACCATAGTAGACTTTGCTATCAGTTGATTGTTTTATAGCATTTTCTTTTACAGCCTTTTCTGTCCACAAAACAATTTAACTGAATTCCTTTGACACTGATATCCATTTTCCTAAGCTCCCTCATTTCTACCTTCCTGCTTTCACCTTTTTTATAATTGTGAATGGGCTAATTGAAAATAAATTGAAAAATAAACTATGGAGATATTTTAACTTGGTGAAATTAAATAATGTAAAGCAATTAATCTGACCCACATTTAATGGTATGTGTTATTGTTGGTATGCTGCATGGAAATTCCATATAAGTCAGTATTGGCCATTCATGTAATTGAAAATAATTATTTTAATTTTTATGTAATAGAAGTACCTCTACAATCATAATATATGGCATCAATTTACTCTTCCAGTTTCTTAGAGCCAGGTGTTAATTTTTTTAAGCTCTAGGGGAGGCAAAAGAGACAATTTTGGAGCATGGGGAATGATGGCATCTCTAAGCGAGTGGTAGCAATGTAGGGTTTTGCTTAGAGAGGAACATAAATGAGCACTGGGGCCCTGAGTGGTAGGATGGAAAGAATGGTGGGCGAGAGGAGAGAATTTTTGCTTAGATTTTACACGAGATGTCAAGGTGGTTTTCATCTAACTCTTGTCAGGTTCTTTCCCAGATGTCATCAGTTTGCTGTGCCTGAGTTATGAGGTGAGAGGGAGGAAGCAGATGAGCACGTCACAGTGATCTTTCTCTCTTCATTGGTTTAAGAAACTTGAATAAAAACTGTTTCAGAAACAACTCAGTAGGAACTCTGTCCTCTCCATTTCCACCAACTGAATTCCTTCTTACCTGATTACTCCAAGCAGAAATTATTTTTTCCCTTCTCAAAATCCCCCATTAACAATGAGTCAGTTTCTTATGGCATTTGTCGTAGATTGCTTTGTAGTACAGGATATGTTCAAATCTCTTATTCTAACCCCATTTCTCTCTGCCTCTCTCCCTCTCTCTCACAGACATACATATACTCACACACACATATGTACATACACATGATTTCAGCCAAGCCTCTTGAGGGTAGGGACTAGGGCTTGTTCATATTTCTATTTACTTAACATAGTAATTCTGTACATTGCCTTACATTTAATAGGGGCTCACAAATATTTGTTAAATGAATCTGTATGGAATATATTTCTAAAATGTAGAGATAAATAGGCCAAATTAGATGAACTTTATGGCTCCTTTTTATTATCTGAAGTTAGGCCACTTGGTGCATGAACATAGACCGATAGTCAGACATGTATAGAATTTACACAGTGGTGATTCGTAGAGAGAACTCCACCACAGAGGGGTCTAAATTTGGCTTTGTGGAATACTTGCAAAAGCGTTTCTTCTGACTGTTCCCCCTCCCCACAATTATACCAGAGATCACATATTTGATTGACAATCCTGTAGGAGTGAATACAATGAAATGCTTTTGAACCAAAAGTGGATACCATTAAAAATGGCATGAAGAAGTTGGTAGATAACTTTTAAAGATAGAATGGATTGACTTTCCTGTGTTATGATGTACTTTGTTCTTGTTTTCCTAGGGAAGCATGTCATCGTGACATTGTAAATTTGCAAGTGGAGATGATTAAACAGTTCCATATGCAATTGGTATGTATTGCAAGTGGTGTATAAAAATGGACTCTGAGCAGCTGGAAAGTTAGCAAGTTTATCGAAAGGGCATCTATAGCTATTTTTTACTTAACTGTTAAATCTGGTTGCTAAGCTATTTAAATAAAGAATAATAGGAGCAGAATGAATAAATGGGTTTTAATTGACCAATTACATTTTTTTAACTGACTGTATATGAGGGACGAAAGGAATGAATATGGGAACCTAGTTAAATTAGTCTGGTTTTTAGCTTTTTTTTTACATATTCATCCTTTCAGAAGGATATGCCCACAAAAGCTCCTAGATTTATAAGAATCTCAACAGTTTCAGTTACATTTCTTTTAACATGATATACAAAGGGTGACTTGAATACAGGAGAAGGAGCTCTTATTAGCCATTTGAAAGAGGGGCTCATGATGGGAAAAATTACCAACTGAAAGTACAGATTGCCAAATCAAGTTTCACTATTGATTTTGTTCCCCTCTAGATTGAAATGCACTCTTTACTTGAAAGGTACTCAGTCAATGAAAGTTTAGTAGCTGAAATTGAGAGACTACGAGAAGAGAACAAAAAACTTCGGACCAATTTTTAAAAGCTATACTTGGAAACGTTGGTTTTGTCATTTGGAATGGCCTTGGTGGCACAGAAATATTCTCAGTCTTGTTTTCACGATTTCTGAAGAGTTGTGAGTTTTTTTTTTTACTCAAACTGTAGATTATCAGTCACCACTACATCTCAACTGAGTGCTCTAAAAAAATTGTATTTTTGTGATGAAACTGTAAAAAATGCCTTTTGCATAATAGGAAAGTCCATAGGATGTTTATTGTACTGAAATTTCAGTTCTATACACTAAGTGCCTCTTTTCATAAGAAAAAGAAATTTGCATAAAATTATATTTTATGTAGATTTTTCACAGATATATTTTTGATGAACACATTGTCTTCCAATTTTTTTGTCTGCAAAATGTAAAATTTGGTATGTCTTATTTTTCTGAAAGTCATTTTAATAGGAAAGTTGGAATTTTTAAGCAATTAGCAAATAAAATACAGGGTTGATTAGTGATTATTTCATTATTATGACAGAGCTGAACAGGACCATATTTATTATTCTGTATGTTCTGAAAAACTAAAATTTCAGGATAGCATATTAAAACTATGGCATTTATTGCATGAATATTGTACTTAAAAGTAACCTCTGCTATTGATTTTTATAGGTCAAGTTACTTTGGTAAGTGAGCTATTTGAGATTTTTATAAAACTACTTCATTCCTTTATTGGCATCATATGGGTTAATGTGCTGAAGTTTTTTGTGAAGGTTCAATGAACATGATTAGATGTGTAATCAGTGTAGACTTCATGGTGAATGCTGAGATGTTATTGCAACAACAGCAGGCAAGAATTTATTAAATACTGAATGTGTACCAGGTACTGTCCTAGGTCGCAAGTGATATAAAAACCAAAAAGAAATAAGAGCCTCTGCCTGACCTCAAGGAATTTGCATTCTACTGGAACAATCCAATTTACTCTAAGTAAGGATGAGACAAAGTGAAAAATTCTCAATATATTTTTGTACAAGATAAAATTTTAGTAAGACTGAAGAACAAGGTAGCAGTGTTTCTTGTCTAAAAAAACCACTCAATCAATAAAAAAGTTTAACAAAGTATAGGTCTTCTCCTTTCTGTATTTGTTTTTTCTGTGATTATATCCAAGTGGCCACTACTATCAAATATATGTTTTTCAGGAGAATCTCACACACACACACACACACACACACACACACACACACACACAGGCACTTAAAGAACATTCTTCATTAAGTTTCTGAAGAGCTAAGTGGTGACAGAGTATGGGAGGAAGTTAAAAGAAAAATACAGTATTATTCAAGGCTGACAACTTGTCAGATAGCTGCTGAAAGTTGTTTTGCATTACTATTGAGTATATTTTAGAAGTACCTCAAAACCATTTCGTTAAATGCCCAAATGATTCAGGTTATCATTAATAAATAAGTTACATTTGAAGTATAATGCAAAGTACATATTATAAAATTATAACATTAATATGTAGAAAAATTCAAATAACTAAAATGAAATCATATAATGAATATACAAATTTGCAGTAAAGTTTCCTATATTTTTCTCCAAATATAAAAAGGGTTTATGTTTTTAAATTATTTCTGTATAATTTTTCAGCAATTCATATTTGTGTGTGTAGAGTTTTTGTTTTACTGGGTTAGCAGCAGAAACCTTTGGCAGTGTTCGATGCCAAACAAATGCAGAGACTTTCGCACAGGTACAGGTGTATTTCTAGCTGCTCACTCTACAGTTTCATCAGTGTAAATGATAATTGGTAATTGCATTGGCTTAGCTCTTTGTTCTGAAGATTAAACTATATACCTGATATACAGTTCTCCTTTTGTCTTTTTTTAACTGAGATGAAAATGATAGTCGCTCAGAAAATGACATGGACATGGCTAATGAGCAATAGTTTAACAGTGTGACCGATGAATTTTAAATAACAAGTGTTTAATAAATGTAAATTGTAACTCATAACTACTTTATAAATAAAAACAAAGAATAGAGTATTACTCTTTTTCTCAGTATGGTTTTTAAATATTAAAGAACAAAGGGATGTTAATATGGTGACTTTTAGCCACAAAAATGGTTTTACTACTTGCTGTAATGTCATTTTACTAATGTGATCCTTCAAACAGGTAAGCAAAACTTAAATATTAGTATAATATATCAGTGCGCATTGCAAAAATATTGTAGACACAGTTCTTGAGGTTCCCTTGACTTTTCCTCCAAATGTGTAAGATGTTTTAAATGCCTAGTGGGCACATAGATACTGAATGGAAACCTGCTGTTAACATGGTACACATTTACCTAGAGCCTTACAAACATTAGGTCACTTGATCCTTGTGAGGGAGGTGCTCATTTACAGATGAGGAGAAAGGGCCAGAGAGGTTAAAGTTGACTCAGTCGCTTATTTATTGCAAGATTTGATTGGACGTTTTCTTCCCATAGTCTGTACAGTGAAGGCTGTGAGGGGGTGCCATAGTGCACAGAGCGGTGGGCCTGGAGTCTCAAATCTCTGAATTTAAATTCATCCTTTGTAGCTTTGTGACCCTGGACCAGTCACTTCACCTCCACCTGCCTCAGTTTCCTCAACTGGAAAATGGGGATGATATTAATAACACCTGTCTTCCAGAGTTGTTGTGATAATCAAATGAGGTAATTATTTATAAAGCACCTGGCGCATAAATAGATGGTCTATACATTCTGCTAGCATAATGTTGTTGTTATAGTTGTAAATTACAAGAATATTCTAGATGGCACTTTCCCACCAAGCTCTAAATATTCTGCCATTGAAGTATTTTAAGAAGTAGTCTAGTATTGATCTTAGAGATTATTGTCACATAATTTCTACGCTCTGTAATTAGGTAATATTAGTTATTATTAGATTCAGAACGAACTTCTTGGTTGGGTCAGTGGTGGGGGTCAGGGGCGAAGGCTTTTTCTTTTGTAATTCTTATATTTTGTTTTAGCATAGTTATAGGAAAAACTGAAAATATTCTTTAAAACGTGTCATCTACAAAGCATTGTAAGATGTGAATACTTTTTCTAAAGCAAAATGTGAGCAACCACTTTTCCTGAAAAATTAGAAGTTTTATATTTTAAAACACCTGACTTCAGCTGTAGATTAACTTCCGATCAGATAATCACAGGATCGTGGAATGTAGACCTGAAAGATACCTTTTGGATGATCTGACCTGACCTCCTCATTTTACAGATGAGGAGACTTAGGCTCTGAGAGAGCAAGGTCTCAATTCCCAGGCCTAATCATCTTTCCAGTAAATGATGAGAGCAAATTCTCTAATTCCATGCTTCTGCTTAGAATCGAGCCAAACTGATGTTCGGGGAACAATGTTCTGGTCAGTGGATGCAAAGAATAATCAGCTGGTAAGTGCTCTTGCAGCTCTAATTCATTGTTTTCATTAGTAATTATTGAAAACCCTTATGCACACTGGACATGGAGCCAGGCTGAGCATCCAACAGCTTAGGGAAGGTGTGCTTTAAAGACATCACTTAGATGTTTGGTGTACCTTATTAACAGGTTGTTTGAAAAGGCCTTGAGAGAATTCGAGCTTATCAGACATTGTCATGGCAAGGAAAGTCCATCCAAGATCCACTTTATGTGGCAATGAGATGTTCAGCTGAACTTTGCTATTAACTTAACATGCAGCTTCATTGGCAGATAGAAGGCTGATGTTGTATGCTGGAAGGAGCACCTGTTTTGAAGTCACAGAGCCAGAATTCAAAGCATATACCAAGGTGATCTTGGGCATAGTCTCTTAATGGTCCTGGGCCTCAGTTTTCTCATCTAGAAGATAAGAGGGCTGGACTAAATGGCCTTTGAGATCCCTTCTAACTCTCAAGCTAAGAGCCTGTGAATTCCTGTAAGTGACATGTCATTTTACCATAGTTCAAATTAATTGTAGTTTGCTATATTCAGCATTTGACAAGTAGGTGAATGACTTGAGAATTTTTTTCTTGACACTGAAACATTGCCTTCTGCCCAGCCATAAAAAGGACATTTTTGAGCAATAAGGTTTTGAGGACACTCAGATTCTACTCTGATGCTTCCTCACAGGGTGGTGGTCACTGTGGATTCCAGAAGGCCAGGTTTTAAAGGGTAAAATCCTCCATCAGTGGCAGCCACAACTGGTGGTTGGCCCAAACCTTCCTCTCCTACCTAAAAGAGAGACTCTCGCTTGGCAACTCTCCTGAGAACCCCTTGGAGGGTCACCTATTGCCCCTGAAGCTGTCCAAAGCTATGTGCTAATTCTGAACTTCCCCATAGTAACTAAGAAAGCCTTGCCAGGGGAAAGGCTGTTAGTTGCCAGGTGGCCAGTGGAGACAGATAGCCATGTTTAGTTATTTTAGAATAGAAATATATGTAGAAAAATATAGGAAGGACTAAGTTAAAAAGACAAAACTTTCATCAGTATATGGGAAATGTTGAATGGTGAATGCAGGGTAGTGGAGTCTGGAGAATATCAGTTAGGTCATTGGCTTTGAGGCTTAGGTGCAGGCAGTGGCATTTCTCATTGCTTTTTTTAAGTTTTAATTTTCTTCTTTTCTAAACTTAATAAATACCCACAAACAATCAATGTTTGGATCACTATAATTGTTAGGAACTTTTTCCTGAAGTTAAGTTTAAAATAATATCTTTGGTCAAAGGATATGAACAGGCAATTTTCAGAGGCAGGAATTATAGATATCTATAAGCATATGAAAAGATGCTCTAAATCACTATTGATTTGAGAAATGCAAATCAAAACAACTTTGAGGTACCACATCTCACCAGTCAGATTGACTAAGATGACAAAACAGGAAAATGACAAATGCTGGAGAGGATGTGGAAAAATTGGAACACCAATGCATTGTTGGTGGAGCTGTGAACTGATCCAACCATTCTGGAGAGCAATCTGGAACTATGCCCAGGGCTATAAATAATTGCATACCCTTTGACCCAGTAATACCATTTCTGAGGTTGTATCCCAAAGAGATTGTAGGAAGTGGACCCATATGTACAAAAATATTTATTGTAGCTCTCTTTGTGGTGGCAAAAAACTGGAAATTAAGGGGATGCCCATCAATTGGGGAATGGCTAAACAAGTTGTGGTATGTGAATGTAATGGAATACGATTATGCTATAAGAAATGGGGAAGAGATGGACTTCATATTTACCTGGAGAGGCCTATACAAACTAATGCTAAGTGAGAAGAGCAGAACCAGGAAAAATTTTTACACAATCACAGATACATTGTATGTGTGATGACCAACTTTGATAAACTGGACTCTTTTAAGCAACATAACAACTCTACCAGTCTCAGGATGGAAGGAGATGTCTACATTCAAAGAAAGATCTAGAAAGAACAGAGTTTAAATGCAGACTGAAGCAATACATGCTATTGTTCTTTTCCATGTTTGGTTTTGTCTCCTCTTTCCCAGTGTTCACTGGTCACAAACCTTCTATACAACCAGACTAATGTCCATTGTGAAAGTATTTGCAGATCCTATACTTGATTTCATGCCGCCATGGTGGGGAGGGGGAGAGAAAGGGGAGAAAATTTGAAACTCTAGGGACTGTGGAACTGGATCTTGTAAATTAAAAGTAAATAAATCAATTAAAAAATAAAAAAAATAAAAATATCTTTGCATCCTGGAGGCATTGCTTCTGGGTCTGCTCTTGACCCAACGAGTCTACCTCTTCCACATGATCACCCTTAAAAGTACTACAGTGCAGGTGGCATTTCCCACCCCTATCTTCTTTTCAGCCAAACCTTTCAGATTCCTTCAGTTGATATATTATGACATGGACCCAAGACCCTTAACCATTTGTGTTGTCTTGCTCTAGATACTCCAACTTATCAATATCCCTCTTAAACTGAGGCCCCACAAATGAAAGCAGTAAATGCTTCGTGTGCACAGTACAGAAGGACTATTGCCCCACTCTTAAAAGTTGTACTTATGTACAGCACATCATATTGGCTTTTATTTTTGTCTGCCACATTATGTTGCTGAGTCCCATTGAATTTGTATTCCACTACAACCTACAAATCTTTTCTACAAATGGCTATCTAATCATGCTTTCTCCATTATGCTCTCTTTTTTTAAGCTGCTGTTTTGAAACCAAGTGTAAAACTTTACATTTAGCCCTACTGTATATTATCTTATTAGATTAAGCCCAGTGATCTAGCATGTCAAGCTCTTTTTGCATGCACGGGATATTAAGTGTTCTTCCTGTCTTTTGTGTTTTCCCCAAATCTGACCAAATTAACATTGAATCATTGAACTCTCTTCAAGTCTAGCCATTCACTTCAATCTTATCTGTCCCATTATTCCACGATCCTCTATCTTTTCCACAAAAATATCATGAAACTTTTATCAAGTGCTTTGCCAAAATGTAGAAATACTCTTATCTACCACATTCCTCTTGATTTACTGGGTTACTAAAGGAAAAGAGGAATGGAAGTAAAAATCTTTTATGACTTGTTCTTGATGGAGTCATGCTGGTTCTTTTTAATCAGTTTCCTTTTTCTAAATGTTCACTAACCATTCAGTCTAGAATTTTCTAGAAGTTGAAGATCAAGCCCACTGGCCTATTCTCTTCTTTTGAAAATTTGATGTTGGCCCCTCTCTGTGCTCATGAAGTTGTGTGTCTCCTCTTTTATTCACCACAGTCTTTCAGATGTCACTGGACCGTGGCTCAGCAGTCACTTCCGACAGTGCTAGAGGGTATCATTCACTTGGCCTAGGTCAACAGGCACTGTGTTAATAAGTGCTTGGGATGCAAAGAAAGGCAAAAACAACAGTATCGAGACAGTCCCTGCTCTCAAGGAGCGCCCAGTCAGTGGAGGGGACCACATGTGGACAACCATGGAGAAACAAGACAGAAACAGGACAAATTGGAGATAACGCCAGAGGGAAGGCACTGGCTTGCGTGGGGGAATTGAGAAAGCTTCTTGCAGAAGATAGTATTTGGGCTTTGATTTGGGTTTTTATTAATGCCAGGGGCACAAAGGTGAGGGGAAGAAATCCCTGGCCTTAAGGAACTTATCCTATGATGATCTAAGACAGGGCCAGATGGAGGTAGCATCAACCAGTGATGAATGGGGTAGAACAGGAATAGACACAGAGAAGAGGGTCATGAGATAAGATGCAGGTGTGGGGGAGGCACATTGGAGGGCATCAAATCCAAATTCTTCATTTTACTATTAAGAAAACTAGCTGTGACAGGCCCAGGGTCGTGCAGGTAATCAAAGGAAGAGTCTTGATTTGAGCCCTGGTCCTCTGACTCCAATTTCATCAATATTTCCGCTGGACCCAGCAGCAAATTTGGCTTAAGTGCAGAGCACAAGACTTGAATGGCAGGCTAGAATGTACCTTGAAAATTCCTTGAATGCCAAGACAAGACATTTGTTTTTTATTCAATATATGTTCCAGAATTTATATTTATTGGCTGACAGAGGAAGTATCTGAAAAGCTGTCACATGGAGTAGATCTGTTCTGGCCAGCCCCAGAGGTCAGAAACAGGAGCTAGAGAGGCCTGTGTAGGAGCTGTCCAAAAGTAGAAGGGATCATCTAGAGAGGCCATGGGTTCAAGATTTCCTTGGAGGCTTTCCCCTAATTGAATACCTGAGTTAGGATCTCCTGTCATGAATGGGTTGAACTAGATAGATGCTAAAGTCCCTCCCAGGTCAGATCTGTGACTTTGTTTGCAACAGGGAACGAAGAAGACACATGTAGAGAATGATTATTTTGGTGAAGAAGTGATGTGAGTAGAACATGCCATCAGGAAGGTCACGTGGGCAGTGTTGTGAAGGACAGGCTGGAGAAAAAGAACATGGAGAGACAATGAGAGCATTCTGGGCAGCAGAAGATAAGGGCCTGAACTAGATTGGTTGTGATGTGAATGAGGAAAAGGGACAGATTCAAGATCAATAGTAGTGAGAATAATAATAGGTCTTTAATGTCTATAAAGCACTTAAAAATATAATCTCATTTTATCCTTACCATAATCCTGGTTCTTGTTATGAGTTGCACTCGTTAGGTGTTGTTATTGTCCCCATTTTACAGATGATAAAACTAAGGCAGAGGTCATTACAGTCAAACAGCTTGCCCTGGAGTCTCACAGCTAGTAAGTGTCTGAAACTGGATTGATACTCAGGTCTTTCCAACTCCAGTTCCACCTACTTGCCCTAGTTCAAGCCAAAAAGGTCTTAGCTTTGGGCCAGTCCTCTGATTTCATTTGTATGGGAAGCCACAGTGAAGAAATGCAATGCAGACAACTCTGGCTTAGCAACTTAGAGTCTTGAAGAGTTGCCCCTCGGCACTGAGAGGTTGAATGATTTGTCCAGGGTCACGTAGGTTTCCACATCAGTAGTGGGAGTCAGACCCAAGTCTTCCTCACTCTACAGCCACTTCTTTACACCCTAGTGCAATAATCAAAAGGTATTGTAGAATTGGGAAGTTTCTGTGTGACTGAGAGAAAGGGGGATGGCTGTTGTCAGTGCTCCTGAGAAAGTTCAAAGCTGACCCTAATGTACAAGTCTAGGTAACTGGGAGGACAAGGTTGCCATCAACGGAAATGTAAAAGTAGAGTTAGCTATTGGTGCAGTGGATAGAGCTCAGTGCATGGAGGCAGGAAGACCCAAGTTCAAATGTGGCCTCAGACACTAGCTATGTGATCCTAGTTGCCGTAAGTCACTTCACCCTGTTTGCCTCAGTTTCCTTATCTGTAAAATGAGCTGGAGATGGAAATGGCAAACCACAATGACTGAACAACAACAAAAATGTTTGAGATACCAGAACACCCTCACTCTGGGTCGGTTTTTCCATAAGCCCTTGATCTTTGAGTTATTCCAAAATTGGGTGAAGTGGTTCTGGATCCTTCACAAAATGATGCCCATTGACATGCTTTTGACTTGTTGAAAACAGCAGCAAAAAAAGTCATTGACAGGAAGCTTTGCTTATTGCAAACATTAATTGCACTTTTAAAGATTCATGTATTCTCTCATAAGGTTGTTTGGAAAGACAATCCTGCTTACTTGCCTTTTGGACTAGTCAGTTTTCTTCCCTGTAAATCACTTTTTTTGGTAGCACCTGGGTACTAACTTCCTATTAGTGCCTCCTCTTCCTTTATGGTTTTTGATAGAAAGCAGTTGTGAAGATGTATTTAAACAAAAACCAAACACCTAGCATGCCTTTTAAGTTTTTGCTTTGGAGTGATCCCTTTTGACAAAGATCACTTCATCATGGAATCACCAAATTTGGCCATCAAGTCCAACTTAAACACAGTAAAGACCCCCCAGTAAAACATCCAACAAGTGGTCAGGTGTGACATAAGAAATGTTCCTCTAAGTAAGTGGCATGTAATTTACCACAGGGAAGATAGTGTTGGACAGTGAAAATATGGCTAGATTTGAAGTTTAGAGGACATAGGTCTGAATCCTGCCTCAGCTGTTGACTGTGGGCAAATTATAGAGACTTTCTAGACTCCAGTTTCCTTGTCTGTAAAGAGGTTAGATCCCCTGGCCTCAAAGGTCCTTTCCCATTATAGATCTATAATCCCTGGATGAGGATATTGACATTTGTGTAACCCTGAAAGGTCTGCAAAGTGTATAGCATATATTATCTGATTGGATCTCACAACAGCCTTGGGGGTAAGGGATTATTATCTCCATTTGATAGACCAGGAACCTAGGGCTCAAAGACAAAATGTATTCTTCTTAGGCCTCAGGGTGTGATAACAGTACTAATGACAATCTAAATTTACTTTTCAGTTTAAGGTCTACAAAGCACTTTAGGTATAGAATCTCATTTGATCCTCAACAACCCTGTGAGGTTGGTGCTATTATCTCCATTTTACAGATAGGAAAACTGAGGCTCAGAGAAGTTAAGTGCCTAAGGTCACACAGCTAGTAGGTGTCAGAGGCAGGATTCTAATTCAAATCTCCCTTGACTCCAAGTTCAGCAGTCTTTCCACCACCATACTATTGGAAGCAGTGGAGCATAGTATATCAAGGGTCAGTCTTTGAGTCAGGAATACCTGAGGTTTTGAGCCTGGTTCACTGAGAAGATGGTTGGTGTCCTGGACAAGAATAGGAAATTTGGGAAGAAGGAAGGATTTGGGGGAAAAGATGATGTGTTCTATTTTGGACATGTTGAGTTTGAGATGCCTCTGGAGCTTCCAGTTCAAGAGGTCCAAATGGCAGTTGGTGATGCAAGAGTAGAGCTCAAGAGAGAGATGAATGTGAATGCTGGGCAGATAAATCTGGGAGTCGTCTAAATGGAGATGATAATTGGAACCATGGAAGTTGAGGGATCACTGAGTGAGAGTACATATAGAGAGAGGAGGACATAGCACAGAAACTTGGTGGATATCAAGGTTAATGAGCATGACCCTAGGTCAAGATCTAACTGAGGAAGCTGAGAAAGACTGTTCTGAGGGGCAAGAGGAGAACAGAGGAGAGCACTATTATGGAAACGTACGGACAGGGGAGTCCAAAAGATGGCAGATGACAGTTTCAGAGGCTGCAGAGAGGTTAAGAAGGGTGAGATTTGAGAAAAGACCATCAGATTTGGCAGTTCAGAGATGACTGGTAACTTTGGAAAATGAGATTGGAAGCCAGATGGCAGAGCATTTAGAAACCAGGGAAAATCTGCATTGTTGGAAGGAATCCTTAAATCTCAAATGTTACAGATCCACCTGAGAACTTCAGTGTTTTGAGTAACAATCCTATGAGGGAGATGCTATCATTAAACCCTATTTCATAGATGAGGAAATGGTCTGAGAGAGGTTACAAGCTAATAAGTGTTTGCAGTAGAACTGTGACCAAAGCCTTCTGTCTTTGTCTAGTGATGGCCAAAGTCCACTATATCAATGGTGTCAAACTAGAATAGAAAGGATCCCTGGGTGGGTTGGGCCCATCTTGACTTAGAAAACCGCAAATTAGCATCATCTACATTGTGTTATATTTTTATTTATGTTGTTAAACATTTCCCAGTTACATTTTAATCTTGTACCAGCATGTCTGACACCTCTGTTCTACACCATGCTGTTTTTTGAGCTCTGATAATGTCCCATTTGTGAGTTCGGAACAGAAATATAGAGCCTTTAAATACATGAACAGGGTAATTATTACCATGAGGCTTGGAACAGGTACCACATTTCCATCTTACTTTTCTCTGTTGGAAAACCCCCCCACCATAATCAGAAAAGCTAATCTGCTATTTTCTTAGTTGTCTGTTTAGGAAGTCCGCCTCCCTGAAAGCCAGGCTTCGTATTAAATAAATATTGATTGATGAGTGTAAGACTGCAATTAAGATATCCTTATATTATCATTTTTGTTCATTGGACCCCTCCTGGGTTAGACTACGTCAAACCTGGAGAGGGCCAAGTCCCCTCTTTGTTGTAACTTAGATACTCCACCCTGAGGGACAGTGTAATGTGCTGGGAAGACTTTTGGACTGCATAGTATGATCACTATAGCATGGCCAGCTTCCTTCAGGTTTTCAGCTTCCTTCTTTTTGTCTCTACCTCCCCCATCCCTTTATTATCCCAGAATAGTTTCCCCAGTTCCGAAGTCCTTTTTGATTCTACATAGCCTCAAAGTGATAGCTCTTAAGCCCTCACCAAGTCATCTACTTTTTCTCTAGTCAGTTGAAAGACACAGTCAGTTCAAAACAAAGACATTTACTGAAATAGAATGATAACAAGATTTATAAAGAACATTTCCTTTACAAATTTATTACTTTCCCCAAAATGAACACACCAACTGAGGACAGTGGGCATGCATAGAGATTGCGTATGAAAGCATGACACTGTTTTTGCTGGGCATGCAATCTGCTAGGATGCTATGACTAAAACGTGCCCTCCTAAGGTCAGGCTGACAGTACAGAGCCTCTGTAGCCAACCAACTAAAGCCAAGCAGAATGCCAACACATTAAACTTAGGTCTCCCATTTTTTTTACCCTTATACCTGGACCAGAGATCAAAGTCTTCCTTTATAAAGAACTGTCCTTAATAGATAGATAACTATCTCATATATTTAACCATTCTTATATGCTCTTTCCTTCTCCCCCTACTATCAAATCCATTCTGGCTTAGCTACAATTGGATCTGAGCTAGGACAACAGGCCAGTGTTCTCTATCCCGCCCCCTCCCCCCCCAACCCAGATTCCTGTCTTTGTCATGCCTGTCTTTCAGTTACAAAGTCTAATTGCTTTGTTGCAATATTTTGAACAGTAGACATCATCAGCCTCTCTTTGTATCTTCAGTGCTTGGCAGATAGTAGGTGTCTAATAAATGCTAGTTGAATTTAATTGACTTAGACTGGGCAGAGACTTATATTTGACTTCCAGCTGGTACTTCTTAGTTGTTTGATCCAAGACAAGTTGCTTCCCATTTTTGTATCTTCATCTGTATAAAGGAGGTAATAAAATTTACTCCACACAGCTCCCAGTGTTGCCAGGAAAGCACTTTGTGAATGGTGAACCACTATGGCAATGGAAGTGGTTGCTGCTGCTCAGTTGAACTGACTGATGATACCCCTGCCCATCTTCTGCTCTCCTCTTGACTCTCCGCTCTTTCTCTGCCCTGCCGTAGCATCCTTCTCACTGCGTAAATCTGCTCTGTTCCCATGGCCTCTTCCTCTGGTCAGTTCCTCCTAGGATTTCTATTTTAAGGAAGGTACCCAGGCCAACCGTGTCTTTCATCTCTCCCCAGCATCCACTCCTGACTCTTGACTTTCTCCACTCTCCACTTTCTCCTCCCTATAGGATCTTTATCCCTGATTCCTCTTCTCAGTTTCTTTTTCTGTGTTGTCTTTCCCCATTAGAAGTTAAGCTTCTTGAGGGCAGGGACTCTTGTTTTTTTTTATTTGTGTTTATATTCCCTGCTCTTCACACAGTACGTAGCAACAGAGTAAGGTTACACTTAATTTATTGACCATAGACCAAAGTGAAAACCCCATAACAGCAACAACAGTCATGATAGTGAATATTTATATAGTGCTTATTATTTGTCAGGCGTTGTGCTAAGCGTTTTACAAACTCACATATGCCGTAGTGTCAGTACCATGCTAATGATGAGACTACCATTCCTATTGTGGAAGAAAATACTGTTTGACACACATTGTGAATACCAACTTAGTGGTCCTCTGTGTACTAGGAAGTACGGTACACAAATCAATGCACAAATAATTACTCCAAACAAACGTGACTCAGGGATATTGCTGAGGTTTAACAAAAATACTGTTTTTGTTTTATAACAATTTTGTTAATTTATGTTTTGTAAATTATGTCTTTAAACAGTTTTGTTACTCGTTATTTAAAGAAAGCTCAATAGATACAGCAAAATCCAGGTCTTCTTTCTTGTTTTTACAAGTATAGATATAATGCAAAAAAAAATCAGTAAATAAAAATGATAAAATGTTTTCTAGTCCCACAAGGGTACAAAAAATGTAACAAGTGGCTATTGACAGAAAAGATATTCCAAAGAGTACCCCAAATTATGTAAAACATAATTTACAAACAATTAACAAAAAAGCTAACATAGTTTTTGACCAAATATGACATCTTTCTAAACACTACACAACACAAGCAGGGTTAGCAGGCTTTTTATTAAATAGATTGCTCTGTGAACTAAGAATTCTGAACATCAGTGACAAACTGGTTCACGATGATAATTTTCAGGCAGGGCCAGATCCTAAAATTCAGTTCAACTCAGCTTCATTTAGTGGCCTCTGTACGTCAGTCACTTTGCTAGGGGCTATCACCTTCACTGTAGTGACCATACAACCCAATTCAGATGTCCAGCTTACTTATTCTGATCACTGCAACTGCTTTCAGTCCCTAACCCAGAGTTTTTGGACCTCCAGATCCCAAATTCCTGCATTCTGAATCCAATAAACATTCGGATAGGTTTGGTCTTACTTGAATAGTTAATATTTTAATTTAAGAGATAGTATATTGGGTAGTTTTAGAAAGACCTCAGCTTCAAAAGGCCAGAGGCTCCCACTGCATCCTAGACCATCTTCCATTGTTCTGATCTATATCTGGCCACTGGACCCAGATGGCCCCGGAGGAGAAAGTGAGGCTAGTGACTTTGCACAGCCTTTCGTCATTCAAATCCACTTCAGTTGCAAGTCATAACATCATCTTCCTGATGTCATGGTCCTCTATGAGAATGAAAGACAAGCCACAGCCACAACCTGGAATTGGAAAAAAGATTGGGTTCTGATCGCACCTCTGATAAGTTACTGGCTGTATGACTAAGGGTTAGTCAATTACTCTCTTTCAGCTCATTTTCTTGTTGGTAAAATCGGGGTGGTGAGACCTGTAGTATCTACTACACAGGGCCATCATGAAATCCTAATGAGGTAATGTGTGTAAAGTACATTGCCAATTTTAAATTACTATATAAATCATCATTATTATTAACAGGTAGAATTAATTTTACAACAAATTGCTACCCTGCTATTATTCTTTTATATTTAATGTTCTGGGACTCATTACACAGGTGGATAAAATAAGTGGATTAAAAGGCCTTTGACATATGTTCATTTTCTGTAGGCTCACCAAAGGCATCTTTGGCCTGTCTCCAGGGGCAGACAGGCTGACAGAGAAGATGTGTATCTTTTCCTTTTCCCACATGTTCTCCAACTATACCTGATTAGAATTTCCTATAACAGGTGGGATTTGTGTGCTCCAACAAAATTGCCAGAATGGTTGAAGATTGCAGTTTCCTCACAGCAGCTTTTGTGAGGGTACAGTTTCTGTTAAAGTGAAATATGACGTCAAGCGCATTATAAAAAAATTAAACTGTCAAAAGTCCGCTAAGTTCATCTTCTCATTCAGAAAAAATGAAATGCTTTCCCCCTCTGTGGAATGCCGTTCTGTCAATAGGTGCTGGCTACGTTTTTTGTGCCCTGGTAGGACTAGAAGACATTTTTATTTATCATCTTTATTTACTGATTTCTTGCATTGTATCTATACTTGTAAAAACAAGAAAGAAGAAGGTTGGACGGCTACATTTTGCTCTGTATCTCTTGAGCTTTCTTTAAATAACTAGGCATCAGGCTGAAAACAATAAAAAACAGAGAACCGACCATTTAAATTCCATTTCATCCCTATACAAGTAACCCTTGTTAGAGTATGCCTGTTTATGGAAACGACATGCAGACATTTGCTGTGTTTACAAACCATGGGCCAGATTTGTTGTCCTTTGCCTGAAGACTCATTTTCTAGAACTTATGCCCTCTTCCAGAGGTAACCAGCTCTGGTTACCTTCCTACTGCCAGCCCTCCGGTCCAGACCTTCGTTATCTTTCACCTTATGATAGCATTTTTGTTGTTGTTTTAAAATTTTTATTACCCTTTTTGACATCACCTTCATTTCTAAAAATATTACTCTCCCTTCTCTTTCTCAGATAGTTAGCCCTTCTAACATAGAATGAGAAAAAGAAAAGGCAGGCTAACAAAACGAACCAACGTGTCAACTGAGTCTGATGGTACATGCAATGTTTTGCTCCAACAGTGCTCTCCCTCTTCCTGGAAGGAAGGAAAAGGGTACATTTTTCTTCTTTTGGAGTTTGATCATCATAATTGCATTAGCCTCTTAATCAGTGTGCACCTCCACTCTTACTCTTCCTCTAATTCATGCTCTATCTATTTGACATTCCACTGCCAAATAAATATCCCTCATACATTTTTCTGATCTCATTGTTCTCCCCAGGGTGTGCGCGCGCGCTCACACACACACACACACACACACACACACACACACACACGCCTTTATTGTCTTTCTATTATCTCCTTAAAGTCTAAAAGCTTGGCCTGGCATTAAGGAACTTCTGTAGTCTGCCTTCACCATCCTTTCCCCCTCCCCCCAAATTAGGCCATGTCTTGTCTGGAGTGGCAGCCTAGTATAGGTGTCCTGGAGTCTGAAGACCTCAAGTTCCATTTACTTAGCTATCAAATGCGAGGGAAGCACTTTGTAAGTTTTAACATGATCTATGATGGGCAGTAGTGTCATTATTATGTGAGGGATATTAAAAACAGGCAGCCATGGGTCTGCACTGTTACCCCCCAAATGTAAAAATGCCAAGAAGAGGAATCACAGCTTATTGGTTGAACAAGGACTTGGACAAGAATGACAGAGGATGAGAGGAGCTGTGCTATGGAAGAATTGCTAACCTGGTTGAAGGAAGAAAGGAAAGAAAGTGTTTACCTTGTGTCAGGCACTGTGCTAATGGCAGGGGATACACACAGAAGGAAAAAGAAAGTCGCTACCCTCGGGGAGCTTACATTCTAACTGTGGGGGGAGGAGATGTTGTTTTAATTGTGTCACACTCTTCATGACCCCATTGGGGGTTTTCTTGGCAAAAATACTGGAGTGGTTGGCCATTTCCTTCTCCAACTCATTTTATAGATGAGGAAACTGAGGCAGAGTTAAATGACTTGCCCAGGGACATATAGCTAGTAAGCATCTGAGACCAGATTTGAACTCACGAAGATGAGTCTTCCTGACTCCAGGCCTGGCACTGTAGCCACTGCATGACCTAGCTGCCCAATGGGAGGAAGACAATGCACCAAAGGGACCTTAAAAGGGGAGGGCCGGATGAGGGAGACATGGTTTTGAAGTCTGGAGAAAGGAACAGGGCGATAAGGGGATGAGATCATATAGCCCCGCACAGCTATGGTCTCCCTCACCCGGAACGCTGTGTCTGTGCCTTCCTCACATCACTTTAGATTTCTTGGCCTCCTTGTCACATTTTTGACTGTTGGGCATCCTTGAGATACTCCATGAGAAGCCTTCTTTCCTATAACATTGAATTATGAATGGTGACTCTTTGTATAGTGAAGCCAGGTGGTACAGGAGATAGAATTATTATTGTGTTTGTTATTTTTATCGCTCTTTTGGGAGGTAGGCTGGTATATTAGAAAAGGCCCTGAATGTGGCCCTAGAGGTCCTGGGTTCTGATCCTGACTTTTCCATTTACTAGCTTTATGTGAAGTTTTCTCATCTGTAAAACGAGGGGATTGGACTCCCTGGTCTCTCAGGCCCTTTCCAGCTCTAGTACTCTGATCATCTGCATTCCAATCTCCACGCTTTTCTTCATACTGACTGGGAGAGGGGAGTCAGGGTGTGCGGTGCTAAAAAAAAAGTTAAGGGCTTTGCTCTATAACCATAGCCAGTATCATAGGTAAAATTTGAATTCAAGATTTTCCTGATCCTGATGCCAGCTCTCCATCCAAGTAAGCCTTGCTGTCTCCTCATTAAATTTAAATTACGGAATACAATAAACACCTCCCTCCTCCCCTACCCTAACCTTCACCTGGTGAAATCCTGTTCACCCTCCAAAGGCCAGCTCAAATGTCACTTCTTCCATGTAGCCTTCACTGTTGTCTCCCATTCCCAAAAGATCATACCCTCTCGTTAACTTCCATGTGACTTTATTTGTGTTTCTCTCCAGTATTTGCCATAGTCTATATTTGTTATTTTATAAAGAGGCAGCCAGGCACTTGAGACACGGCCTTGGGAGTCAGGCCAACCTGAGTTTGAATCCTGTGTCTGTATTGTATAACTAGGGCAAAGTCACTTAAACTCTTGGTGCTAAGACCAACAGTTCAGCTTCTTTCCAAAGGACTTTTGATCTTTTTTTATGTTTTGGACCCCTCAGCCAGTCTATTGAAACCCACTGACCCCTTCTCAGAAAAGTGCTTTTAAATGTATAAAATAGCTAAGATTGAATTATATTGGAATACAGTTATTGAATTTAAATGTTCCTGGATCCTAGGTTAAGAACCCTTGCAAATCTAAGACTGCATATTGGTAAAGGTAGTTCCTTCACCAGAAGGCTGCCAATAGAGATGAAACTAGAGTTGGAAGGACCTCAGAGACCATCTAGTGGAGTGCACTGGACAATAGCACAGTGGGTTTGGAACAAGTTGAATGACAAAGGTGCACAGAGTTGTTGTTCAGTTGTTTCTGACCCTTCATGATCCCATTTGAGGTTTTCTTGGCAAAGATACTGGAGTGGTTTGCCATCTCCTTCTCTAGTTCATTTGACAGATGAGGAAACTGAAACAAACAGTGTGAAGTGATTTGCCCAGGGTCACACAGCTAGTGTCTGAGGCTAGATTTGTTCTCAGGTCTTCCTGACTCCAGACCTGGCCCTCTATGTACTGCACTACCTAGCTTCACTATATAAAGAGCTACCATTCATAATTCGATGTCATGTGAAAGAAGGCTTCTAATGGAATATCTCAAGGATGCCCAACAGTCAAAAATGTGATAAAGGAGTCCAAGAAATCTAAAGTGATCTTAGGAAGGCACAGACATAGTATTCCAGATGAGGGAGACCATAGTTGTGCAGGGCCTACACATGGTCTTTTATTTTGTCTCATGAACTCTTTTGGCCATCCAGTGAAACTGACAGCCCTTCTCACAATCATATTTTTAAAGACATAAGATAAAATACATAGGATTACAAGGGAACCCAAAGGTTAGTGAAAATAAAGATGGTTTCTTTTAATTTTTTTTTCTCATTCAAATTCCCAGGCTCCATGAAATCTGTGTCCATGGCTGCCAGGTTAAGAACCTCTAATCCAGTGTTGCGCTCAGTTCTGGGCACTGTTTTAGTAAGGCCATTGATAAGTTAGATTAAGAATGTTCAGAGGAAGGGATTCAGATCAGGGAAAGGCAAGTTGAGAGAACTGAGGATGTTTAGTCTGGAGAAGACAAGATTTAGGAGTTAAGTATCTTAAATTTTTGAATGGCTATCACTAAGGAAGAGAGATTAGATTTGTTCTCTGGCCCCAGAAAGAAGAATTTAGGACCAATTGGTGGGAATTGTAGAGAAGCAAGCTTAAGTTTTTTGTAATTGCCTTGCCTTCCCCCATCCAAAAAAACCCCAAACTTCCTAACACTTATACAGAAGTAGAGAGGGAGTGGGTTTTTCATGTTGGAGAATTTCAAGGAAAAGCTATATAACTAGGTATACAGACACAGGTTCAGAACTAGGTTCTGTATACAGAACTAGGTTCAGATACAGGTAAGATTTGGTGGGCTTCCAATTCTGAGCTTTTATGACTTGTTGATCTAAGGTGGGATATATGTTCCCTTTGAGTTCAGAGGCATTCTACTACCTTAGCAAGGAGTATTTTATACCTTATTCAAAAGGGACTTTTGTTGTTCAGTCATTTTTCTGTCGTGTCTGACTCTTTGTGTTCTCATTTGGGTTTTTTTTTTTTGGCACAGATACTGGATTGGTTTGCCATTTCCTTCTCCAGCTCATTTTACAGATGAAGAAACCAAGGCAGACAGGGTTAGGTGACCTGCCCAGAGTCACACAGCTAGTAAGTGTCTTAGGCTGAATTTGAACTCAGGAAGAGGAGCCTTTCTGATTGCAGGCATGGTGCTTTTTGCAGTATGGCACCACCTAGCTGCCTTCAAAAGGGAATAGAATTGACAGAAGTGGCTGTGGTCTAGTCTTGTAGATATAAAAATAAAGAATCATAAAAGAATCAATAGCATTAAAAAATAAGGTTTGTGCACGTAAGGAAATATGTGCACCAGAGGGAGACAATCATGATGGAGAAAATTTGATAAGGGTCATTGGAATGAGAAACGGGAGGAAGAAGTAACATCGTATACTGGAGAGAGCATAGAATTTGGAATCAGAGAACCTAGGCCTAAATCTTGGTCTTGTTACTATTTGTGACCTTGACCAGGCCCCTTAATTTTTTGTGGTCCGGGGGAAAGATCAGGGTCAGAAGACCCGGGTTCAAATCCTACCTCTGACATATACTTCAGGGACCTTAGGCAAGTCACTTAATCTCCTTGGGGTTCAATCTCTTCATTTTAAACTAGATGGCCTCTGAAGACCCTACCAGCTCTAAATTTAGATGACCTCTGGATATTCCTTTGCTCATCTATAAAATGAGGCAGTTTTTCCCAGGCTCTAAACCTGGGGTCTGCAGGCCATTAACATGCCCAAAAAGAGATTTCAGGGAGTCCACAAAATGAAACTGGAAAAAGCTTACATCTTTATTTCAATATAATTGTTTTTTCTTTGTAATTCTATGTATTTTATTTTATGAATTAAAAACCATTATCCTGAGGAGTCCATAAGTTTCATCACATTATGCCAAAGGGGTTCATGACATGTATGATCCTATAAATGTATGATCCTTTAATACTTCCATGGAATCACTCAGCCAGAAGGAGGAAATGGATGATGAGTTTAGGAAAAAGATCACAAGCCTAGGAAGAAGGCAGGACATAATTAGGTTGGCATTAAGAAAAGGAAACAATTTCTCTCTCTCTCTCTGTCTCTCAGTCTCTGTCTCTCTTAAAAAAAGTAAAAGTGACACAGTAAAACATTAGTCTTTATCTGACCTGATTCTGACCAACAGGTAGGAACTAATTGTCAAGGTAGAAATGATGGAAACCTCAGAAGGTAGCCACCTCTGACACGTCCAATATTCTGGTAGACAAGATGGGAGAAATAAGCAGCCAACATTATAGTGAGATAGATTTGAAATTGACTGAATGACTGAACCCCCAAAGTAGTGACTTGTAGAGGGTTCCACGAGTCTGTGTTTGGCACTGATCTATTCAGTATTTTTTAATGACTTCAGTAAAGGCCTCAATAATAATGCTTATCGATTCTGCAAGTGACACGGAGATGATCCTTGGGATGGCAAGGATAAGATTTGTTCTGTTTGGCTCCAGAAGGCAAACCTAGGAGTAATGGGTAGAAACCGCAGAGGCAAAATTCAGATAAATATAAGAATGTTTGCCAACATTTAGAGCTATTCAAAAGTGGAATGGGTGGGATACTCAGAATGTGGGGAGATTTGCATCACAGAATGGGGAAGATATAAAGGGAATTCTTGTCCAGACTAGTTGGGTGTCAGAAGGGACTTTGGAGGCCACCAAGTCCAATGTCTCCCATTTTACAGATGGACTGACTTGCCCAGGCTTACACAGCTAGTAAATGTCTGAGCTGTGATCTGGACCCAGATGTTCCTGACTCCAAGTCCAGTGGCCTATATACCATCCCATTCTGCCCCTCTGTCAGTCTGGACTGGTGGGTCACACCAACCCGTCTAAAGCCCACAAATACTATGCACCAGAACTGAGGAAGTCTGTATATAGGCCACGATGAAAACTGTTCAGATCTTGCCATTCAGCACCTCTCTGACCTGTACTGGCCAAGCTCATGCTTGATTTCTGAGCCCTGACATTTTGAACCTAGTCTGCTCCCTCCTCTCAGTTTGGTTCCACCTCTTGGCTACTCAACTAATCACTTGTCATTGCCCTTCAATTACTAGTTGCTGCTCTGTTTATTTAGGTTTAATTGCCTTAATTAAGTTCTCATTAGTCGTTGCTAGCCAGCTCCACATAACCCAACTCAATGGGCAGCCTAGCCAATTCCATTGCTTCCATTCTCTCCCTTCTTTCCTTCCTTCCTTCCTTCCTTCCTTCCTTCCTTCCTTCCTTC
>CM053581.1:412549253-412589533 GCA_028627135.1 Pseudochirops cupreus
GTTTTAATATAATCGGTCATATAAACAAGTTGGTTATACAGAAACCACATATAAATTGGTTATATCAGTTAGGTGATATATATATATGTATATATATATATATCTAGATATAGATATAGATATAAAAATATCAACTAGGTGGCACACCAGGTAAGAGTCCTGACTTCTGAGTCAGGAAGATTCATCTTCCTGAATTCAGATCCTGCCTCAGACACTTCACTGGTGGGATGATTCTGGGCAAATCACTTAACCCTGCTGGTCTCAGTTTCTGCACCTGTAAAACAAGCAGGAGAAAAATGGCGAAACTTCAGTATGTTTGCCAAGAAATCCCCAAAGTGGGTCACAGAGAGTAGAACGTGACTGAAACAATTCAACAACAAAATGCCAGTTACATAAAAAGTTCATGACTCCCAAGTTAAGGATCGAATCCCTGCCCTGGATGATTGCTAGGGTCCCTTCTGGCTCTGAATTCTGGAATTCCTATATAGTGATTTCAAGGACTACTGGATTCTTAGGGAGTTACTGGTTTTTATCTAGGTCCGGGTGCCTGATCACTGGGGCAGAAAGAACATTCTGTCAGATCCTGTACTTGACAGATACATCCCAGGACACAGCAGCACATCGACTGAGCAGTTAGGAAACAATGCCATGGCCCTTTAACAGCGTGGAGTAAATAAGATTCGACGGCAGGAAATGTCATAACTGGTGCACATACAGACTCCAAGCCCAATAATGTGAGACTGTTAACATAACCGGACATGCTTGACCCACCGCAGAGAAGACGTGTGGGATGTGAGCAGTGAAAGGGATCACAGATTTAGAGCTGGAACCCTCTCATTTAATGTTTAATAGTGTCATAGATTTGGATCAGTAAGGAACCTCAAAGACCTTCTAGTCCAGTCCCTCTCATTTTACAGGTGAGGCCAAAAAAAAGTTAACACTTGCCCCCAGTGTCAAATTCAAACTCCTTTCTTCAGGCTCCAGAGCCACTGTCCTTTCTATTATACCTCTTGGCCTCCTACAATACTATACTTCCTGTCAGGAGAGAGCTAAATGGATGGGAGTTTCCCAAGGTCACCCAGGAGAAGAGCTAATATTCCAACCCAGATTCTCTTGACAATCCGGGGCTCTTTCAACTTACTTTTTTACTCTCATGTTTTGTTTTTTTCAGTTGTCTTTGATCCTTCATGCCCACATTTGGGTTTTCTTGGCAGAGATACTAGAGTGGATTTTGCCTTTTCCTTTTCCAGCTTATTTTACAAATGAGGAAACTGAGGCAAACAGAGTTAAGTGACTTGCCCAGGATTACACAGCTAGTATCTGAGGCTGAATTTGAACTCAGGTCTTCGGACTCCAAACTGGGTGCTCCATCCACTGTATCCACTGTCATGTTACCTGTCTTTCAATAACTTCAAGTGTTGACCAATGTGCAAGAGAGATTAGATTAGTTTTCCTAGATTTAGAAGATACAGGCTAATGGGTAAAATGGCAGGTAGGCAATTTTTGTTTAATAGAGACCCTTACAAAAAAGAATCTGTAATTTATTTCATTGTTGAAGATAAAAAGACCTGAGTTCTAATCCTACCTCTGTGACCCTGGTTAAGTCACTTAACTTCAGTTTCCTTATCTATAACATGGAGATAATAATAACTCCTACCTCTAAGGGCTGTTGTGAGGATCAAATGAGATAACTAATACATATAAGGGCTATTACAGTGTTAGTCTATTACTATTAAGAAATGTTGATGAGGGGGCTCACTTTGAGAAGAGTTATGTGATTTGGCCAGACGAGACTCTAGGAAGCTATTGAGCCCCCCGGCTTTGAAAAACCCAGATGTTGGTGCTTCCCTCTCTGGTAACTGAATAGGTAACTGATGTAATGGTCACACGACTGGAAGCCCATCTGCTGATCTATTTCTTTGACTGCTTTTAATTTCTGCTTGTAACTTGTGTTTGCATTCTCTGAAGTTCAGGGTGCTGACTTTTTCCCCTGAACTAGGTAAATGATATATGGTTGATTGATTAAAGTAAGATTGTTAACCCTTAAAAAAATGTTGATGAATTGATTGAATTGCTTAATTAATAAATGTCCATCTGTTATAATTGTCATTATTGTTAAAGGGATCTCCTGATGAGGAAGCTTTCTCTACTAATACAATTTAGCATCTCCTTTGAAACTTTGATTCTCAGAGAATTATCTTTACTACCAAGAGGTTAAATGACTTGCCCAGGGTCACAGTGCCAATATTATTAGATGTTGGACTTGAATCCAGGTCTCCATGGCCTGGCAAAATATAGACCCTAACTTCCTAATAAATGGAGCCATCTGAATATAGACTCCTCTGCAGTGCCAACAAATTATTTGTTAACTAGAGAGCTTATTTGATCTTATTAGGGATAAAATCATTAGTTGGGTGTGAACTTTGACATATTTCTAAGCCTCAGTTTCCTCATCTGGAAAATGGAGGTGACCATCCTTGAAGGAAATTGCTCCCTAAACCTTAAAGGACCACATGAATTTGAGTTGTTATTGCCTGTGCATTGTCAAAGAGTCCTGAGTCAGAAAGGGGGTCTGATTACATGACTTCTAGCAGCCCTTCTTTGCACTCTATCGTGCCGTACCTGCTTTGGCTGGTTTGACAGACCTGGGGATCCACCACTTGGCAGGGTTGTGTTCTGGTCAGCCTGAGTTCAGCACATTGCCTTTGGCTGCCTTTGGTCTCAGACTTGGTGTTGATAATCACAGGCCATGATCCCGACCTCTTCTCACCCTCAGCTGAAGCTTTTCTCAGATACAAGATGAGCATTGCCCCACGATCATTTTTCATGGTGCTTATAAGCTAGGCTTTTTTTTTTAAAGGAACATTTAAAAAAGTCTCCCAGGTACTTTTCCTTGTTCAAAACTTGCAGCTCAAAGTCCATCATCTGATAATTCAGTATGGATTTCTTTTTGCCTTCCAGTTAAAAGTCTTACATATGTCTCATTGTGTTGTGACCCTGGGCTCTGAAAGGCCATGCCATTGTGGGAACATGCTCTGAAAAATTCTACCGTCGTGGGCCCAGCTACCAACTATCAGTTGTCTAACGATCCGCCACCATAAACATGACGAGACTGGTTCACCAGGTCACGGGTTCTTGGCGCCCCCAACACATAAAGGAGGGCCAGCTTTTCCACTTACTAACACCCAAATGCAGCACAGGATGGTATGAATTTTTACAGTGATCACATTTGAATTTCTCTGTGTCCTGTAATTAAACTGCATTTAACAAATATTTGTGATTTGCCTCTGATGCCTGTTTTTGCCTACAGTGCACAGCACATAGTAAATGCTTAATGAGTGTACTTTGGTTAGTTGTGACTGCCCATAAGGAGCTTGAAAGTGTCCCGTTTTCATTTTTATTTGATTCACAAAGTGAAAGAAGTTTTTGTTGTTTGGTCGTTTTTCAGTCATATCCAGCTCTTTGTGACCCCCCTTGGAGTTTTTGTGGTAGAGATACTGGAGTGTTTTGCCATTTCCTTCTCTAGCTCATTTAACAGATGAGGAAACTGAGGCAAACAGGGTTAAGTGACTTGCCCAGGATCACACAGCTAAGAAGTGTCTGTGGCTGAATTTGAACTCAGGTCTTCCTGATTTCCTCCACTAGGTGACCTAGCTAAACAAAGTATAACCAGGTAAAACAATAAATACAACAGTTATTTAAAGAAAAGAGGAAGAATAACCATAGTAAACACCCTTGAAGCTGGCAAAAATACAATAATCAGGCTTAGCCGCAAAGAAGCAATAGGCAAAAGCTCCTCCTGCCACTTCTCTGCAGGGGCGGGGGACGATGGCTTTAGAATACTGACTGCATTTGGTATCAGACGTTTTTCAATGTGTTAGTTTTGCTGAAATGTTTTATTCTCTGCTTTTTTATTCTTTATTTTTCTTCTTTCCCCCCTTTTTATTCTTTTGTCTTTTACATAGCTATCTTATATCTTTTATTTATTCTTTATAATAAGTCGCAGTTCTTTGGGTCAGAGGGGATGAGGATATATATTCAGACAGGTCAAAATATCAATAAAGTTTATTTTTTTAAAAATGTCAGATATCATTCTCTCCAAAGCATTTATTTCTTTCTACTTGAAAGATTCAGATTCCCCCTAACAGTCATTCAAAATTCATGTGAAAGACTTAGAAGGCAAACATTATCCATGAGGTTGACTGATTAATCAATTGGATTCCAAATTCCCAAGGCCACTGTTTATTTACCCTCTCTTGTTCTGAAAAAGAATCCTTAGCATGATTCCTTTGCTTATAGCAAAAATATTTTAAGGCCACAGATAACACCCACCCACCCACATACTGGTCATGAATATTTCAAAGTCTCCAGATTCCCCAAACATGAAATGCATGTCAAGCCATTCTATAAATTGACTTTAGACAGCTCTTCCTTCTGGGCAGTCTCTTCTGACATTCACACCAATGTTTCCATAGTAACTAATGTGTTCAGAAAGTGGGGGGTAGGCGGGAAGAGAGGCAGAGGAAATGAAAAACAAAAGAGAAAAACCAAATAAGAGAGCTCCACATTGCAAGGCTTAGGAGGAAGTGCTTATAAAGTTTTAGCTTTCACTTTTTTTAGAAGACCAGGATGGCAGTGGTGGAGTCCTGTTCTCCCCCTTCCCCCCATTTCTATCTCCATCCACATCCACATCCACATCCTTCTCTCTGTTCCTAAGGGATGGGATACTGCAAGATCTGCTCCCAAAGGTGTCAATTAGCATTTTGTTGCACTCCAAGGCTCACCCATTAATGACCATTTGGGGTGCTTTTTTCTGGAGATTTTCATCTTTATTCCTCCCTCCTCCCCCTTCCCTAGGTGGCCTGTTAGTTACTATGGTAACAGTGAGGTAATTGGGATCTGCCCAGAAAATGTAGGATCAAGTCAATTTGTTGGGAAAACAGTGGTCAGGAAACACACCTGCAAGTAATTATTATGGCTGGGCATGGATGTCCATTGAGGTGAGGAGCGTTGGCACTTTATTACATGCCTAAGCAGGTAAGTCTACCTTCCTCCTCCCTACTCCCCATAACATGGTTCTGTGCCACATTGCTGACATTAGAGAGGACAGTTGATGGACAGTTGTTCTCTTATGATATCTAGAACAGTGATATTTTCTTTGATTAAAACAGCTGTTCCTCCAAACTCACTTCTGTTATAACTTTATTTGATTAAAGCCTGAGTCATCTGCACACTAAGTCAGCCCTGGAGGCCCATTCTTTGGTGAATATATTTGGAGGTAATATACAGTGTGCTGTGCTGGAGTAACTTCTGGCAAGAGCTGATTGTTAAATTATCAGTGCAAGCATTGTATTGCTCAGAAATCAACAAATGCTACAAATCAGGGATTACTTTATTGGGTTTTAAAAAATTGTTTAAAGTTAAGAAAGCGATGGAGAGAAAAATTTAATGCAAATTAAGCTTAACAATGTGTTACAGGTATTGGTTGTTATACATTTACTGGTACAACCCCAAGTATAGATATGACCTAGAATAATTAAGTTTTTTTAAACTAATTAAGCTACATGAAGGGAGGTGAACCCAGTTGAATTTTGTACTTAATACAATAAATGCTACATGCTCTATATGTAAATATTAGGTGCTTAATTGATGTATGAACTAGTTTCAAGTGAAAAGGAAGATTATAATTGGGGGAACTGGTTCAGGTGAATATGGAAAGTCAATTCAACAAGCATTTACAGAGTACTTACTGTGTGCCAGATGCTGGGAATACAGTGACCAAAAAGAAATAATTCCTGCCCTCAAGGAGTTTATATTCTAATTGAAGAGAAAATATGTATAACACATACACAGATCATCTATCATCTGTCTATCTATACATACATACATACCAATGTGTATACATATACATGGGGTACCTAGGTGGTGCCATAACGCATAGAGCATTGGGCTTGGAATAGGAAAACTCATGTTCCTGAGTTCAAATTCAACCTCAGACATTAGCTGTGTGACCCTAGGCAAGTCACTTAATCTTGCTTGCTTTAGTTTCTTCATCTGTCGAATGAGCTGGAGAAGGAAATGGCAAACCACTCCAGTGTCTCTGCCAAGAAAACCCTAAATGGGGCCACAGAGAGTCAGACACAACTGAAAGGACTCAACAAATACATATGTATGATGGGATGAAGCAATTCATCCCATACAAAATGTCCCATATTTGTACATAGCTGGTAAATGTCTGAGGCAGGATTTGAACTAGTCTTCAGGATTCCAAGTCTATTACTCTATGCACTAGACACTATGATGTTTAAGGTGCCAACCAGCAGAAACTTGTATGGTTTTGAACACCCCCTCCCCCCAAAGCATGCTTCCGTACTCCCCTATCCTGCAGCTTTTCCTCCTTCAGTCCCTTTGTGTCAGTTGGACCCAGTCAGAACTAATTCTTCAACCCAGGATAGTAGAGCTAAATTTCTTGGATGATGTCTTTCCTCAGTTCTACTTTTTGGCTTCCCTAGTTTCCTTAACATCACAGCTAAAATCCTACCTTCCTAAAATTCTACCACAGAAAGCCTTCCCATTTTCCCTTAATGCTAGAGCCTTGCCTCTGATGACCACCTTTCCTGCATTTATCTGATATGTGTAAAGCTGTTTGCAAATTGTCTTCCCCATTAGAATGTTTTTGCTGCCCTCTGTATCCTCAGTGCTCAGCTCAGTGACCAGCACATGGTGAATGTTTAATAAATCAATGCTTCTAAACTAAGCCTGGCATTCAAGGTCATCTACCATCTGGTAGCTTTATCACTTTTGGGTACTCTGAGTTCATGTTGTGAGTGCTTTCATGACTATTTTCCCCACCTCTCATGGTTTGGGTATATGCGATGGGATTAGGAAGGAAACCTAGAGGCCATTCAGTCCAACCTTTTATGCCATGAAGTGATTCCACCAACCATCTTCTAATGAATAGCTCATGTATCACTTCCTCCAGGAAACCTAGGGAGGTACTTTCTGGGTTCGGTCCTACTTTTGTTACCACCTGTATAACCTTGGATAAATTAACCTTCCTCATGCTTCAGCTTCCCCATATGAAAAATGAAGGAATTGGACTGCAATGTTACTTCCAGATCTGCATCTATGATTTTTATTTGTCCGGAACTCAAGATTGGGATGGATATTATAGGTAAAGTGACTTAGTCCATTTTGGCTAAAGTATTTGGAAAAGTGAATGCTGGAGGAGTAGGTCACTGCTTTATTATGGAAAGTCTTAATTGACATGCTTAAGGAGGTTGAATTTCATTCAGTAGCTAGAGGGAGCTATTATAGAGGACAGATTCGAAAAGATCTATGCATCAGAAAGATTAGCCTTGTCGCCATCTTAGGGATGGAGTAGGGTCTTGAATATAGAAGAGAAAGGGTCTTCAAAACCCATTTAATTCAACTCTCTCAAGAAAACATAGAAGGTGCAAGAGTCATGCAATAACCAAGGTCACAGAAGTACTAAGAAAGGAGTAGAATTGGAATTTGAACTCAGGACCTATGGTTGCAAGTTCATTTTTACTGTATCATACTGTTGAATCCTGTGTGACCTCTCAGAAGTCTCTTGCAACAATCCAGCGGGATAATAATGAGGAATCATATTAAGGTGTGGTTTCCTAGGAAACAGAGGGGAAGGGATGAATTCTAGAGACCCTCTAGAGGGGAAGTCTTCAGAACTATGACAACTGGTTGTGTATTGAGAGGAGAGAGAAGGAGAAGCCTGAATTCAAACATGGTGCATTGGGTAGATAGTGGTATTACTCATAGAAGAGGCTACTTTAGAAGGAGATTTTTGAGGGAAAGCTGATAAGCCCAGTTTGGGTTATGTTGAGTTTGAGGTGCTGGGCAGGACATCCAGGTGGAAAGAGGGAGGGCACTAGCAGGTGGAGGGACAGGGAAAGTCTTCATGTAGAAGATGATTCTTTCTTCTGGAAGGAAGAGATTCTATGAGATGGAGCTGAGTCAGGAGGAGATGTACTCAAGTCAGGTAGGGCAGCAAGTGTGAAGTGGGGAGATAGGAGATGGAGGAATATCTGCCCCCCAAAGTCACAGGTCCACATAAGGCTGTGTACCACAAATTTATGGTGAGTGAAAATAGCAAAGTTATCATCTTCCTTATTCTCACACTATACTTCTGTTAATGCAGCTTGAGATTGCCTTCATTTTAATTTTAATATTTTGGTAGCCCATCACAATTCTGATTCATTTTGAACTTGGGGTCCCTTAAATTTCCCAGGTCTTTTTGAGATGAATTGCATTTAAGCCATTTATCCCCCTGTATTTATTTTTTTGACACAAGTCCAAAACTTGACATTTGTTCCTAATAAATTTCATGTTACCATTGTACTGCTAATAGCATCAAGCCCACACAACAAAGTTTCTTCTTTGAAATCCAGAATTACAAGAAAGTTAAATCTGCAGTACTCTTTAACCATCCATACTGCAAAAACAAAGTGGATGAAAAAATGTATATTTTTCAGATTATGTCATGTAATTGAATGGGCATTCTATTGAATAAATTTATTGGTTCATAACTTGGATTGGTACAATAGGTGGAAAATGAGCAGTGGTTTGAATTGAGTAACAGGAGGAGACTGGGTTAGATTACATTTGGGAAAATGTACATTGCCCTTAATGATCTCAAACTGATGCCACAGTGCAAAATCAAGAGAACCGGGTTTTGATTCTTGGTTCTTTCTCTTGGCTAATGTGGCCTTGGGCAAGTCATCTAACCTCAATAACCTTTAATTTCCTAATCTACAAATTTTACTAAGTGATAAAATCACTTCCAGTTCTCTAAGTCCTCTGATTCTGGTTTGTGCCAGTCAATCTTATCACTATGATATCATTGCATACCATAATCTTAGATCTCAGGAGAATCAATTAAAATAGAAAGAAAGATATATGACATGAAAAACTAGACTGTAGAAAGGACAATGTATATTAAAGACATGGTCAAGGAATATATGGCTGGAAAGGAAGGACTGGCCAAATAGCAAGATTAAGAAACAACAGATTGACAGCCTGAGTGGTAAATTGGTGCCTCAGGGATATGAAAAGAAACAAAGAAAATAGATCCAACTGGTACATTGGATGGATCTGTTGAAGATTTGTAGAAAGATGTCAATAATAGTTATACCAGGAGTCAGTCTTAAGTAGATTTCACCTTTGAAGATAAAACTGTCTATACGTGTATTTATATATCTATATACATCTATGGGTATATGTGTATATATGGTTATGTGTATATGTCTGTCTATCTTTCTGGTGGTGGTTAGTGGTCTTATCACTGGCACCAATGGAGACAGTCTTAAATAATTTAAATTTCACCTTTGAAGATATAACTATATATGTATGTATGTATGTATCTATATACATACATCTATACAGATTTGTGTGCACATGCACATGTGTATATACACATATATGTATATGTATGCATGTGTACACACATATACTATATGTATATGTATGTGTATATATATATCGGTATGTATGTGTGTATACACACACATATCTGTGGGTGGGTTTTTTCTTGTTCTTTGCATTGCGGTAGATAGGAGAGAACACTAGTCCTGGAGTTAGAGGACGTGGATTCACATTCTACCTTTGTGGTCTTGTGGTTCATCTTGCTTCCCCTCAGTCTCCTCAATCTGCATGTAATACTGACTGCCTTAGTCCCACTGCCTGAAGGCCAGGTACTTTACATTGCACCCTTCACCCAAGGTTCTTTGATACCTTTCCAGGTTTGGGGTTGTCTAGGCTCCAGCCCTCACCAATGGATGTTTCCCCAGGAATAGGGGCATGGACCCTTGCACCCCAGTTCCATTTAGCCTCCAACAGTTGAATTAGCTTTTACAAAGGAATATTTACCTCCAGAGGTATAATCATACTCACTCCCCAAGGTAGGGGAGTTATAATTCAAATGTCTTTCCTTATCTCTGCGGTGAAGGAAGGAGATTGGGTTTGCATTTTCATTCTGTTCTTATAGAGCACAGTTATAATTTTTGGTTCAAAATCATCCTTGGGTTCAAGTTCCAGCACCCTGGCTCCTCCAGTTTCCAGGCTGGGCTCATCCTACCGAGACCCTGGCTCCAAGGTCACGAGGGCTCAAATTCCCGCGGCCTTTGGGAATCCTCCAGCATCCCAAAATGAAAAAGACAAACACCTCCCCAAGCCCGAGAGGGCACAAGGGAAGGCGACCTGCCCCTCTTACTGGCTCAGTGCACCTCCCTCTTCCTCCCCCTTCCCCCCTTCCCGCTGTGAGTGCACGGTTCTCTCCATCCTCTGCACCCAGGAGTAAGGAGCGCCCAGGGGACCCGCTCAGGCGGCCAGTTTTAAGAGGTTGCATCTTCTGCTATGCAACCAGTCCAACGAGGCTACCCGTCGCCCACGTGGTAGGAGACAGAACACCTCAAGTTTGGAGCTCTGCGCATGGCCAGGGCTAGCCTCACCCGTGGAGGTAGCCTCAATATTAGGACAACCTGGACCCGTTACCTGTAAAATTGTAGCCCACGGTCCCTTTCATCTCTGTCTCTCTGTCTCTGTCTCTTTTCTCTCTCTGTCTCTGTCTTTGTCTCTGTCTCTTTGCCTTTGTGTCTGTGTTTCTGTCTCTCTGCCTCTGTCTCTGTCTCTCTCTGTCTCTGTCTCTGTCTCTCTCTCTTCGTCTTTGCAACTTCATTATCTACAGCCTTATTAAGAATTCCACCTGTGGCTTTTTCCAAGGAAGAATTAAAATTTATCTAAGACTAAGGACAGTTTTCCAGTCCTGGGATCCTCTTTTCCTAATATAATCAATTAAACATGTCACTTTCAGAGCCCTTCTGTCGGTGTAAGATTCTTTGTGACCTTTGGTTTTTTTATATGCATTTAAAAAAAAACTTTCTTGTCCCTCTTTCCTTTTTCCTTAACTACTCTATCCCTCCCACTCCTACCCTTCCCTTCCATAAGTGGAAAAAACCCACCATAAGCTTTGTAATAAATATGCATAGCCCAGCAAAACTAATCCGCGCGTTGGAGGTATCTGAAAACCTAAATCTCGTTCTGCACCTTAATTCCATCATCTCTGTCAGTAGGGTGGGTAGCAAATTTCATCACTGGTTTTCTAGAATCAGGTTGGATCATTGCATTGAACATAGGTATTTGAAGCTGCTTTTCTTTATAGTATTGTTGTTGTGTGTTGTAGGGTTCTGCTCAATTTACTCTGTATTAGTTCATAGAAGTCTCCTCAGGTTGTTCTGAAATCATCCCGTCTGTGATTTCTTATTATAATAAGTATATGTAATTTAGAAATAATTTTATAATTATATTACAAATTATTATAACTATAATAATATAATATAAATAATTATAATAATCTTATGTAATATAAATAATTATAATATAATATTGCATTATATTCAAATGCCACAATTTATTGATTTTCCAGTTAAGGGCAACCTCTTTGTTTCTAGCTAGATCTTTGCCATGGCATCTGATTCCATTTTCTCTTTGAGGTATTTGCATAGGTGTGATATCACTGGATCAAAGGATAAACACATATTAGTAATTTGGGAAGGCAGAGTCTCAAATTGCTTTTCAGAATGGCTGTACCAATTCACAATTCTACCAGTGGTGCATTAGTGTGCCTTCCCCCCCCCCAATGTCTCCAACAATTGTCATTTGCCTTTTTGGGGAGTTATATTTGCCAATATGATAGTTATGACAAAAAATCTCAAAATTGCTTTAATCTGCATTTTTATTAGTGATTTGGAACTTTTTCTCATATACCTATTGACGACTAGAATGCCTTCCTTTAAAAACCACTAGTGATATCCTTTGACTATTTACCTGTTGGGGAATGACTCTTAATCTTATAAATTTGAACAATTTCCTTAAGTGCCTTGGATATTAGATCTTTATCAGAGAAACTTACTGCAAATATTTTCCCCCAGTTAATTACTTCCCTTCTAATTTTGATTGTGTATGTTTATGAAATTTTTTTTAAAAAATCAAAACTTTTCCCCCAAGAGTTCATAAACCATCCCCTTAATAACATTCTAGAATTTTATCAAAAAGATGTCAAGCTCATTCTTTTGTAATTTGAAGTACATTCTTCTTATTTATTACCCTTTTTTGGGGGAAAGGGGACCAGAAAATGGGACAATCCTTCCCCAACCTCCAATCTTGTGGCATCTTTCATATTTTTGAAAAATCACTTATCCAGTATAGTTGATGTAATGGCATTCACAAGATATTTCATTATCCTACAATTAGTTTCTTCCAGGACAAGAAAGGGAATTGAATTCTAGGAGGGCAGATGAATATTCTTGTATTATCTCATCATATGTCTGTAGTTTCAATTTCTTGCCACCCATTTCTATTCTCTTTCCTAGTCCAAAGATCTTCATTTTGGTAGAGAAAACAAGGAAAATAGGAGGTGAGGACAGGTCCTGAGTCCTAGTTTCCTCGATGCCAAAATGGTGAGAATAATACCTGAAGCTAGGATCGAAGATTTAGGAAGGATTTTAGAAGTTGCTCCCTTCCTTTTATAGAAGAGAAACCTGAGCCCCAGGTTTGTCAAATGACTAGTCTAAGGTAGCCATCAGAAGCAGGATTTGAACCTAAACCTTGGTGACTCCACATGACTCCACATCCCTGGAGGGTTTGTTTACCAGACTCCTGTCTGACAAATGGAGGTACAGTACTTTGTTAAAATTGCAAGGTAATATTAGTATTATTACATCAACAGGTCACTTTCAGTAAGGACATTTGGAGAATGTCACTTTCCTATACTTATTTTTAGTGTGTGAAGGTCTCTGGTTAGCATTCTTTACTTCTGGTTTCCCTTTAAAATTTAGTGTCTTTTTTTGTGTGTGTGTGATAAGCTTTCCAGAATAATAGAAATGATAATAACAATAAGTTATTATTTTCATAGTGCTTTGACTTTGTAAATCCCCCTTTTTAAAAGAGAATATCCCTGTAAAGCTGGTGATGAAAATACTTCCATGCCCATTTTACATTTGAAGAAACCGAGGCTGAGAGAGGTCACCTAATAGGATCATAGGTTTAGTATGGGAAGTGACCTTAGAGGTCATCTAGTCAAATGCCCTTATTTTTACTGATGAGGAAACTGATGCCCAAAGTGAAGTGACTTGCTCAAGGTCACTCAGCTAGCCAAAGCCAGAACTGTCTCCAGCACTCCTTTGGTGGTGGTTGTTGTTGTGCAGTCATGTCTAACTCTTTTTGACCTCATTTGGGGTTTTCTTGGCAGAAATACTGGAGTGGTTTGTAATTTCCTTCTCCAGCCCATTTTTTCAGATGAGGAAACCAAGGCAAGCAAGGTTAAGTGACTTGCCCACGGTCACACAGCTAATAAATGTCCGAAGCCATATTTGAACTCAGGTCTTCCTGACTCCAAGCCAGGTGATGCTTTATCCACAGCACCACTTAACCCTAACCGTTCTTCAGGTACTCCTGCCAAAAGCAAGGCTATATATTCTACTTTTCTCCTTCATAATGCCCCTTTTCTCTCTTCTCAAAATTCTAAACATCCTGTTTACAGAAAAACAGGGTGTTCTGGGGTCCCCACCTCGTTCCGTGGCAGAGGAGTGCCCTCTGCCCGCTAGGACAGCAGGATCACGTTTTGTACTTGAGGGGCCTCAGAAGCCATTCAATGCGCTCCTCGTTTTACAGATGAAGAGACTGAGGTTAGATGGCTTGCCCTAGTAACTATGGTAGCCCTGGGGTGTGATTCTAGGTTGTTTGACCCCAGCCTTGGCACTCGTACTGGCCCTGGCTGCAGCCCCGCGTACGTGGCCCCGGCCCCTGGCCATCTCCAGCACTCAGGTCCCGGGTGCCAGCAGGTGCTTAAGGTCTGGCTGGGGACCACGGTTTCAGCCCCGGGTTGACTCTGGAAACTGCCAGCGCCCGAGCAGCCGCCTGGAACCGGCTCTCCCGGGCAGAAGAGCGGGGTGGGCAGCTTGACGCTTGGCCACCTTGGGGCCAGGCAGGGCGTGGTGCGGGCCGGGAGGGCAGGCGGCACTGCCTCGCCTCGCGGAACCGGACTCTGGAGCCTTCTTTCTGCCTGAGCTGCGCCGCGCCCCCCTGGCACGCTCTCCATCGGGCACAGCTGGAGCGCCCTCTCCGGCTTGGGTCTCGGGGCTCCGAGAGAGATGGCTGCCCCTGCGGAGGCAGTGGCCGAGTCAGCGCCAGTGGCCTCTCTACTGCCAGGGTGAGCACGACACTGGGATTGGGGGATGGGTATTGGGTGGACAGCCCTGGCTGGGACTGAAGGGGTTGGACCGGAGAGGGAGGAACCTGTCACCAAGTTAGGAGGCCTCATTCTGCAAAATGCGGGTATCAGAAAGTTCCCCGGAAGGCGTGTCTTTGGGGCACCTGGTCAGCCCCCAGGCTGACCTGGGCATGGCCTGGGAGCGAGGTTAACTTGGAGATCTCTGCTATATGTTGCGCTGGCTGCTGAGAACCCTGGGGTAGGGGCACTGACTTCGAGACACCCACACAGCCCCTGACTTTGCATCTGAGGGAGCGGAGGAAGGTCTGAAAAAAAAAAGTGTCTGGGGTGGGGGAGCCAGAACTTCCCAGCAAAAGATTTTTGAATCGTTTCTTTAAAAGAATCTTTCTTTCCTCCTTCCAAAGTGGCAGCTCTTAAAAGTTGGGTTGAGATTCTCTCCCTGTCCTATCCCCTCCTCTCCCCACCCCAGGCTTTATAGATGGCAAATCTAAGCTCCTCTTTAGGTTACATTTCTTGAATCTCCCAGCCCTTGACAGACCCTCCAGAGGAGTTCGAGGCAGAGGGGCAGAGGAGAGGACAGGGGTGGAAAGCCCAGCACCACCAGGCATTGAATAAGGGCTCCTGCATTGAGACTAATCACAGCTGGGAAGCTGACCAGTTAAGAGCTAAGGGGCCAGAATGTCCACATTTCTATTTTTTTTTAAATACTAAATCACTAAGAAGTTGCTCTTCAGATGGACAGAGGACCTGAGACAGTTAACATCTCTCCCTCTAGGATGTGGGAAAGGTGTCCTGAGTTCTCTTTCATTCAAAATAATATATGTGACAGCACTAAATTCTAGGCCCCAACCCTGCAACAACCCGAGGTGAGCTCATTCTCCAGGCAGCAGGGAGCCTATTTACTTAAGAGAATTATATCCCACTGATATTTGGGCTTGTTTCTCCTACATACCAACTGATACTAATTATATAGCCTCCCCTTGCTCACTAGACTTACTTAATTCTTGTGGCTTCCCCTCCCCACTTCTACTTCTTTTTAAAAAGACTGCCACAGTTCACCTCTATCTAAGAAAATAATTAGAAATGTCAAAGAAGTCTTGAGTTTCCCTTTAAAGCAGAGCCTTTTGTTCTTGTTAAAGAAAGTGGAGGGGTATCTTAGGGAAACATTTCCCAGCGCCAAATGATCCCTGTTAACATTTCTTTTGCCATTCAAATTTATGAATTCAACACACATTTATCAAGCTGCTGGTATGACTTTGGGCTAGTCACTTAACTTTTTAGATGGCTTCTAAGGTCCCTTCTAGCTTTAAATCTATTATCGGTGATCCTGAGTACCTACTATGTGCAGGTACTGTACTAGGTGCCAAAGATACTAAAACAAAACTGAAGACAGTCTGTTTTCAAAGAGATTACATTCTTCTGGGCTGTTGGAGGTACCAAGAACACACCTTTACCTTTCTTAACCCCCATTTCTGAAATTCCCAATAAGTAGAGAATCTGAATCACATTTCCGGCCCCCAACAACATTTCAGTTCAGCATTTAAGACCTTAGATTTAGAGCTGGAAGCAGCATAAGGGGAAATCTCATCCAGTTTGCGCTTTGGGGTTTGTTGTTCAGTCGTATTAAGTCATGTCTGACTCTCTGGGACTCCATTTGGGGTTTTCTAGACAAAGACACTGGAGTAGTTTGCTGTTTCCTTCTCCAGCTCATCTGACAGCTAAGGCAAAGAGGGTTAAGTGATTCACGGAGGGTCACTCATCTAGGAAGTATCTAAGGTTAGATTTCAACTCAAAAAGAGGAGTCTTCCTGACTCCAGGCCCCACATTCTATCCACTGTACCACTTAGCTGTCCTCTTTGGGATTGGACTCTCTCAAAGGGAGAAACTGAATTTTAGAGGTTCATCCAGGTGGCCCATTGGAACAGTGGGCTTAGCATTTGGAAGACCTGTATTCAAATCCCACTTCTGACACTCACTAAGCCACGGGAGCCTGGACAAGTCACTTGCCTTCTCTGAGGCTCAGTTTCCTCATCTATAAGTTGGCTTTTGAGGTCCCTTCCAGCTCTAAAGCTCTGTTTCTGTAAGTGACTTACCTAAGGTCTCTGATCCCACATCTTGAGGTGTTGTATCTCACCTCTACTAGTCAGTTTTATAGCTGGGCAAACTGAGTTCCATTTTTTAAAAAGGAATCCTGCAGAAGGAGCTTAATAAAAAAACAAAGAAAAGTAGGGATTCTGAAAGGAGTTGGAATATGTTTTTTTCTAGCCCAGACAGTGTGACATTAACCAGTCTTAGAAAGTATGTTTGAAAGAGGGCTGAACATCCACTCACACACATTCTCTCTAAGGAGCATGGAGGATATTTGATTTAGAACCTCAGTTCATTCGGTTTTATAACATTCTTCAGTGATCCCTAATCATTGCAGACCAGATATAGAGCAGAAGCTTTTAATCCCTCCTACCAAAATGTTTTGCGTCCATTTGAACACTTCCAAATTGAAATGCTGAATTAGTATTCATTGAAAACCGCTTTCTGATAAAGAATGTATCAAGAACGAAACCTTTCTAAGCCTTCTTTGCATTTCCAAGTGCACCTTCAATTCTTTACAAAAGTCATTGTTCCCGGTGATGGCAGGTTTTGTAAATTCCCTCATGTTACCTCCAGAGGGCACAGCCATCCCAAATTTTCCAAGTTTCATTCAGCCTCGCCAACACCTCGTTTTCAGGAAAACTCTGGCATTTTGTTAGTTGAGGTCTTGGAGCAAACAAAACAAAATAAAAAACAAAAACCCAAATACCCCCACCCCCTTCCAACCCTGGAATGAATCAGTTATTTACTCAAGAAGAGTTTATTAAGCACCAATTACATGTCAGAAACTGTGTGATGTGCAGGGAACAGAAGGAAAAGGGATTTTCAAGTGAGAGGCAGGTAGTTGAATGGAAAGGCTTTGGAGTTAAGAGGACCTGAGTTCAAGTGGGACCTGCCATTTCTTACTTCTCCAGGCTACAGTTTGTAAAACTGTAAAATCTGTAAAATAAAAGAGGTTGGATTGTCAAGGCTTCTTAAGCTTTTTTGGTACCCCCTTTGCAGTCTGGTAAAGCCTATGGACCCCTTTTCGGAATTATGTTTTCTATTCTTTTATTTTTTTGAGAGGGAGGTGAGGCAATCGGGGGTTAAGTGACTTGCCCAAGGTCACACAGCTAGTAAGTGTCAAGTGTCTGAGGCTGGATTTGAACTCAGGAGAATTATGTTTTCAAATGCATCAAATAAAATGTGAAGGATTCCAGAGGAACTGGATTAGATTACAATTCACTTATCTCTCTGTATCTCTATCAGTCTATATTTCTATCAATCTTATTTCTCTCTCTCAATCCATCAACCTATCAGTCTGTCAATCAATCCGTCTGTCTGTCTGCCTGCCTATCAACCTACCTATTTATTTATTTTTTTAAGTTCACAGACCTCAAGTTCCAAACCTCTAGCTAGAACAGATGACCTCCAAGGTCCTTCTGGTTTTAAATTTAAGAATTGTCCAATCTTCAACCTCTTGTTTTATAGAACATGTTACACTATTTTTTTTTAAAACAAACTGTCTACATTTTCATCTTGGCTGGATATAACTAAGGAGCTATGGCAGTAATTTTGGATCCCCTTCTGAAGCAAACACACTTCAGGTTTAAGCATTAGTACCAGCTGGGTTCAAACTGTGCCCTTTGCTTTTGCTAAACTCATTAAATCACATATTTGCTATAGTCTCAACATTGTATTTGGCAGAGAAATTACATTCAAGGAAGCAGGTTCCCCAAAAAAGTCTGAAGTTTGAGCTTGTTCAATTACACCAAATATTGTTTATGTAATTATATTACCCGAAATACCACTGTAGCATTAGCATTCAGACTGTTATTGTAAAATAGAGTATTATGTTGGGATAATTGTTTTAGAAGCTTTTGCTGTGGAAGCTGTACAAAACATTTGGGAGGATTTATTTTAGTAGCATCAAAATTTATGGTGACTTTTTATTTTAAAATGTCTTTATTCATCTGCAAAGGAGTGAGATGTTGACGTGAATTTGCTCCAAGAATAATGGTGTTATTTTCTTTTAAAAACTGACATTAGGCTATCTATTCTTCCTGCTTTGTCTCAGCTTTGGAGGCTGTTTTTAAATGTGCAGTTGAATGAAGGGGGGAGGACGAAAAAAAAAAGAAATAAGGAACTGTGCAGAGCATTTGTGGATTTCTTTTATGAGTTTTTTTCAAGCCTTTGTTTGCTGTTAACTTTCTGCTTTTTTCTTTAGTTGATTCATTACTAGTTAACATTAAGCTTGAAACTGTTACAGGAATGTGTGAAAGGGATTGTAAATTATTTAAAACTGTTTCAAGTCAGTATATGCATATATGTCTATATACAGAGAGGAGAGAGAGAGAGAGAGAACGTGATTTGTATACCCTAGAAGCTTATTTCCATATTGGCATCTCGTTTGAAAATTTTTGGAAATAATTTAAGGTTGGTATTGGAAGTGTCCGACTTTTCCTGTTTTATTCTTTGAAGATGCCAGAGATGAGCTTCTGATCACAAAACATAGGCCATGTTGCCTGAGGAAGGAGGATTAAGTAGCAGGAGTCACAAAATGTGCAGCAGAATCGAGAGGGGCCCTTTGGAAGCATCCCTCAGGTCCGGCTAAGCCTCACATTAGCCAGTCTGGACTGACGTCTGTAGCAGGGAATGATAATTAGCAAATCTACAAATTATCCCTCTGCTTTACGTTTCAAGCCTGGAAGCTTAAATGTTAGTTTAATGATTTATGCCTTGACTGTGCTCATCTTGTCTGCCAGAAGAGACTGGAAAGTCCTTTTGGGCAGGGACAGGACTTTGTCTTGTTTCTCCTCCCCATGGCCCTGTTATCACTAGCAATGGTAGGCCCTTTGCTGCTAAGCCCTGTTAATTGGTGTTGACTTGGTATTCCCCTTCTCTGATCTGTCCTCTCCAAGCACAGGGCCACCACCATGGTAAGAACTTTAAAATTTTCTCTCTGATATTATTCTATTGATGCTACAAAATCAGTCAAAGTCTTCTTGTTGTTGATGTCCAAAATGGATTCTGAGATGCAACTAGCATGACTTATGTATCTGTCCTTGAGAGCACTGGATTTGGAGTCAGTGGGCCCGTGTTCGAATTTAGAGCCTCACACGGTGATTGGCACACCATGTTGATGGATTGGTTCTGTCTTCTCTCCTCCAAATCATCCTTTATACAGATGCCAGTGCTTCTTCTAATGAATGGATCTGTTCCACATTATGCCTCTGCTCGAAACCCTTCAGTGATTCACTGGTGCCAGTGGGGTAAATTCACAGGCTCCTTAGCTTGGAGTCAGGAAATGACTGCCTTCATGTACTTGACAGCAAAACTGAAAGCTTTTCTGTGTGCCTGCTTTTGAGCAGGCCTTCTCCCATGTCTGGAACACAGGTTCCTATGGTTGGAGCTGGGAGGGACCTTGGAGTCCAAATCCAATCTCATTGTACAGATGAAGAAATTGAGGCCAAGAGAAGTGACTTAGCCAGACTCCCATAGCTGGCAAGTGTCTGAGTCAAGATTCAAACCCAGCTCTCCTCGTCTTCTAGTCTAGCATTCTACCTGCTGTATCTTAGTGCCTTTTTAGATTTTTCTTTTCCTTCAAAGTTCACCTCAGGTTCTTTTTGTTCATATGGCCATCCCAGATCCCATAGCTGAAAAATGATCTCTTCTTCTCACATGTTCCTAGTTCATTTTGTTTGGATTTCTCCTTTGCCCCTATCATAATCAATTAACCAACCAACATTTATTAAGCCCACCAGGCAGGGCAGCTAGGTGGAGCAGTGGATAAAGTACTAAACTTGGAATCATCTTCCTGAGTTCAAATGTGACCTCAGACACTTACTTGCTGTGTGACCTTGGGCAAGTCACTTAACCCTGTTCAACTCAGTTTCCTCATCTGTAAAATGAGTTGGAGAAGGAAATGGCAAAACACTCCAGTATCTTTTCCAAGAAGACCCCAGATGGGGTTATGAATAGTCAGACATGACTGAACAACAACAGCAAATATACCAGGCATGTGTAAGTGCTGGGGATTCAGAAAGAAGCAGATGATCCCTGCCTTCAGGGAGCTTACAATCTAATGGGAAAGATAAGCAGCAAACAAATAAGTACAAAGCAAGATATATACAGAATAAATAGGAAATAATTAACAGTGGGAAGTCACTTGAATTAAGAGGGGTTGGCAAGGGCTCTCTGTGGAAGGTGAGATTCTAGTTGGGGCATAAAGGAGGTCAAGGAGGTCAGTAGTTGGAGTCCAGGAGAGGGAGTGTTCTGGGCCTGCCTGTTGGTCTATGCAGCACTTTGCCCGTGCCAGAATGTAGGTTCATTTTAAGGCCAAGGGTTGTGGTGTTTCTCATCTTTGTATCCCTAGTACCCAAGACAGTGCATTACACACAGTAAAGACTTAATCAATTTTTTTTTGATTGAATGGAATAGTTAGATCCCCATTTACTGACATGGCATAAGAGATTATTGGTCAGACTTTGTTCATGTATGTGAAACATAAGACATGAGCCAAATGCAGGGAAACTCTGCATGTAAACAAAAAAAGAGATTTTTGTGAGAAATCAACAAGGTCAAAGTTGGCCTTTTTAAGTCCTGGGCCAAAGGACAATTTTGGGAAACAGTGATGATTTGTAGGCAAATGGCATGGAGAGAAGGACACACATGAATTCAAAGTAGTACAGAGCATATATATGGGACTTGCTGACCCATGAGCGTCAGTTGACCAAAGTTAGTGAAGTAAAACACTCCTGTCCCACCCTACCACCTGAACTCCCCAATTCCTGGCTCTGAAATACATGCATATAGACATACATCTGCAGTTGGAATCTTTCTTCTTTGAAACATTCCTGTGAGTAGAATTTTCCTGTCAATATTGTAGATACATAAGAGCATCTTTACTTGTTATATTACCAATTTACATTGAGGTACATTCCAAAGTAGAATGCCTTACTTTATAGGTAGTGATTTTCCTGTAGAGTAGAAGTATGCAAGTAGATGTTGTATGGCCATCTTTTGGAAATACGATTGAAATGAATTCTTTGCTGGATGGGCACGTTGGCATAGCTGACCTGGAAGTTCCACCCTCCCCCCAACTCTGAAATTCAGCCTTACAAAATGACAGAATCCCAGATTTTGAGAGGTGGAAGGGACCTCATTGGCCAATCCAGACACTAAAGGAAACCCTATTATAACATACCCTGGAAGTGGCCATTGAGTCTCAGCTTGCAGATCTCCAAAGAGGAGGAAGATACCACCTCTTGAGACAGTCCACTTTCTATGAAGACAACTAATTTTTAGTAAGTTTTTAGGAACCTCAGTCACCTTCTTTATAACTTCTGTCCCTTGGTCCTGGTTCTACTATCTGGCACCAAACAGAATAAGTCTAATTGTGCTTCCACATATTAGCCCATTAAATACTTGAAGGCTGTCTTCTTCTCTAAGTTAAACACTCCCAGTTCCTTTAAGGCAGTGGTTCTCAACCTTCCTAATGCCATGGCCCTTCCCCAACCATAAAATTATTTTCGTTGCTACTTCATAACTGTAATTTTGCTATTGTTATGAATCATAATGTAAATATCTGATATGCAGGATATATTTTCTTTCTTACAAATTGAACATAACCCGCAGGTTGAGAACCGCTGCTTTAAGGGATCCTCATATGTCCTGGAGTCAAGGTCTTCCACCATTTTGATTGTCCTTCTCTAGACATACTCCAGCTTAACATTGTCTTCTTTAAACCATGGTACCCAGAACCGAACAACAGACTCCACACGAGGACTGAGGTCAGCAGAGTACCTCTAGATAGTCACCTCTCAGTACCTGAAAGCTTCACTTCTTTTATTGCACCCTAAGACCTCACTAACTCCTTTGGCTGCCACATCACACTTCTCACCCCTCCTCATCTTCGGTTCACTAAAATCCCCAGAGTCTTTTCAGGACAACTTCTCTCTGTCCACGTCTGTCTTAAACATCTGAAGCGGATTGCTTAGTTGGTTGTTTAATTGCTTAGTCACGTCCAGCTCTTGATGAATCCATAGATCATAGCATGCGAGCCCCTTCTGTTCTCCATTATCCCTTAAAGTCTGTCCAGATTTATATTTTTTGTTTCCATGATACCATCTATCCATCTCATTCTCTGCAATCCCCTTTTCTTTTTGCCTTCACTCTTTCCCAAAATCAGGATCTTTTCCAATGAGTCTCATCTTCTCATTATGTGGCCAGAGTATTTAAGCTTCAGTTTCAGTATTTGACCTTCCAGTGAATAGCCTGGATTAATTTCTTTATTATTTACTGATTTGATGTCCTTGCTGTCCAAGGGACTTCCAGCCTTCTTCTCCACCACAGTTTGAAAGTGTCGGTTCTGTGGTGCTCAGCTTTGTGCCACCTAGCTGTCCTTGACTTCTTATATACAAGGGCAGTATTTTACCTTTATCTCTATTGAATTTCATTTTAGTAGAGTCAGTCTTTTGGAGCCTGATTTTGGCCTGTTCTGTATTATTCTGTCCCTCACAGCAGATTTGATGAGCATACCATCTATGCCTTTATGCAGATCACTAACAAAAATGTTAAAAAGCACAGGACCAAGCATACCCCTGGAGACCTCCTGCCATCTTGATGTGAATTGTTAAAAACCCTTATTGAGTCTGGCCATGTATCTACTTATGAAGCCTCTGAGCATATTATCTTTTAATTCATATCTCTCCATCTTCTTTATAAGAATAATCTGAAATATTTTATTAGAAGCATTGCTAAAAAATCTTGGCAAACTATATCTTCAGCATCCTTTCATCTGTTAGTTTAATAACCCTGTCAGAAGAGGAAATGAGGTTAGTCTGGAATGCCCCGTTTCTGGGGAAGCCATGCTTGTGCTTCTGCAATCACTTCTTCCCTTTTGAGATGTTTGCCAACCATCTCTTCAATGATCCATTTTGATATTTTCCCAAGAATCAAAGTCAAGCTCATGGACCTATAGTCTGCAGGCTCTGTATAGTGAGTACTGCTGAATACTCCTTGTTGGCTCATAGTCATTTGTGGGAAAGCAGGAAGTAAGAGCAGTTGAAGAAGCAGCTTGAATTTTGCAATAGATACGTTTCTGAAAAACTGCATAAATAGAATTCTTGTAAATCAAATCCTGTTTTATATGCTTTACTACATATGGGAGCTTAAAAGGAATTGGCTACTCGAATGCATTTGTAAAGTAAATGATCCTTCTCGGATTATAGAGTTTAAGTCCAAACCCATATTTTTTACACCTGGGGAAACTAAGGCCCAGAGAAGGGAAATACCATGCTGAGGGCCATTTATCTAGTATACAGCAAAGCTATGAATATAAACATAGGTCCTTTGGCCCCAAATTTAGTGTTCTTTCCATCATATCTTGGTTGCTTATTGGTTTTATTGATTTGGATTTTCTTATAACAGGGACGCCAAAAGTGAGAGTCTACCACCCTCTTGGTAAATGGAATTATCTGAGGTAGAAGCCTTCTTCCCTCTTACTACAAAAATTTTTATGTGAGATCTTAAAATTTCATCCTTTTCTAGAGGACGCTGAAATTGACCATAGAAGTGACTGATTATTCAGTCACTCAACAATCTCAGAACATTTCCTGATCTCCCTTTCTGGTTCTCTCCCTGCACTAATTGTGTGTTTGTCCATTTAGATGGGAAGCTTACCAATGAAGGCCAGGGTTGAATTCTAGGAAGTAATCAGAATTTATCGAGTACTGTGCTGCCTTTGAAGACAGTGGACCTGTGTTCAAACTCCAGCTCTTCTACTTCCTATCTATACTATACTATAGAGAGGATCCTAGACTAGGCGATCTCAGAAGCCCCTCCCAACTTTGATCCTGTGACTAAATGGCTTCCAAGGGCTTTTTAACCTCTGGTTTTTCCTGTAGCAGTGTCCTAAGTCTTGTGGATATGACCAGGTTAATAGTTCATTGAAATGACATCAAGATGAATGTGTGTGTATGTGCGTGTGTGGGTTTAGTGGTCTTTTTAATAAAATATGAATTTAACAATATTCCATAAAAAACCATTTCAATATGAAAAGAAGATAGTACGTAAAACTGAACTTCTGTTATATATAGTCAATTGACTTTAAAAAATTTTTTATTTTTGTTACATTTGAGTTCCAAGCTGTTTCTTTCTTTCCTCCTTCCCAGCCTGGCACTAGAGAAGGCCAAGATTTGACACAGAGTTTAGGGGTGTGTGTGTGTGTGTGTGTGTGTGTGTCTGTGTGTCTGTGTGTCTGTGTGTATGTGCGTGTGTGTGTGTGTGTGTGTCTGTGTGTTTGCTGTCCATTTCCAGACAAAGAGCTGATATATAGAGGAATATATTTTATGGTTTCATAAACACACATATGTGCGCATGCACATACACATACATAGACATACACATATGTACACACATGTGGATATGAAACCACACAATACATACTTTTCTGGAGGTAGAAAGCATCTTCCTTCATAGGTCCTTTGTAGTTGATTTGAATATTCATATAACTCAGAAGAGTCTAGTCATTCACAGTCTCCACACAATACAAAATATTATATACAGTGGTCTCTCGGGTTTTGTTTGTTTCATTCTTCTTTCTTTCATACAAACCTTTCCATGTTTTCCTAAAATCAACCTGCTCATTATTTATATAGTTGACTTTGAAAAAATATGTTTGTTAATCTAATGAAGTAGTAATACAATCTCTCCCCCTACCCATGTTTGTGTTTCCCTCTGAAATTATTTTTTTCTGTGTATTTTTTCATTTGATTTTTTTTGGTAAGATAATTCTTGGTCCTAAGGTAATATTTAGTTCAAAATTTTATTTATTTCATTGCTAGACTTTGAAGTCTGTGTTGGGTTACAATGGCCACGTGGTGTCACTAGTACCATGCACAGACCCCACCCAAAGGTCATGCTTCTGGCAAGAAGAAAACATTCCCCTTCCACGTCCCCCTGCCTTCTACTGAGCCCTTTGAAAATCTCTTTGACCAGATGGACTGTATTTGATGATATGCATGGTGACTTTAAGACTGTGTCTTCCCCCACTCCCCATTCCTCCTTCCCTGATCCCATTAAACTCTGGGGAAAAGGGACTTTGAAGGATAGACATGCATAGTCAGGGCTGCTTAGTACAATGTCAAACTCCCAAGGTTCATTTATGTAGGTAGAGGGTTTCACAGCCAGTGTGAGGACTACAGCCCAAGTTTTCTGAACTCTAAAAAGCTGACTTTCTATCTACTACACTGTGATTTTCAGCATGATACAGTGGAGTCAGAGGAACTGAGTTCAAATCCTGCCTGATATCTTTATACTTGTTTGACCTAGGACAAGTTACTTAGACTGCCTAGGCTTCAATTTTCTCACACTTGGAATGAGCGAGTTAGATGAGATGGTCTCTGCGGTCCCTTATAACTCTAGATTTATGACTCTATGACTTTCGGAGTCTCAGTTTCCTCATCTATAAAACAAGGGAATTGAACAAGATGGCCTCTCACATTCTTTCTAGATACAGCTCTATGATCCTGTAAGTCTCAGAAGCTGCCAGCCTGCACGCTTAGGAGTCCTACGCAAATGAAATGGCAGGGCTAATGCCCTTTCGCATTGGGGAGACTGTCTTCCGTTTCCCCAGCGTGGATCTCCTGTGTCCCTCGCTCCTCACCTGCTCCTCCCCAGCAGAGCACGAGCTCCTCCAGAACTAGGACCGTTTTTTCTTTTCTTTGCATTTTTAATGTTTAGCATGGGTGCCTGGTATGTCATAAGCCCTTAACAAATGCTTGTTGACTCTTTGTTATGTGGTAAATATCCTTTATCCCCCTAAGACTGGGAAATAAAGGGACATGTAAATATGTTTTTTTCCTGACTCATTTTATATTAAGTTTCCATAGGCTTCCTGTCTCCTTTCCCCCTTCTTTTTTTTTTTTTATTCTTTAGCAATATGACTAGGGAGAAAAAAAAGTATATATTATCTGAAAAAAAGCAAAGAGGGAGAAGGGCAGCAGTAGCAATTCAAAGAAATACATCCCCAGATTCCAGAAATGGCAACAAGCACAAAGCATTTCTTTTTTTTTAAAAAAAAGCTGCGGCTACCTTTTCTCTGTTTTCAGACAGTTCCTTCTTATTAGCATGAAAGCAGTTTCCAGGTGCTTGTCATTCCAACTTCACCATTTAAACTTTCACTTTTTATTAATAAATAAGACAGCATTTAACACTCCTAATTTCCTATTAAGAAAGCAGAGGCTTTAAAAGGGCCCCCATGCAGTTTTCTTAGTCACTGTAATTTTAAATTCTCCCTTTTCCCTCTTAGAGCTGATTTGTCACTTACCCCCTGCTGGATTTTAACTATCACTTTTTTGTTTTTTAAACTAAATAGAAAGTTGTCCTATGACGAGTAGAGGAAAAAAGATTCCTTTTTTTATTTTTTATTTTTGAGTCCGAAGAAACAACAGCCCCCAAATGAATGGCAAGTTGAATCCGACACAAAGCCAGCCTTGTGAGCGAAACTGACAAATGGAAGGAAAAAGAGAGAGAAGCTAAGTCTCTGAAGTGATCAGCTGGGGGCTATTTCAGAGCTAAATGACAGGATCAAGAAGAAAAATTTTGAAACTGATTTTTAAGACTGTCTGAAAAGAAGACTGAAATGAATATTAAGTGTTTTTTTGGGGGGCTGTCAGATGTAATAATGATAGAAGAGACTTCCCACATTTTGTGGCTTAACCCTGGGTTTGGAGAATTTATTGATTGGGAAGAGATTAGAGATGAGTCCTAAAAACTCCAGTTTTGATACCTTAATGATGAGAAGGAAGAGAAGGGATGTTGTTGTTGTTGTTCAGTTGTATCCTACTATTTGTGACCCCATTTGGGGTTTTCTTGGCAAGGATATTGGAGTGGTTTGCCATTTCCTTCTCCAGATCATTTTAAAGAGGAGGAAACTGAGGCAAATAGGATTAAGTGACTTGCCCAGAGTCAAACAGCTGGTTAGTGTCTGAGGCCACATTTGAACTCAGATCTTCCTGACTACAGGCTCAGTGCTGCCACCTGACTGGCCCCAATGGATAACATAGGAATTTCATAAAAGTAAATATGACCAAGGGAGAGGCAATAGGGAACTAGGCTTAGAGTCAGGAAGACTTGCGTTCAAATCTTACCTCAGACAATTACTAGCTATGTGACTTTGATCAAGCCACTTTAAAAAAATTCTTTGTGCCTCAGTTTACTCATCTGTAAAAAAGAGGAGATTAGACTTGATGGCTTCTGAGGTCCCTTTTAAATCTGTGATCTGATGAGACAAGTAAACATATGTAGCTGTTATAGACCTTGGTTTCTTCATCTGAAAGAAAAGTGGTTTTTCAAGTTGGTCTAAGGTTCTTTCCACTTATAGATTTGGGGTGATGGTAGGAAGGAGAAAACCAGCTATTTCAGATTTGACCTACTGAGAATTACAACCCTGAACTGTGCTTAGTAGGGCATTCCCCCCCACTCCTAACCTCATTCCCACTAGTGGAGATGGGGAAATGCTCCATCCATGCTCCCTAGTATTCTTCCTTTCATGACCTTGTGCCTTTATCAGTTGCCTGGCTGAGGTAGGCACAGCCTGGCTTCAGAACAGGCCCATATGGTATGGGGATTGAATTCATATCTTCAGTCTCATTAGCACTGTGTTCTAACCAACTGAGTTAACGGACTAATTAATACAGAGATGCCTTGAATGCAACAAGGGATTCAGAGTCAATTTCTCTTAAATTATCCATGTAAATGAACAGCAGTCCATGGATCCAAGGCCTGAAAAAATTAGGCAGGATTTAAAAAAAAGTCAAACGTGAGGAACTTGAGAGTTTGATTAAAAACGAAAACTAATATTGGCCTCCCTGGGACTGTATTTTTTTTTCAAGGTATTGAGGCTCACTGTAATTGAATTCTTCATCAATGAGGACCCAGAGAAGAGCTAGTGAAGCATTTGGTATTTGTTAAATCCTGGTTCTTTAAATTATACAGTTTTTTTGTCAGATAATTAAAGAGTTTTAGAGTTGGAAATAATCTGAGTGACCATCTAGTTAAATCTATCCCCAGAAGAAATCTCTGCTATACTCAACATATTGGACAAGTGTTCATCCACCCTAAGCCTCCAATGACCTTTAATAAGAGTTTTAAGCTTTAAGAGCTTAAAAACCACACTAAAACTTTTGGGACACCCTCTATTCAGTTTGCATTTGCTTCTCTGTGTACATGTTTTCTCCCCTCAGTAAAATGTAAGCTCCTTGAGGCTAGGACTTGTATTGTTTTGGTCTTTATATTCTATGTTCCTGGCAGATCATAGGAACCTGATATGCTCTGGTTAAAATTAATTTCTTGTTGCATCTAGTACAATCCCTGAATGAATCCTGAAGCCCTTTTCTAGCACATCTGAGATCAATCAATTAAGCAACATTTATTAAGTGCCTACTATATATGCCAGGCACTATACTGGGCACATGAGAGAGGTAAAAACACATTCCTTACTCTCAAGGACCTCACAGTGTAATGGGGAAGATGACAAGCAAATAAATATATGCAAAACAAGCTATATACAAAAATACAGAAAAAATAGGGAATAATTAGCAAAAAGAAGGCACTGGAATGAAGAGAGCCTAGGGAAGACTTCCTATAGATGGTGGGATTTTAGTTGGGAGTAAAAGGAAGCCAGGAAGGTCAGCAGACAGACATGAGGAGGGAGAGCATTCCAGGCACAGGGAATAGCCTGAGAGAAAGAATGCCTAGAGCCAAGAGATGGAGTGTCTTATGATGGATCTACCAACAGGAGTGTCTCATGTGCTAGTCGCTGAGAATACAAAGACAAAAGTGAAATCATCCTTGCCCTCAGGGAGCCTACGTTCTCTCAGTGGAGACAAATGAACATAAATGAGGACATGTAGAATATATGCAAAAATAAGGTTTTTTGGCAGGGGTGCAAGGGGTTCATCAGTTGTCATGGGACTCAGGAAAGGCACCATTTAGCCTTGAAGGAAAGTTAGTGATTCTAAGACATGGTAGGGGGCCAGTACAAAGTCACAAAGAAGGGAGATGGAGTCTCATGAGAGAGATACAATACATAGATGTGGCCACACAGTATCTTCTTGGAAATTAATGGAGAACTCATTTGCTCTAAAAGTAGTGCATTCCATTCTGGGACAGTTTGATTTATTAGAAAGTTCTTGATACTCACCTGAAAACTGCCTCCCCTAATTTCCACCCTAATGGAATAAAAATTGCCCTAGGAAGAATACAGGTAAAGGGGTAAAGTGGGAGATAACACTCTCAGCCTCAATTTCTTTATCTATAAAATGGGGATAATAATAGTACCTACCTCACAGGGTTGTTGTAAGAATTTAATGACATTTGTAAATGGCATTTGTAAAATGCTTTGCAAACCTGCAAGTGTTATTTAAATGCTAGTTTTTAATATTACTATTATTGATAAAATGCATCTATCTTTGCCTAGGTTTCTTTCCATCATATCTAAAGGCTACAGTAAAAAAATCTATCTGTCTGTCTATCCATCCATCTATCTATGTGTTTGATTCTTTTCCCTTTCAGTTTTCATTTTAATTCAATGAAAGCCTAAATTACTGTTAAGTATCAAATATTTCCCAGTCATGGAAATATTTTTAAAGAAAGATTTTAAAATACCAGACTGAGACAGAAGTTGGGACCATAGCACTTCATAGGTGCCATTCTTTCAAATTAAGATGATCTGGTGCCCAACTTTCTTCATTGCCAGGGTGGTGTACAGGAGTGTTGGCGAGGCATGAGCCCATTTAGTTGTCTGTGACCTTGAGGGCTGCCTCATAAAGAGACCCTGTTTTGCTGGTGACTCCTCTTTCAGTTAAGGGCATGGATTGGAATATGTTAAGATATTCTCCATCAAGCAAAGTCATAAAAATATGCGAGCAGACAAATGGAGGATTCATGCTTCAGATCTCACGAGATCCATTGTACTCTACAGAAAGGTATTTTTTTCCTCCCTTTTAAAAAAAGATGTGAACCAAATGCCAAGGCATTTCATTTGTGTCCCTGGAAAATTGCTCAGGAGACTTAAACAAATTCATCATCCTGTTTTGGGTTTGTGGGTACCACTGGGAAGGCTCAGCATGTTGCGATGCTCTGTATCAGGTGACTGGGGACAGTCACAAAAAAGAACGAGGTAATTACACTTCTGAAATAGTCACAAATGGGCTGTTCTATGTCTGGGCCATTCAGTGTTATCTGGAATTGCACAAAATCGGTTTGTTATCAGGACCAAAATACAAAGAACTTCTTTCTGGAACTGTTGGTTCTTGGATAATAAAAGCTGTCTTTTTGTAGGGCTCCTAGGTTTGCAAAGTGCTTTGTAGATGTTATCTCAGCTGAGCCTCACAGCCTTCTGTGGGAGGTGCTACAGGTTTTTAATAACTCCCCTTTTACAGATGAGGAAACTGAGGCAGTGGAAAGAGTGGTGGCTTTGGAGACAGAGGTTGTTGGTCTGTCCTTTCAGTCCTGTCTGACTCTTCATGACCCCATTTGGGGTTTTCTTGGCACAGACACTGGAGTGGTTTGCCATTTCCTTTTCCAGCTCATTTTACAGATGAGAAAACTGAGGTAAGCAGGGTTAAGTGACTTGCCCAGGGTCACCCAGCTGGTGTCTGAGGCCAGATTTGAAGGAAGAGGATTCTTCCTGACTCCAGGTCTGGTGCTTTATCCTAGGGGTAGGGAATCTGTGGCCTTTTAGGTCCTCAAGTGCAGCCTTTTAACTGACTCCAAGTTTTACAGGACAAATCCTTTTATTAAAGGGCTATATTCTGATGAAAACCAACATGGCATAGTGGTTAGAGAGCAGGCCTCAGGTTCAGGAACACCTGGATTCAAGTTTTGACTCTGATACCCACTGTCTGTGTGATCCTGGGCCAGTCAATTACCTTCCCAGGGACCCCAGGTACTGGAAGACTTAAGTTGCAGAGAAGGTCCATTGGTGAGAGGAAGCTTCCTCCTCTGGGGGTTCTCTATGTCAATGGAATTTCAGGTGTCTTACTTATCTTTATTCTCATATTCTGACAGCCGTCAAAATAGTTAAAAATCTATTCCTTCCCTTCAGATAGAAACTGCTCCCGTTGGCAGCAATCTCACTAACAGAATAACATGCAAACCACTTGGTTTCTTTGCAGTCATAGGATAATTCCACTCCCCTACCTCCCTGACCAGACGGCAAGGTCTGGGCTGGCACCTTTGAGCCTTGGTGACAGAGTACAGCTGGCCTGGCTAATTCCAGACCTCCCACCTTTCCCTGGACTACTCTGACAGTAGAGCTGCCAGGCTGGTTTAGTCTTTCTACCCCTGTCACAAAACGTCTCAGCCTCCCCAACCAGTCCTCTCAGTTAAAATATCACACCAAAAAGCCCAAACAAACCAAACGGCTGGCTCCAGCCAAGCCATCAGACTGTCATTTTCAGACACATATGGAGAGGATACCGATGGCCCTTGGGAAGGAGGAGAACCAGAGTAATGGTCCTCGGCTTCCTGATTTTCCTCTTTCTAAACTTTCAGCCCCCTCCTTCCTATGCCTCTGATGAAATCCAAACATACACGGGCTTTATGAAATGCCATTTGTGATGCCTGCCCCAGAGACCTAGCTGTTCAAGAGATGTCATCCACAGGCATGTTTCCTTTCAGCCTGTCATTGTTTAACTGGAGGGTCCTGTTTTTCTCAGGGTGGGGTAATGAAATGTCAGAGATAAAATTCCACCTGTGTAATTTCCCAGGCATTGAGAGACCTTTGCCTCCTCTCCCAGGGGGTGGGGGGCTGTCCCTCTGTTTCCCGGTGGTGCTGGGAGGACCTATGCCTCAGAGGTCAGTCTAATGTTCTCTCTCAGTATCGTCTCCAATGGCGGACACTGCTGCCAGGAGCTGTGCTTGTCTCCCTGTGATACGGGGTTATTTCTTTTTTGAGCTTTCCCATTTGGCAGCTTGCTTTAACTCCCAGTGCTGTGCAGGCTGTCTCCTGAGCAGTATTCGCAAAATCAAACCATCCCAGCTCGTCCATTTTCTTCTTTGCTGAGACTTTGCTTCCTCTGGAGGAAGAAGACAAGGACTCATCCTTCTCTCCTATTTGGGTTCTGTACGAGTGGAGTATAACATTGGGAAATTTATCACTTGGTTCTAGTCACAGAATCATAGATTTGGAACTGGCAGGGACCTCAGAGGTCATTTATTCTGAGTCTCTCATTTTTACAGATGTGGAAACTGAGACCCAGAGAGGTTAAATAATTGAGGATTATAGATTTGGAGTTGGCAGGGACCTCAGAGGTCATTTATTCTGAGACTGTCATTCTTACAGAAGAGGAAACAAGCCCAGAGAGGTTAAATTTAGAATCATAGATTTAGAACCAGAAGGAACTTAAAAAAGATCATTGAGTACAATTCCCGCATTTTGCAGAGGAGAAAACTGATGGCCAGAGAGATTCAGTAGCTTTGGATCATAGAGCTGGAAGGGGCCTCAGAGGTCATTCAGTCAATTCCTCTCATTTTTCAGAAAGGGAAAGTGAGGCCCAAAGAGGTGAATTTACTCAAGGTTTGTAAGTAGCAGAGACAGGTCCTCTGACTAAGAATCAATTTGCCTTTCCATAGCACTACACCAAGAAAACCAAGAAGGGGATGAAGAGAATTGAAAAAGGTTTGGAAAGAATTCTGGGCTTTGGAGTTAGATGAGTTTGAGTCGCAGCTCTGCTTGTGTGATTTTGGGTAAGTCACTTTATCTTGGATCTAAATTCCCTCATTTCTAAAACGGGGGAAGTGTGTTAGCCTGGATGACTTCTAAGTTCCTTCCAATTCTGAATCCTAGGATAGAGTCTTCTAAGGTGATGCTTGTGGCCCAATGGTGATCGCCCAATGGCATGCAATTGGAGTGCAGTAACAAACTTGGTAGCCATTTATGGGAGCAAAACTGTGTTCTAAGGTAAATAGAACCTGGGTTTCAGAAGTAAAAGTATATGTTTGCAGTATCTTTCTGCAGTACAAATATAGGCGTTTGTTTCCTTCCACATCCCCATGTGCCTTGTACAATGCTTTTGTTTCTTGTACGTTTAAAATAATGTTTGGCCTTTGTGGGTGGAAGGTAACCTCTTCAGCCAATAAAAGTTGAAGTGAGGAAACTAGTTTCGTTGATACTGCACGAGCAGTCTGCTGTTGCCACCTTGAATGAACAGGGGAGTTCTTGGGGACATATTTTAGGTTTATTGGTCTGTGTTTACATGAAAAAGGATTTATGGAAGATGGTAGAAATTTATCTCTAGCCTCTGTTATTTCAAAACCAGAATTTCTTAGTCTCTTTGTACTTTGTAAATGTTTCTGATAAGATGTCCCTTACTCTCCCTGAGTCATACTCCCCCCCAAAAAAGATTTCAAAGAAGAGATTGTTGTGATCTAAACACAGCATCAGAAGTTCTAGTCATTGAAACCCATGATAAGAAAGGGGAACAATGAAGATAAGCCTCTTTGACTCAAGCCGGCCAGCACCACCAGATGATTTCTCCATTGCACACAAATTTCCCAAATCCTTAGTCTTACATTAAAAAAATTTAATTTTTTTTGTCTTTTGTTTTTAATCACCTTCATGCCTAAGTATATGATAACAATAATAATAGGTAGCATTTATATATGGCTTTATATTTTTGTGAAATGCCTTACGTACATGGGGGGAGGGGTTGGTCTCAAAATTTTAGTAGAGTTAAGGCTTAGAAATGCACAAAGACTTTTGGGATACCCTGCAGTATCTCATGATATATTTGTTACTCTTCCCTACAAAGAATAAGAAGAGAAAAAAAAACCCAGCTTAGCAAATTAATCAACATATCAACTAAGTTTAACAGCATTCAATCAATCTCTAAGATTTATCAAGCACCTATTTGCTCATATGTGCAAGTTCCTGCAAGAAAGGGAGATTCATTTTTTCATTTCATTGAAGAGAAGCTTGGTTATTATAATTAATATTCATTTTTTCTTCCCTTTTACATTATGGTAGTCATGAATATTACTTTTGCTTACTTTGTTTTATATCAGTTCATAGAAATCTTTCTATACTTCTCTAAATTCTGCTTATTCATAGTTTCTTACAGTACAGTAATGTTCCATTACGTTCATCTAGAACAATTCATTTAGCCATTCTTTAATCAATAGGTGTTCACTTTGTTCCCAGGTCTTCTTAAATTTATATTTGAGCCCATCTATAGTCCAAGACAATCCAACTTTATTAAGCAGCTAAGTGGTGTACTGGATGGGGTGTTGAGTCTGAAGTCCTGAAGACTTGAGTTCAAATCCAACCACAGACACTTTGTGACTCCGGGAAAGTCACTTTAATCTGTCGGCCTTAGTTTTCTCAACTATAAAATGGGAATAATAACAACGCCTACCTCCCAGGGTTGTTCTGAGGAAAAAATGAGATAGTATTTATAAAGCACTTAGTACAATGCCTAGTGTATAGTAGATGCTATATAAATGCTACCATCATCCCTATCATAACTGTTGTTTTTGCTCTTGTCATTATTGCCTACTACATAGTAGTAATAATGTATTAATATTGTATTAACAATTAATAATATATGCATGGTAATCAATAACTTATTATGTTAATGTATTAAATTAACATAATATATTATGTTAGGTTATATATTATGTTGAGTCAAAATGAAGCCTGGTCCCTGCCCCCAAGGAGCTTACATTCAGTAATGTAAACTCTGGGAGCTTACATATCTTCTAGGCTTAGTTTTCAGTGCTCCACAAAACAAAATGCTCTGTTCTAGGGAGACCGTTTCTTTGGTGGCTACCTATCCCCTTTAGGATAAAAACCAAACTCCTTGTCTTGCTATTCTAGATCTTCCATGTTTTGGCTTCCAGCCTTATTACCCCCATTGCTTCTCTATTTACCCTACAAGTCTTACAGTACATATTCCCAAACTGAAGATTTTTCCCCCCACCACCATGTATTTGCACAGGCCATCCCCTATTCCCTCAAACCACACACTCCTTTTCTCTACCTTCCTCTTCCCTTTGCCAGCAAGGGTTCATGTCCTTCCCCAATCTCCTTAGATCACTTTGTCTAGATTCCTTCTTTGTCCCTATCACGCTCTACCTCACATCATAGATGTATATATCATATTTACCTGATAGGATGTAAGCCCTTTGAGGGTAGAGATTATATCATTTTAAAATCTTTTTAACTGCAGGACTTAGCCCAGTACCTACATATAGTAACACTTATATACTACACGTAATAAATGTTTGTCCTGTGACCAAATCTCCTCTCCATCTCTCACACAGTCCTCCTATGATGCATCCTCCAAATGTTTGTTTTTGTATTGCCCTCTTCCAGAATGCCTTCCAATCAAATGGGAATTCCGCCCTTATTTCAAAGGCCCTTGGTGCTTCATTCTTTCCAGTCAGAAACAATTTCTCCTTCCTCAAAATAGCCACAGTCCTTAGTTCCTTTGATGCTTATATGGCATTTTGTCAGGTACCAAACCTGGGAGGACTTAATCCTTTCATGTCCAGACTTTCTACCCTGGAGCACTGCTATCTTGATTGGTAAGTGCCCCACATAGTTTCATAGGATCATGGCATATAGGTAGACTAATAGCAATATTTGACTTTCCTCTCCCACTATCTCCTTAGCTCTTCTTCCATATCCTCTAATCTCCCTTTCCTTCATCCCCCTCCCAAAACTCCTCCCTCAAGTTCTGGAACCATAATCAAAGCAAAACTGACATTACTGCTCAAAAGGATGTGTGAATCTACTCTTCTATGGCGTCATTCACCATCTTTCCAAACCAAAATTCTCCACCACTATGCTCCCCATACCCTTATAGTATTGTCTCCCATATTAGAATGTAAGCTCCGTGGTCAGGCTCTGTCTTCACTTTTATATTTGCATCCCTACCACTAAGCACAGTAAAAGATATAGCCTACCTGTACGATTTTTGGGTAAGTCACAATAATTAGAGGCAGGATTTGAATCATAGCTCATGCTCTTGCCACAATGCTGTACCCTAGTGTGTTTAGCCATTCCACATGTGCTAAAGTCACCTCCTTTTCTGTAAACTCCAGGGCTTGTTGATAAGAAAACAACAGGGTTTTCTATTCTGTGCCTAGGACTCAATTATGTGGGCTGTTTTTGTTTGTGTAGGCAACTGGTCTAACTCACCAAAGGTATATTGTTGCCTTGTGTTAAAAGATGGTATCTAGAGCTCAGGTAAAGGTATGGGGGGCCTTACGGGTTCCAGGGAAGCTTAATAATGAAGACATGCAGGGGAAAGTCACTTACTTGTCGAACATCTTTCAAAATGAATGAAAAGGCCTTTGTCTTAACAGTAATTTTTATGAAGGTCACTTACCTGGCAGTCTATTTATGGAAGTTTCTATTAAAGAAACTTTTATTTAATGATTTGGAGAATGTAAAGTTAGTTTCCAGTTCTCTGCCATTACTGATTTATCTGTTTCATATCTTCTTCTTGTGGACATACAGATGGAAAAAAAAATCCCACAGGTCACCAGGTACTTAGATTTCAATCATTTAAATGAGTTTCTATTATCATCCCCAATAACTAGAGTCAGGGTATGTACTATAGGAGGATAGATGGGATGTAACTGGATTTCAGATCAAGGAAACAGTCTGTGTTCTCTTAGGTTGCAGTTAAACATATGATTTTTATGAAATTTGGTGCACCTTAATTAAGCAATTAGTAAGATGCAGGAGTTTCCAAATATCAAGTGTGTGATTATGAAATAAACAAGAACTGGTCTTTCCAGTAAAGTTGCACACTGTGTCCTTGACTGTTCCAATGCCTGGACACTGTCACCCCTTGATATGGCCATGAACAAAGTCTTTTGGTGGAGAAGATAAAATTCAGGTGGATTTTGAAAAGCCCACTGCTTTTCAAAGCAGATTCCTCTTAGAGTCCTATTAGAACACTATTTATGTGGATGTGGATATAACTCTGGGAAAATCATGTGCTCTGACAAACCAAGATGGCCTTTGATGTGAAAGCCTATGTACTCATGGTTAACCTACAAGAGTGCTAACCTTGCCACTCAAATCTATCATTATAGGTTGTGGGGATCATAAATCTAAAGCTGAAAGGGACCTCAGGAATTGTCTAGTAGTCCAAAATCCCTTGAAAGATGAAACTGAGACCCACCATTCTGTTCTTTCCTTTTTTGTCATACTCTTCCCTGGTCTCTCATGTCCTGAGTTTCCTCCCAAGTAATTTTTTCTATTAAGTTACATGTCTTATCAAGATTGACTGTATTTATTTAATGTGACTTGAAAATGGAATTCAATACTGGGGGCTTTTAAGACTAGGCAAACATTATTATAATCAATAGGTTGTCATGACTAAAAGTTGGCTAAGCCAATGATGATGACAGTCTCATCACGTTACCTAGGCTGATCCTCAGACAGTAGATACCGTTCTACCAACGGTTCCTCTGGTTTGTTTTTGATATGACCTTTCATATCTATCTTGTATTCATTTGGAGCTAATCTTGGTATATGGTATGAGGTATTGGTCTAAACCCAATTTCTGCTAGAATTCTTTCCAGTTTTCCTATCAGTTTACGTCAAATAATGAAAGTTTCCCCTAGTAGCTAGAGTTTTTGTATTTATAAAACATTAGCCTACTGGGTTCTTTTCCCCTTCTGTATGTTTTATACTTGTCCATCATTTCATTTTTTAAGTAGAGCCAAATCACTTTTGTGATTCCTGCTTTATAGGATAACCCAAAATTGGGTACTGCTAATCTCAGTTGAGGGTCTTGACTTTTTATCTCTCTAAATTAATTTGTTACTATTTTCCCATCAGAATGAGAAGGTTAAGCATGGTGGTAAACTGTGTGTCTGTTTTCTGAGGATGATACTAGCTAACCTTTGAACAAGCTCTCCTCTATGCTGGCTGCAGGTTAACACAATTTTCAGCCACAGCTATGGCTGAAGACCAAGTGCTGAGTTATAGAGAAGATGGGATGTATACTAGTGGAATGAGAAACTGTTCCAGTGAAATCACATATCTTTAGTGTATTGAAGTATTTAATGAACAAAATAAAGAAGATGTTACTTTAGTGCCTAGTACACACTATGCTAGCACTGTGAAGTATATAAGGAAGAATTAAAACATGGCCTGTTCCCTAATAAGGATTAGGGAATAGACTTATGATATCATTGATGTAGGGGACATCTAGGTGAGGGAATTCTCACTACCAACGCATGTTGGCATCTGTTCTTCAATTTACATTCTGAGAATGTCCCTGTGGGACTGAGAAGTTGTGACTTACCCAAGGTCATACAGTCAGTATATTTCAGAAGTGGGACTTGAACTAGGTCTTCTTGGCTCTGAAGCCAGCCTCCTCCTCCTCCTCCTCCTTCTTCTTTTTTAAAATTTTTTAATTTACTTATTTACTTTTAATTTAAAAGATTCAGTTCCACAATCACTTGAGTTTCAGATTTTTCTCCCCTCCCTTCCCCCCCCCCATGGTGGCGTGCTTCTTCTTCTTCTTCTTCCTCCTCTTCTTCTTTCTTCTTCTTCTTCTTTTTCTTTTTTTGGGGGGGCACTACCTTTATGACTTTATTTTACACTGGAGAATAATGCCATAAGAGGAGATAATATTTACATGGCGGATTTTTTGTTATTTAAAAAAATATTTATTTGTTTTTAGTTTTCAACATTTACTTTCATAAGCTTTTGAGTTCCAAATTTTCTCCCTATCTCTCCCCTACCCACACCCCAAGATGCCATGTAATGCGATATAAGCTCTCTTTATATTCGTATTAAACCTATTTTCATCTTAGTCATGTTGTAAAGAATTAGAACCAATGGGAGAAACCACAAGAAAGAAGAAACAAACAAAAAAAATAGAGGGAGAAAAAAAATGATATGCTTCAATCTGCATTCAGACTCCATGGTTCTTTTTCTGTATGTGGACAGCATTTTCCATCAATGAGTCTTTTGGAATTGTCTTTGAACCCAGCTTTCTATCCATGATGCCATTGGTATCTCTTGACCCTGACCAAAGGTCCTTACAGTATAGCTTAGTAGATGAAGCACACACATACACAGGCAACATTTTGTTTGTCTGGACTTTTCCTTATACGTATCCCACTTGTTCTTTGTGTCTCAGTTGTCTCCATGACTCAAAACCCTATTAGATTATTAACTCCGAGGATAGGGTATGTGTTTTATCTCTTATAGGCATCCCCAATACTTGGAGTCAGGAGGGCCAGGGTTCAAATCCTGCCTGAGACACTTATTAGCTACATGACCCCTGGCAGGTCACATATTTACCTCTTCTAGGGTTGCACTCATTGGGCTCTAAGATCCATTCAGCTCCAATTCTCTGAACCTATGATCTTAGGATCTTTGGATTTATGGGTTTTTGTTTTGTTTTGGTTTTTTTTGCTTTTTGGAGGGGAGAGGGCAGGGCAATTGGGGTTAAGTGACTTGCCCAAGGTCACATGGCTAGTAAGTGATAAGTGTCTGAGACTAGATTTGAGCTCAGATCCTCCTGACTCCAGGGCTGGTGCTCTATTCATTGTGCCACATAGCTGCCCCTTAGGAATGATTTATGGGAAGACATGGATTAGTCACAGAGGATAAGAAGGCATGAAGGTGATGAGAGTAGCCATTTTGATGACATCCATCATGGAAAAAATAGATTAGGATGGAGTCATTGATGACCTTGAACATCAGAGCCTGATCCTTTAGGCCAGCAGTTCTCAACCTGTGGGTCGCAACCCCTTTGACTTTTTATCTCTCTAAATTTTTTTTCACAGGGGTCACAGGGGTCGCCTAAGACCATTGGAAAACACATATTTCCGATAGTCTTAGGAACTGAGACACTGCTCCTTTATCTGTCTCCAGGCAGGTCTGCCCACATGCAGATATGCCCACCTA
>CM053581.1:412590033-412616347 GCA_028627135.1 Pseudochirops cupreus
TATATTTTGTAATCTGAACTCTAAAAGCTGTTCACAGTAGCATTCCTTTGGGAATCTGCTGGTGCATGGCATTACACCCTCCTGCACAATGAAATCCATTGTAATACAAAACGAAAGGGTCTATCCATCTCATTAGAAAAACAAATTGGATGATGGGGACAGCTAGGTGGCAGAGTGAATAGAGAACTGGTCCTAGAGTCAGGAGGACCTGAGTTCAAATCCGACCTCAGACATTTAACACTTACTAGCCGTGTGACCTTGGGCAAGTCACTTAACCCCAATTGCCCTGCCTTCCCCCCTCCAAAAAAAAGGAAAAAAAAATAAAAGAAAAACAAAGTGGATGAAAATATAGGTTTTGTTCAATATACAGAAAAAAAAACTTTCTAATATCTGGAGGTATTTACAAATAGTATCGAGAAGTAGTGAACTTCCCCACCTGGAGATCTTTAAATAGCTTTACTCTCCCTCTCTTATTCTCCCCACCCTCTCTCTAGTTACTTTTACCCCTCCCACTCCACTTTCCTTCCAGTTCTGGAACTCTAATAAAATCAATACTGCCATTGCTATTAGAAAAGGTATATCAAGAAGGGTATATATGCATACGAATACATATGGGAGTGTGTGTATATATGTGTACATAGACAGAGAGCACAGGATCAATTGAACAGGAAGGGATGATATTTTAAAAGGTGAAATTAAGAGGTGGGAGAGGAATAGAATGAGAGGAGACAGAGAGAGACAGAATGGGGTCAATCATTTCATATAGAAGAGGCAAGGGATAACTGTTACAATGGAGGGGAAGAACAGGAAGGTAAAAAAGGAATGGGTCAACCTTACTCTCATTGAATTTGGCTTAGGGAGGGAATGGCATAAAATGGGCATCTTGCCCTGCAGGAGAGTAGGGGAGGAAGGGGATGAGATGGGGCGGAGGGGGGAGGAAGATGGGGGGAGGACAGGCTGGAGGGGAGGGCTGTTAGAAGCACACACGTCTGTAAAGGTACAGGGACAAAGTAGAAAATAGAACAAGGAGAGGGTGGGATAGAAAGGAGGGAAATATCATCAATATTACACAATATGCCCATTGTGGAGATGTTCTGCGTAACTAAACATGTACGGCCTGTATTGAATTGCTTGTCTTTCCAGTGGCGGTGGGAAACAAGGGAGATAGGGAAAGAATCTAGAATTTAAAGTTCTAAAATCATATGTTAAAAATATATATATAATTATTATTGTTAGTATTTACATGCAAGTGGGAAATAAGATATATAGGCACTGGGATAGGGAGATCCATCTTGCTCTTGCAGAAAGTCAGAGGGGTGCTGGGGGAGGATATAGGAGAGAGCAGATTGGGGGAGGGGGGTATACAGTCAGATCACTGTTTTGGGGGGTGGGTAGGGGAAAGACGGGGAGAAAATTTGTAACTCAAAATCTTGTGGAAATCAATGATGTAAACTAAAAATAAACAAACGTTAATTACAAAAAAAAAAGTATGTCAATCTATTCTCCTATGGTATCACTCATCATTGCTATAACTTTCCAAGTCAACATACTCCTACCTAGCTACCACCTCCCTTTATCTATTATCTTCACCTACGGAATTTAAACTTCATGAGGGTAGGGAATCATCTTCACTTTTCTCTGTGTATTCCTAGTGCTTAGTACAATGCTTTGGAATGCAGTAAATGTTTAATAAATGTTTTTTTTTCCATTCATTCATCCATCCATCCTTCTACACAGCAATTCATTCAAGTCTAGTCTGATATTTCTAACTACCTACAGGAGATTTGCTGTTTAAATGTTCTACCCAGCACCATAAGCTCAATGTGTCTATAAAGTCAAACATTGTCTTCTTTGTCCCCTACTATTCCTAAAGCTCCTCTTCCTGACATTCCTATTTCTGATTCTGGTATTTCCATTTCCTCACTGAACCTGGATCAAGGCTCAGTGTCATTCCCAATTCCACTTTTCACCCAAAGTCAATCAATGCCAAGATCTGATAATCTTGCACTTCCATTCCCATTCTCACTATCAGGAATTAAGTGTTATCTTTTCCCATTAAAATATAGACTCCTTACAGAAAACAGTGTCTTGTTTGCTTGTATTTATCTTCTCAGCACAGTGCCTGGCGCAGAGTGGGCATTTAATAAACATTTGCCAAAATTACCTTATATATTGCAATGGTTTCTTGAGAGATCTCTTAGTCTCCTTTCCCCTCATATCTAAGCTGACCTACACACTACTTTTCTATTAATGCTTTCACCACACCAGTTTGATCATGTTATTCCCCTGCTCCAAAAACTTTAATGGTTCCTCATTAGCTGCCAAAATAAAAAATCCCAGCCTTGACATTCAGGACCCTAAATAAGGGTCTTCATCTACCTTTCCATCCCTATTTTCCACTACTCCCTTACACCTTATGTTTCAGTTAAAGTAGACCATTCCACTAGATTGTGAACCCTTTGAAAAAAGACGCTGTCTTTTGCTGTTTTTGTACCCTTGGTGCTTAGCAAAGTGCCTGGCCCATAGCAGGCACTTAGTAAATAACTATTGACTGACTGACCACTCATCAGTCTTGAAATATGAATTGTGATTTGCCACATTTAGTCATTACTCATGACATTCCCTATGTCTGGAATAACCTCCACCTCTACTCCTTTCTCATCGCTCCTGTTCAAATCCTACCCATTGTTCTACACCAGGGATGGAGAACATGCAACCTCAAGGCCACATGTGGCTCTCTAGGTCCTCAAGTGCTGCCCTTTGACTGAATCCAAACTTCATAAAACAAATCCCCTTTAAAAAAGTATTTGTTCTGTAAAACTTGGACTTAGTCAAAAGGTGACACCCAAGGACCTAGAAAGTCACATATGGCTTTGAGGCCACAGGTTCCCTGTGGGGAACCTGTGGCCATCTTCTCCATGAACCCTTGTTTAAATGGAGACAGCCTCTCCCTGTCTGGAAATCCTACGGTTGCTAATTGTCACATTTTTTAAGGGGCACCAAGATAGCCATTGTACTTTTCTGCATACATGTATTTCTCTTTACATTAGCCTAAAATCCTGTTTCACATCCTACCTGTATAGCTACTTCGGTAGCCTGATTTGCACAGCTCTCTTGCCCCACTTGAAAAATAAGATTTCAATTTAGCAGGCAGAAGCTACACACTTCTCCTGAATTCAGCATTTCATCCACTATGCCACTCTACCTCTCTTGACTTGAACTCTAGGTATGATCATCTCCATTTTACAGATGAGGAAAGGGAGGTTCAGAAAGTTAAGCAATTTGACCATGGTTGCTGACCCTTGCAAGAAACAAAGTGAGACCACATTTTCTAAAGAGCCCTGTACCTAGTTTTATCTTGCCAGGACTCTCTAGAGCAGCAGTTCTCAACTTGTGGGTTATATTCAATTTGTAACAATGAAAATACATCCTGCGTATCAGATATTTACATTACGATTCATAACAGTAGCAAGATTACAGTTACAAAATAGCAATGGAAATAATTTTATGGTTGGGGGTCACCACAACATGAGGAACTATATTAAAGGGTCGCAGCATTGGGAAGGTTGAGAACCACTGCTCTAGAATCTCCTTCTGTTTTCCCAGACACAAGGCTCTCTGAATTGGGAGCAATCAGCAAGGCGTGATATTTGAAGTCATGGTTACAGAAAGTTGGAGAAGAGAAGATTTACAGGGGAAATAAAAGTTATTTTCAAGTATTTGAAGGGTTGTCATATGGAAGAGGGCATATAAATGTGCATATCTATTTTAGAACAAAAAGGTGGAAGATTGGCGTTAATGCAGCCTTGCAAATACCCTTGAACTGTGCCATTCTAATGAGCCTACAGGATAGGATGTTCATTAGTCCATCACACATATGTCTCAGGTAGAACCACAGTTCAGGTGATCAGGTAAGCAAAATGGGAAAATGGGACAGCTGTCACTCTGAAATGATTGCTTAAAAGAAATGTTGAAGGGAGGTGGAGGAGGAGGTGAGCATAACTGTGCACTTATGCGGAAGCTGGCTTTATGATGATGAAGGACAGCTCGATAGCTGTGGACAGTGCAGATGGCAGAGGACCTGGCTCTACTGGCTATGTGACTTAGAACCCTTACACTACCTGTGCCTCAGTTATCTGGCAACCAAAACACGTGCAATGCCAACTTCATGGTGTTTTTGGTGAGAATCAAACAAGAGAATATGTGTAAACTAAGCAAATAGAATGTTACACTTAGAGTCAGGAAGGCCCAAATTCAAAAAATTCTATCTCTGACCTTACTCTGTGATCGTTAACATTTCTGTGCCTCAATTTCCTCATCTATAAAATAGGGATAATCATACCTGGAACTCAAGTCATGAAAGAAGTGTGGTAAAGCAGATACAACATTGTCCTTGGAGACAGGAGGATCTGGGAGAGATATGAGGCTGCCTGCCCTTCAGACACCATCCCCTCCAGCTCTCCCCACCACCACCACCACCAGTATCTTGGACTCTGTTCCTAGAATTCTGGGCTCTGAAAAGCAAACCTTCACCTTACCTTGCTTAGAACATGACCTCCACACTACTCATAAACCACCTCTGCAACCTTGCCAGACTACAATTCTCACCTCACCTTCAGAGTCCTCAGTACATATTGTCTTCCCCAATAGCTCCTTGAAGGCAGGGACTGGCTGTCTTGCATATATTTATATTCCCAGTGTTTAACACAGTGCTGAGCACAAAATAAACACTTGGAATTATCTATGTATCCATCCATCGATCAATTAATTAATCAATAAACCTTTATTAATTGCCCACTATGCAAGCATCCATCTACCATCCATCCATCTATCCATCTAGCTATCCACCTAGTTATTTACCCATCTAGCTAGCTAGCTATCTATAAACCTACCCATCTATCTAGCTATCTAGCTATCATCTACCCATCTATCTATCTTCCTGCACAAATCACTTAACCTCTCTGGTCCTCAGTTTCCTTATCTGTAAAAAGAAAAAAAAAAGATGATTGACCTAAATGCCTTCTAAGTCTTCCAATTCTAAATCTATGATCCTGCCTCTGACATACAGTGGTCCTGTGACCCTGGGTGGGTCTCTAAGGCTAGAATTTCAGAGAAGGGGATGACCTCTAATATTAGAAGGACTTCCCCATACAAGACAATCATAGGCCCACTCCCTGTTACCATCCATTCTTAGAGAAAGAGGTGTTGTGATGCCATGGATAGAGTGGAAAATCTAGGTTCAAGTTCTGCCTCTGACATGAATGTGCTGTGAGGCCCTGGCCAAGTCTCTTACCTTATCAGTGCCCCAGGCAACCCTCTAAGACTTTAAGTCCCAGACCAACTGCTGATCTGCATTGACAGCAGAAGAGGCCATGGGGGAACCTTCTGCAGATTCAGTCATAAGGCCAGGGGGAAACAATGCCTAGAGTACCTAGCTCAAAGGACATAATATACAGAAAAGTCCTTTACAAACCTCAAATGTTTAGATAAATGCCAGCAGTTATTACTAACCTTAAAGTGGTATATAAATATTAGTTACTCTATTGATCAGCTGAGGGCCAGGAATTGAACGTGTGATTTCACTGATACAGAGAATCCCCCCTCTACCAATACAAGTTAGTGCCTTCTCTGCAATTTGTATTCTTGGAGAGCACCCTAGAGCACTGAGAGGTTCAGAGATTTACCCAAGGTCATTTGGCTAGGATGATGGAAGGAAGAAAATAAGCATTTATTAAGCACCTACTATGTGCTGGGCCCTGTGCTAAGTGCTTTACAATTATTATCTCATTTGATCCTTAAACAGCCCTGCAAGTTTGTTGTTCGTCCTTCATTCTCAAAGAGAGGAGCAATGGCATCACAAGGGTGATATCTAAAGTTGTATAAAGTCATTAGTCTCACTCTGTCCCCAAGAGTTATCAAAGTCCAGTGGCAGGAGGACAAGGTCCAGGATACAGTGAGTGGCCTTATACTTTCTGTTATTATCCTTATTTTATAGTTGAGGAAGCTGAGGTAAATAAAAGTTAAGCGATTTGCCCAGAGTTACATAGCCAGTAGTGTCTGGCGCTGGATCTGAACTCAGGTCTTCCCAATTCCAGACCCAGCACTCTATCTACTGCACCACCTAACTGATGCACAAATACTTGAACCCCAGAATCATCCAAGCTCCGAGGTAAGCTCTCTCTCCATCACACCACACTGATGCTCAGTCATTCTCATTAGCATTCCCATCCAAAAGTGGATGGCAACCTGAACTTTGAGTGGACCCCCAGATAGGATGCAATTAAAAATATAAAAGTCAAATAATGAACTGTTATATTTTTCTGTAAACAAAACAAGTATAAATGTAGGCAAAGAGAAGTTTATAAATACTTTTAGAAAGAGAGGGTACTATTTTGGGGTTATTTTTCCCAAATACATTCACAGGAAATGCAAGTTAGGATTAGAAATTCTATAACTATCTCTGAAAAAATGACAGTTCATTATCCCCAAAGGAATTCTTAGAATTCTGGTATAAATAGCATCTGAATTCTGCCATACTGTATCCCTTTAGTCCTCACACCTGGGTCATTTAAATCCTCCTCAAAAGCTAACCCTCACTCTAGAATTAACTATCAATCCACCTTTAATGCATCCAAAGTTCATCATCTTAGCTTTGAATCAACTTGATGGTCCCTCTCTGATCTTATAACCCAGTTCCAGGTACTATTCATTCATTCATTACTTGGATTGAAGTTCAATCTGGAACCCCAATTATCCTGTCTTGATATCTGTCCAGCTGCAACCATGTCCTACTTGGGTTCCTTGCTGAGTATTTTAGTTTCTCTAAGACTGTGTACCCAGAGTTTCTTCCATGGATCAGAACCCTACTCTAGATCTTAATCTCCATGACTGGGTTCTAATCTCCCTAATGGCAGACATTAGAGAAATAAATTGTCTACCTGCCTGCCTAACCTTTACCTCTCCTAATAACCTGCTGTTCTAACTTCATAATCCAGATCCTTCTTCACATGTTTCCTCTCCTCTTCCAATGTTTTAGCCTACTTTGACTCTGATCACTATTTACAACCATTTCCTAACTAGTCTCCATGACTCCAATTTCTCCCTTCCATTTCCATTTGGGGTTCAAAATGATATCATTAAAACACCAATCTGACCATGTGATCTGTTAACTAACTCCAAAACTTTTGAATGATTCTCTATTGTCTCCAGGATAAAATGTAAACTCCTCAGTATGATATTTGAAACCCTTCACAATTTGGCTGCAACAATTTACCTTTCCACTCATTTCATGTTATTTCCCTTCCTTCATTCTTTATTCCCATCAAACAAGCCTGCTGACTGCTCCCCATATATGAGACTTCATCTCCTTACTTGATGCCTTGGCATGAACAGTCCACCATGTATTCCTTCCTCATTTCCACCTCTTAGAATCTCTAGCTTCCTTCAAAATACAGCTCAGTTTTTATCACCCAAACATTTGCACTTCACAGTCATTAGCCCTCTCTCCTTGAAATTACTTTGCATATACTTTGTATTGACTTATTCTGGGATATTTTGTGTCTCCTTCAGTAGAATGGAGATGCAATCTTATCCTTGTCACTTCTAGTACCTTGTGCATAATAGTTCTTAATAACCGTTTGTTGAAATAAAATGAATTATGAAAAATATGGACTAATGGAAAGAAGGTCAAGAGACTTATGTTGTATTCTGAGCTCTGCCGCTAATTAATTGCATGAACTTGAACAGGCAATAGTCTTTTAGTGGCCCAGTTTTCTCAGCTCTAAGATGGCGGAGGCAGACTTGATAATTTCTAAAATCATACAAAGCTGAAAGATCCCATGACTTTCTCAGAGCTTACTAAAAGCAATTAACCAAACTACATAGTGACTAAACAATAGAGTCCTACTTCATCTACTCCTCTCTAGTCTCTCATTCTCCAAATCATCCAATCCATCACCTCCAGATGAAGCTGGCTACCATGTCATTCCCATCCTCAAAGATTTTCAATGACTCCCAAGCGCCCATGTAGGCAATCAATCCAGAAATATCTGCTAAGGTACACTACATTCCAGGCATCGTACTAGCTATAGGGAGATACAAAGACAGGCATGACACTGTTTCTCTCTGCCTTCAAGAAGCTTATATTCTAACACTGTTGGTTTTGTTCAGCTTGTTCTCAAAGAAAAACCAATGACCTCATGTGTCTTAAGTAAAGCAGAGCTGTACAAAGTCATCCACCCCACCTTCTGCTCCAATTGTGAGGCTGCCCACTCCACCCCAACCCTAATTCCAAACTGTATTACATCACAGAGTAGAAGCTGACACTGGGTCCCATTTATCTTTCACCTAACCCCTTAAAAGCCCAAGGGGATATGGAGATTTACTGTTGTCTTCTCAGACGGACAATCTCAAAGGTTAGGGATAAGCCTGCTCTTACAACTACAGTACTTCATTTCAAGGAACTCGCTTCTGTTGCTGCCCATGTGACCTTGGGTGAGTCATTTACCCCCCTCTATGAACTTCAGTTTCCTCACCTTAAAAATCCCAGCACTGGACTAGATGATCTCTAAGATTCCTTACAAATCTGAGTCAGTGATCCTCTTAATTCTAGGACTTTCGCTCTCTTATTTAGTTCCTACTTATACTGTACATGACTTGTTTGTGCATATCTGTCTGGTTGTTGTCTCTCCCGACAGACTGGGAGTTCTCTGAGGGAAGAAACTGTCTTTTGCCTCTTGTTATACTCCCAGCACCAGTATATAGTAGGTGCTTAATAAATGTTTACTGATAGACTTACTGATATTCTAATAAATGTTACTATGAATATAAGCCTTCTATGCTCTGGTCTGTGAAATGTTAGGTCTGGGTCAGTGCTCTAAGAAAGGCCTCTGGTGAATTATTCAGTATCACTTGGAGATGTCCAGTCAACCATTTATGCAGTTCCAATTTTAGAACCAAAACAAGTACATTTCAAAAGCAATACTCAAGCCCATAATGTGTATTTGATGTAGATGGAGAAGAATTTCTGACGGCCCTGATTCTGAAAGCTCTGAGCTGCGGGTTTCTTATGACTGTGGATGTGACTATACATCACACCAGCTTGCCATAGACAATACATACATCCCATGGTCAGGGTGTTAATAATCATAGCTGACATTTATATAGCATTTCAAAGCTCACAAAATGCTTCACGTGCTTTATCTCACTGGAGGCTCATAATAGCCCTTTGAGATAGGCATTGATAATATTATTAGCTTCATTTTATTGATAAGGAAATTGAGGCTCAGAGAGGTCAATGGACTGGGCCCATGGACACAGAACTCATAAGCATGAGAAGCAAGGCTGGGATTCAAGCTTGTCTGACGCCCACTCTATTCACTATGACACACTGTCTTCTTAAGTTCTCAAACTACTGTGACCAGACCAGTATTTCAGATATAAATGGAAGGCAGGGAGGAAGGAAGGAAGGAAGGAAGGAAGGAAGAAAGAAAGAAAGAAAGAAAGAAAGAGAAAAAGCCCATCCTTCCCAGAGACAAAAGCTGGATTTGAACTCAGGAACATTACTCTTCCTGACTCCAGGCTGGGTACTCTATCCACTATACCACCTAGTTGCCCAATATATGAGACTACCTTGAGGCATGACACATTTTTACTGAGCACAACTCAGGCACCACTTTCTACATGAGGCCTTTCCCAAAGCCCCCCAATGCTAGCAATTTCTCCCTCTCTCTCCCTGTCTCCCTGTCTGTCTCTGTCTGTCTCTGTCTCTCTATCTCTCTCTGTCTCTCTTTCTTTCTGTGTCTCTCCCTGTCTGTCCCTCTCTCTCTCTCTCTCTCTCTCTCTCTCTCTCTCTCTCTCTCTCTTTCTTTCTGTCTCTCTCTCTGTCTCTCTCTCTCTTTCTCACTTTTCTCTCACTTTATATCACTTTGCGTGTATTTCTCATTGGATACATGGCTACATGGCATATATAAATGCCACCTTCTCCAGCAGAACATGAGCTCATTGGCAGTATTTTTTGCCCCCAGCACCCAGCCTAGTCTTTCACACAGTAGGCACTTCATAAAGCTTGTAGATTTAACTGAGAATCGAACTCCAACAGCAAGTAAGGACCGAAGGAGCTGACCACCAGGATGTCCAGGAATCCAGCCCTTAGAGTGTTAATAAAATCCCACATGGTCTGCTGTCTCATTTTTAAGTCTGTTGCCTGGAGAAGGAAGGCCTCAGGATAAACAGTCTCCAAGAATCAATTTCACCCTGCTTTTCACCCAGACTTTACAAGCTTTTTACTTCTCCTATTGTATGGTCATGCCCTTTGAATTCGGGCTAGAGCCAAGGTGATGAGAGAAAGGAGAGGAAACAGAGAAATACATTTTTTTCCTCTTTTTCAAAAAATTCCATCCCTTCCTGACCACCTCTTCTCTTCCAATTTCAGTACTCTATTAACAGAACTTAATTGGATATTCTCTCCTGAGACACCATTCCTGGAGGAACCTTATTAGAGCCAAAGTTTATTCTGTCTAAGTTTACTAAATGCTCAGTCACCTCCTGAGACTCTGCATGGATGCATTTATAAACATTTTGTCCTCCAATAAGGCTGTTCTGTATGCACTGCCTGTTGGAGTTGTTTGGCTGCCTGATCTAATAGCCAAAGGGCATGCTGGGAGCACCAGCCCAGCCTCCTTCCTCTTGCCAGGCACAACACAGAGAATTTATATTTATGCGACAGGACCCTGTCCATAATTTACCACCATCTTCTCCCTCTTGCTGTCTCCATGCAGCAACACATCAGGAAAGAAGTAGACTGTACATCCACTCTCTTCAAGTCAGGCTCTCTATTTAATCCTGTCCTTGTAATGTCAGCGTGGGGGAGTCTTATATTAAGGGTGACTGTAAAAATATGTGCAGAGTGAAAACAAAAACTACACTTCTTTTTACAGCTCAACATTGATTAAGAAGACAGAATAAAGTGGATTGAACACTGGATTTGGAGTCAGGAAAAATTGGGTTCAAATCCTGCCTCAGACACTTATCCGCTATATGACCCTAGGTAGGTCACTTCTATGCCACAGTTTCGTCATTTATAAAATGAGGCGGCAGAAGTAAATGACCTCTAGGGTCCCTTCCAGTTCTAAATATATGATTCTTTGATTTTTCTTCTTGATTATTCATATTTTGAGGATTTCTGTTCTTTTTCGGGAGGGAAGGAACAGACAGAGGCTGTCTTTTATATTGAGTTAAGGAAGTTCCCCACAGAATGTGATTCTGGGATAGAGGGACCCAGTAACTTCACCAATGTTCAAGTATGTTTGTGTATACACATACATATACATACATACATACACAAATCTATATACAAATATGGCTACAAACACACACATATGTGTAAATAATTGCAATTATATAGGCATCTTGAGAACACAGTGAATAGAGGGCTGGACCTAGAGTCAGGAAAACCTGACTTCAAAACCAGCCTCAGACTTAATTGTTATGTCACCCTGGGCAAATCACTAACTTCTGACTGTCTCTGTTTCCTCATCTGTAAAATGGGAATAATAAAGCACTTACCTCACAGGCGGATCAGTGGAGGGGATCCATTGTCACCCCTGTTCTCTCTGTTAAGAGCGAAACAGAGATTTCCTACCTTTATTCTTTCAAAAACAGACAGATTTTGAGAGGTAGACAGACAGATATATACATGGATAGATAGATACATAGATACATAGATAAATGATAGATAGCTAGATGATGGATGGATGGATGGATGGATGGATGGATAGAATGAAAAAGAAAGAAAATGTAGATAGATAACAAGAATAAAGTAAAATAATAGTTATAAAGTGCTTTGTAAATTGTAAAGCACTGTATGAATGCTAGGTGTTGTATTTTTGGCAGCTAGGCAGCACAGCAGATAGAGAACTAGGCTTGAAGTCAGGAAGACTCATCTTCCTAAGTTCAAATCTGGCCTCAGACACTTACTATCTGTGTGACCCTGGGCAAGTCACTCACCTCTGTTTACCTCAGTTTCCTCATCTGTAAAATAAGCTGGAGAAGGAAATAGCAAACCACTCCAGTATCTTTTCCAGGAAAACCCCAAATGGGGTCATGAAGAGTCAGACGTGACTGAACAACAACCATAACAAGTTATTATTATTATTACAATATTTAGCTGGCATTTGGTGAAGCAGAGTGATGTAGCAGACAGAGAACACTGGATTTGGAGTCAGAGAACTTGGGTTCAAATCTCAGTTCTGCCATCTATATGTAGGGCCTTGAACCTATCTCTCAGTCTCTATGGGGCTCAGTCTCCTCTTCTGTCAAATGAGAGGGTAAGAGTAAGTACCATCTAAGATCCCATTCAGCTCTGAATCTGTGAGTCTATAATGAAACACCTAATTAACTCAAGTAACCAGAATGCTTGGGGAATGGGTTTTTCCATAACCTTGAATCTCCCAGTTAAATGCGTATAGATTAACTGAGTAAATAATCCTTTTTGCTTTAACTCTCATTGTTGAAACCCTTCATAAAATTTTAATCTCCTTCTCTGCTCCAGTAATTTCACCTGTTTCTATCATGGACAGACACTAGAGATAGATGAGCTGAGCCCAGAATTAAACAGGGAAAGACAGGTAGGCTGGCCTGCCTTTGGGAAATCGGACAGTCCTTTTAATGACCTCCAAGCTTCTGCCTAAAAACAAAGGCCTCTCTTTTTAATATCAATATCCTTCTGGTGACATGACATGGCTATGAGTTACAGCACCTCATGGTCTCCAAAGAATTCAACTTGAGGGTCACCCAAAGGGCAATAAAGAGAACCATGGGGCATGGAGGGTATGAGCAGACAACATATACATAGTACAAATGAGGAATTGTGCAAACGGGATAGCAAAAGGATGTCATCAGAAATGTGGGACTGAAAATGTGTGGCTGGTGACAGAACCAGAGAGATGAATGAGGCACAGACTATGTGTTCCAATGGTTTTCTTCACACAATGTCGAAAGATCTGGAGAAATCTCTCCCTCCAGCACCTTCAGTAGACCCCAGGTACTGATTTACAGGACATGGACTAGAATTGCCCAGGATGGACAGGCATGGAACCATCTCAGTCTCCATCAGGGGACAGAAGACCTCTTCACATAGGACAAATTTACCATATTTGAACTGTGAAATGTTGGATTTCTTCTAAGCATGACCTCAGAAAGGTAGCATGGGGGAATGAATAGAGGACCAATCTGGGATTCACGAAGACCTAGGTTCAAGTACTACTTTGGACATACTGGATGTCAATCTATCTATCTATCTATCTATGGAAAGACAGACTGAGGGAAAGACAGAGAGACAAAGAGAGAGAGACAAAGACAGAGACAGACAGAGAGAGACAGAAAGACAGACAGAGAGAATATTAGGTTTGTATTTGAAGGGGCAGAGTTTTACATCTCGGCACCCCCAGCTACATAAGATTATAATTTGCAGAATTATAATACATTAAAAAAATACTTATAATTAGCCTATCTGAATTTGTAAAGCCAATGAAATTATATATCCTATTTAAAAAATGAATAAAGACAAAAATTTAAATATCCTGCCCAACAAAAATGTTATCTATCAAATGTCCCACATTTTGGATTGGAAAACAATGTCATTTTAATTACATTTAACGAAACTCAAGCTTTCTTTGCTAATTGGAGATCATGCATTGCCTCAGTCGTCATTCTGAATCTTAATTGTAATTCCCTATCACTCTAGGGTAGAGGAGATTGAGCTGTTTCTGCAGTGACCTCAGGCCATAAAAGGTGGGTAGTTTTCTGATTTTTTTGAAGCTGAAATAAATCCCAGCTCTCAACTTCATTTCTGATACATGGTACTTTCGAACAAAAGTGCTAGACAGGATCTTAAGAGATCATACAGTCTGACCCCTTTTGTTTTTAATTCAAGAAGCATTTTTAATCACCTATTAAAAGCAAGACAATGTGAAAGACTCCAGGGATGCAAAGACAAAATATGAAAACCTTGGTAGTGCTTCATAATGAATTTGCATGCCTGTTTACATAGGATGTCCCTCTCCTCCCAATAAATTATAAACTCATTAGGGGCAAGGATTATCTTCTTTCTGCCTTTTAACTCTCTCCCTAATACAGAGTTGGGCATTTGGTTCAGAACTGTGACCTCCTCCTCCTAAAGGGGCTTACTCTCAACAGAGAAGGAAAATAAGGCAAAGAGAGTGTCAGAGTCTGACCCAAAATTACCCAGTAGAACCCAGGTCTCCTGACACCTGGTCTAGTGCCATTTCCATCATACCCCAAGATGTAAGCAAGTCAGTGACAGGCGTGTGTATGCAGGTGTGTGTATATGCGTGGGTGTTGGGAATGAGGGGTAAATGATGCTTAATGAAGCATTTGGTTAGTTGGACTCTAGTTATTCAATATTTGGCTTTACTATAACACCTATTCTAATTCCTTTCTTGAAATTCCACAGGCAAATGACCAAAACTTAGGTTATGGGTCCAGAGAAGAAACAGGAAATAAAAGACATTCTCCCTAATCTATAGACCAGTAAGAAGGGGGTTAAGGCTTCAGAGGTTGATCTTATCTGAGAAACATCTCCCCTTTTCTTAGATCAGTAGAGAGGATCCATTGTCACCTCTTTCTGTTAAGACTTTAACAAATTTCTTATCTTTATTCTGTCAAAGATAGATGGACAGACCGACAGGTGGATAGATAGATAGACAGACAGACAGACAGATAGACAGATAGACAGACAGACAGACAGAAAGAAGAATAGATGGATGGATGGATGGATGGACAGATAGATGGATAGACAGATAGATGATACAGTATTTATTAAATACAGATTATGGATAGGTGATAGAAATAGATGATTGAGAGACAGATATGTGGATGAATTAATAGATAGAAAAAGCACTTATTAAGTACTTATTGTTTGCCAGGCAGATACATAATGCAAGCACACAAGACAATCCCTGCCCTCAATGAGTATACATTCTACTAGGGGACACAACATATTAGGGAGATCTGGAAAGTATATAGTTGATGGCCTGGTTTGAATATAGGCAGAAAGTGTTGAGGCCCTATTCTAGATAAGACAAGGCAAAAGCTCATCTATCAGAGCCCAGGAGTAGGTAAGGCGGGAGTAAAGATGATGGCCAGAATGCAGACAGCGTGGTGACACCTGGTTTACCCAAATTTGCTATGTGGATCAAACAAGCAAAATTCTGACCCCTAACACTTCAGACACAGCAGTCAGAGACATCAGAAGTCTCATAGGGAAAAGATAGTATCAAAATATATCTTTCCCCCTGAAAATGAAAAAGGTATTGGGGATGGAGAAGTTACAAAATTGGGAAAGACTAGGATAGTCCTGCAGTGAAAATGACAGAGAATATGGAAAGAGAATTCAAAGGCATGGCCTGTGAAATGAGAACCCTCTAAGATCCTCTCTTAGTTCCAAATCTCTGAGGAGGGCAAAACAGAAGGCTGGCCATAAATGCCCAGGGTGAGAGAGAAATCAAACATCTGTCGATGAAAAGGCATGTATTAAGTTAAACTACATGCAAGTTACCATACTAGTCACTGGGGACACAAAATTTTTAAAAAATGAAGTAGACCCTGCCTTCAGGAAGCTTACATTCTATTGAGAGAATAACATGTGCAAATTTAAGGAAATATAAAATTACTACAGAGTACCTTCAAAGGGACTCGCTGTGAGGGGAATTAGGAAAGCCTTAACATCGGAATTGGCACTCAAACTGAGTATCAAATAAGATAATATTTGTAAATCATTTGGCAAACCTTATATAACTGCTATCGTTATTATTATTAAGAGCATTTCCCACTGTTGTTGTATGACTATGAACTTCTGAGGCCATTAGGTGCTACACTGGAGAGAACGTCAGGCCTGGAGCCAGGAAGACCTGAGTTCAAATTTGACCTAAAATGTTAGCTGTATCCCTGAGCAAACCATTTAACCCTGCTTGCCTCAGTTTCATCATCAGTCAAACAAGCTGGAGAAGGAAATGGCAAATCAATCCAGTGTCCTTGCCAAGAATGAGGTCACGAAGAGGTCACTGAAAGGACCGAACAACAAAACCCAATCAGAATGTAAGCCTCCTGCAAGGAGGAATCACACCCTTGTACCCCTAGTGCCTGGTACAGTGCCCAGCACATTAGTAGGCACTTAAACATTTGTTGATTAATCGATTGTTACCCACCATCTCATCCAGACAGAACTTTTCATAATAAAGTGACAAAATAGCTAACCCTCCTGTCCTCCTGCACCCCATACACAGCTTTTGGCCACAGAGCAAACAAAACAAACTTGAAACGGATTATCAGTGACAAAACAGATTTGTAGGAAGCAGAGATGGAAGAATAAATACTTCATGAACCTGGTTTGTTTAAAGAAAAAACACAACAACCCACGACTTAGCAGCAATGCTATTAACTCCTAGGGCCATTAAAATAAAGAGGAGAAAATGTGTGTAAACACATGTCAGATTAAATGTGCATGGTAATGCCATATGGAACTCTGGTTCTCTTGTCCATGAAACCTGAAAAGGTCTGAATCTGATTTTTCTTCTCCCTGCTTAAAAATCTTCCCCAGATTCAAGATAGAAGATGTTAACTGAGAACAAACCTGCATTGCCGTGTTTGTGAGCAATACACACACTCCTATCCACATTCTTCTTGAACTTACATGACACCATTTGTCCAGTGATCTCAAAGTGTCAAAGTATTTTAGAAGCCAATTAATCGTGTTTCCTTGGGTAGAACCTTATGTGAGAAAATTAAAATGCCCTTGCTGGTTTGACTGTCAAATTGTGACATACACATATACCCCTCACCATTACCAGTATTCCCGCTGAGACTTGGGAAACTAATGAGAGAAAGAGTATGTCTCCTGGCAACACCATCATCCACATGCCTGCCTTGGCCAATCAGACAGTACATCTAATGGTCTTTCAGAAAACCATTTTCCAGCCCACTCTCAGTAAGGCCAGCCAAAAGCCCCCATTTCATTCCCACATCCCCTTCTCTCTAGCCTCTGCAAGGCAAAAATAACAACAGAATTCAGGGCTTGTGTTGACACAGTTCATCCCAATAAAATGAAAGGAAACTCTAGCAGACAGGGAGATAGCAAGACCCCAAGTACCATACTGGTTAAGGAAGTAAACAGATGTCTTGAATTAACATTTTCTCCCTTCTAAGGCTTTTAGTGTGTTGTTGTTTTTTCATTTTTTTTTAAATGCACCCTCCTCCCCCTACTTCTTTGATTCCATTTCCAACACTCAAGTCACTGACTTATTAACCATTCTCTCAGGAGATCACTGGTCTTTCCAAGGAGACTAGTATAGCAAAAGCTTATTCTGTCTAAACTTACTATTACTGGGACACCTCAGGAGACATAACATTGATAAACTTCCTGTCACCTAATGCGTTGCTCTGAAGGCATTCATTTTAACTTAATTTGCAGCACTGAAAGTCTCTGGCTCACTTGCTACATTAAAAAAAAAAAGTGCCTTTTTAGCTGTGCCCATTATCATTCTGCCTGGTGCCAACAGCAGAACTGGGGAGTTCACAGGCTGGAAACCCTTTCTTTGTAGCCAAGCAATGAATGGCAAGACAGTTTTTACCTGGAAGGCAATCTTTTTTTCCCCTAAGTCTAATAATAATATCATCATAGCAAGCTGTATCTTTTCTCAGGCTAGAGTTGCTGATGATGGACCATCTTACAGTCCACAAAGACATCATGGAAAACTCTGGAAAATGCTATTTAAGGAATTTTCCCCCTGGCCCTCTGTTTTCTCTTGGAATTCCCCACTATACTACTTTCATTTATATAAGACAATATTCATCCTGGACCAGGTCATAGTGGCTTTTATAAGGAATTATTGCTGTACATCTCAGATTTTGATATGTTAAGACCATAGACCATGCTGTTCCCAAGCTCAGGAGGCTCCAAGAGCTTCCCATTGCTTTGAAAATAAACTATTAACTTTTCCATTTGACATTTAAAGATCTTTACAATCTGGCTATAGTCGTGCATTCAATCCTGAGTGTCCCAGTTCAAAAAGCCAGCCAATAAGCATTTATTAGCACTCATTACACATCGGGTATGGTGGTAGACACTAAGGATACAAAGAAAGTAAAAAAACAGTCACTGTGCTCCAAGACATGAATACAATAGTATACATGGAGACAACATGAACCTACAAAGTATACACAACACTTGAAAAGTAATCTCAGATGGCAGCTAGGTGGTGCCATAGTGGATAGAGCACTGGGCCAGGAGTGAGTAAGACTCATCTTTCTGAGTTCAAATCCAGCCTCAAATACTTATTAGTTGTGCGACGCTGGGCGAGTCACTTCAGCCTGTTTGCTGCACTTTCCTCATCCATAAAATGAGCTGGAGAAGGAAATGGAAAACTCCAAATGGGATCATAAAGATTTGGACTCAACTGAACAACAACAATCTCAAAGGGGAAGACATTAGCAGCTAGGAGAAATGGAAAAAAGCCTCCCACAGAAGGCAGAAACTGAGCTGAGTGTTGAAGGAAATTGGGAGACGGAGGTGAGGAAGCAGAGTATTCCAGCCATGGAACAGAGTCAGTTAAAAAACATGGAGGCAAGAGACAGTGCCATGTACATGTAACAAAATGGAAAGTGACAAACTGGAGAGCATACAGAAAGGAAAGCAAGATGGCAAAGGGCCTTGAGTCCATTGCCCTATAAGGACTAGCTAAAGAACCTGGGAATGCTCAATCAATCAATCAATACTGATTAAGTACATCCTATATGCTAGATACTATATTGGCGCTAGACATACAAAGACAAAAATGAAACAATTCCTTCTCTCAGGGAGTATACATTCAAACAGGGGAGAGAATGTCTACATATATTGGATAAATATATACAAAATAATTGTAGCATGAAAACAAGGTAGTTGAATGTGAGGAGGTTATAGAGGGAAGGTGCTAGGAGCAAGGGACATCAGGAAGAGCTTCATGTGGATGGTAGTACTTCAGCTATATCTTGAGGGAAAGAGGGATTCAATGAGATGGAGATGAGGAGGGAAGCACATTCTGGGTCTGGGGGACAGCAAATACTTGGACTTGGGAATGGGAGAGGGAAAGTCATGTGTAAGGAACAGAAAAGCCAATCTGGCTGTACTGTTAAGACTGGAAAGGGAAGCAATGACTCGTGAATATGGAAAGGTAGGATTGGGCCAGTTTGTGAAGTGGTTTGAAAGCCAAAGAGACATCATGGAAGACTGGAAAAACTCAGTTTAGTTTCTATTTTATCCTATGGTCAACAGGAAGCCACTGATATTGGTTGAGCAAGGGAGTGATACCATTAAGGCTGCCCTTAAGGAAAATCACCTTCTTAAGCAGTCAGCAGTAGATATTTTTAAGCGTCTATTATGTGCCAGGCATTTTGCTAAAAGCCTGGGTCACAAAGAAAGGTAAAAGACAGTCTCTACCCTCAAGAAACTCACACTTTCATGGCGGGGACAACACACAAACAGCTAGGTACAAACAAGATATAGACAAGATAAATTTGAAATAATCAAGATAATTTAAACAAATTTGAAATAACTGCAGTGGGAGAGACTTAAGGGAGGGAGAACAGTTAGGAGACAATTGCAATAATCTAGGAAAGAAGAGATAATGATCTGAGCTAAGGTGGAGGCTATGTGCATAGAGAGAAGGGGTCAGACAAGGGACGTGTTAGGGAAGATGGAAAAGGCAAGATTTGGCAGCTCTTTGGATACCTGAGACGAGGGAGAGTGAGAAAAGTGTAAAGTCCAGGTTACAAACCTGACACAGGAGAAATTGTGGGTAAGTTTAGCAGTGCAGTAGGTTTGGGGAAAAGACAACCAGTTCTTTTTTGGACATGTTGAGTTTGAGCTGACTCACGTATGAAGGAAAGTGGGTGACTTTTAGGTTCGGAACACCTGCATCTGAATCCTGGCTCTGCAACCTTGGACCAGCCACCTTTCTCCTCTGGATCTCAGGCTTTTTATGTGCAAAATGAGGGGGTCTTAGAAATTACTTTGGAATTCTACCTAAAAAGCATATGCCCTTTGACCTAACAATGTGACTACTACACACAAAGGATGATAGATTTAGAGTTGGAAGGGACCTTGGAAGCCACTGAGTCCAACTACACCATTTTACAGCTAAGAAATCTGAGTCACAGGGAGGTAACAGCCTTCCTGACTCCAAATCCATCACCCTACCCAACCATTCTAGAGAGAAATTTTGAACTATACCCAAAGGGCAATCAAATTGTGTATACCCTTTGATCCAGCAACACTGCTACTAGATTATAAAAGAGGGAAAGGACCCACATGTACAAAAATATTTATGGCAGCCCTTTTTGTGGTGGCAAAGAATTGGAAATTGAGGGGATGCCCATCAATTAGGGAATGGTGAACAAGTTGTGGTAAATGAATACTATTGAGCTACAAGAAATGGTGAGCAGACAGATTTCAGAAAAACCTGAAAAGACTTATATGAACTGATGCTGAATGAAGTGAGTAGAACCAGGAAACCATTGTACACAGTAATAGCACATTGTACAATGACTGACTTTGATAGACTTAGCTCTTCTTAGCAATGCAAGGCTCTAAGACAACTCCAAGAGATTCATGAAGGAAAATGCTGTACACATCCAGAAAAAGAACTATGAATACAGATTGAAGCATAGTATTTGCTCTCCATTTTTTTGTTTTCATTTTTGTTTCTTCTTTCTCGTGGTTTCTCCCATTGGTTCTAATTCTTCTTTACATATTATATACCATCTTGGCACAGTAAGCATACAGTACAAATGTAAACACTGTATACAGGAGACATTGTACACAATCAACCATGACAGACTTAGCTCTTCTCAGCAATGCAATGATCCAAGATAATTCCAAAAGACTCATGATAGAAAATGCTATCCACACTCAGAGAAGAAAACTATGGAGTCCGAATGCAGATCAAAGCATGCTATTTTCATTATTTTTTTGTTTTTGTATCTTTTCCCTTCTGTTCTATTTCTTCTTTCACAACAAGATGGCCTCTTTCCATTTTTTAAATAGAGGACAATGGAGACATCCTTAGTCTCCTGGGGGATAACTTCCTTTTTGCCATATAATCTGGAAGTTTCAGTCAACCTCTGTACAAGTAATACATAAGCAACTGCCTTATAGATTTCTACTAGGATAAAATCAATACCAGGAGCTTTGTCAAGTGAGAGGGGCATGATGGCATTCCTCTTCAGTCCAAGGTTCATATAGAGAGGAGCTAATTATGGTGTATGTGTGTTCCTTTTATTTGTCCTAAATCTGCTCCTGGAAAGTTTCAAATAATGCTCCCTCACTCAGCTACACTGCAATTTGGTGAAAATGGATAGCCGCATGCCCAAATGACTTTGTACACTTTGATCTTATCTTGACTCCGCCTTTGACTGGCCTGTCTGCAGAGATATATAAGATTTTTTTGTCTGCCTTGTACAGCAGCCCACACACTCACTGAATTGTTTGAGCTGCTCTTTCCTGAGCTTTCTTTCCTGATTCCACCCCCACCCACCTACCCGGATATATGTGCCAGGGGCAGCAGCCAGAAGTCTACATATACTCCAAATACAGGTGTGCCAGGCTTGAGTTTGAGCATTTGCTCTGGTGGGCTATATAGGCCAACGGCACCAAAGCAGGAAAGAACACTTGGGGACCCACAGCGCAGAACAGTTTGGCAATACTTGTCCCAGGGATACCAAGCCAGAGTGAGACACAGGGGGAATCATCTGTTTACCTCCCATTAGTAGGTTTGCAGATTGTTAGAATGCCTTCCAAGTCAAATCAACAAGCGTGTAAGTACCAGGCACTGTGCTAACCAGCAGGAAGCACCTTCCAAAGTCAGGAAGAATGATCACCCAAGGCACCATAGAAGAAAAATGAACCAATTTTTATATCCATAGTTCAAAGACAGGAGAGACCAGAAAACACAGCCAAGGAGAAAGTAAAAAATGAATGATAGATTTGTTTTTGTACTTTGATTTTCAAAATGACTGATTTTTGTAGGGGTCTGGGAAGAAACAAAAGAAACAGGGGGACTGGAATGAAAGAACGTTAAAGCTAGGAGTGACTGAGAGATCATCTGGTCCAACCCATTTTACAGATGAGTTAATTGAGGTCCAGAGAGACAAGTGGCTTACCTGGTGTCAAGTCAAATAATAATGGGGCCCAGACTAGAAGTCAGAATTGTTGTGACCTAACCTTCTTTCATTACATTCATTAAAGAGTAACAAGAAGTGATTGTTTGGGGGCTGTCTGAACTTGTACTTCCATTAGTATAGGAAAATCAGAAAGTTGATGCTCCCCTCATCGATCAGAAACTCATCTTCAACTTACAGATTTAGAGAGTTTCTTGAAGGCACGGAGAATTTAAGATGGCCATGGTCACTCAGATATGCTTCAGAGATGGGATCTGACCCTAATCCTAAAAAAAATAGCTTAGAAGGCTGTATCTCATTTGACCCTTAAGACATACAAGTCAGAAAAGTAAGTAAAGAGTATTGGTTTTGGATTCCTGGGATCTAGGTTCCAGTGATACTTGGTCTCTATCCAGCCCTCAGTTTCTTCATCGGTAAAAGGTCCCTTCTTGGTCATGGGTTCTTAACCTGGAATCCATTACCTCGTTGTTGTATTTTTTACCATTTTGAGAGCTATCTTTCAATTTAATCACTTTCCTCTTTACTCTTGCATATTACGTTTTAAGCATCTAAAAACAAGATTCCAACTTCACCAGACTGCCAATGGATCCACAACACAAAAGAGATGAAAAACCCGTGCTCTGCTTCTGATCCTGTGACCTTATGCTTTCATGGCCAGAGGAAAGGGTATGAATTCTGGGCTCAAAAAACCTGGTTTCACAGCCTCTCACTCAACCTTACAATACATGTGACTTGAGTCAACTGACTCAACCTCTCTGGTCATCAGGTTCATCATCTGTAAAACGGGAGATCTAGACTAAAGTTCCCTTCCAGCTCTAGAGCTATAAGCCTAGAACCCTAAATTCTAAAACCTAGAATCTGTGTGGCCCCAGGCAAATCACTGCGTCTCTCTGTAAAATGCTTACTCCTCATCTGTAAAATGAGGATGTGGAAAAATTGAATTAGATGAACTCCAAGGTCCCTTCCAACCCTAAGCTAGGTAAAGTGAATCCCTCTAACTATGCCCAGATCCAATCCCCTCCTGCCTCCTTCAGGAATCACTTGCCTGCCCCTGGCCCTGCCCCTGGCCCTGCCCTAGCCTCCCTCCTACAAACAAAAGTAGGATCTACATAAGCCAGTGTTCTGCTGGTAAAGCCCTTGAAGGATCACTCAAGCCTTGTTGTTATTCAGTCATGTCGGTTGCATCTGACTCTTCTGATCCCATCTGGGGCTTTTTTTTGGCAGATACAGCAATGGTTTATCATTTCCTTCTCCAGGTTATTTGGCAGATGAGGAAAGTGAGACAAACAAGGTTAAGTGATTTGCCCAGGGTCACACAGCTAGGAAGTATCTGAGGTCAGATTTTAACTGAAGTCTTTCTGACTTCAGGCCTGGCACTCTATCCACTGCTCCACCTAACTGCCCCAGTCCAGGGCCACTGCCATACTAAGAGGCATCCAGGGAATTCCTTTACTACCCTAGAAAACTCCCTAAAATCCCCAAATTAAAAAAAATATTCCTACAAGTCATTTCCCAATTGATGAATGGTCAAATGATATGAACAGTCAGTTTTCAGAAGAAGAAATTAAAGCCACCTACAGTGATAAGAAAAAATTCACTAAATCACTACTGATTAGAGAAATGCAAATCAAAACAACTCTGAGGTACCACATCACACCTATGAGACTGGCTAACATGACAAAACAGGAAAATGATAAACACTGGAGAAGATGTGGGAGAATTGGAACACTAAGGCATTGTTGATGGAGTCGTGAACTAATCCAACCATTCTGGAGAGCAATTTGGGACTATTACCAAAGGGCTATAAAACTCTGTATACTCTTTGACCCAGCAATACCACTTCTAGATCTGTGTCCCCAAGATATCATACAAATGGGGAAAGTACTCACATGTACAAGAATATATATAGCAGCTCTTTTTGTGGTGGCAAAGAATTGGAAATTGAGGGGGTGCCCATCAGTTTGAGAATGACTTAACAATATGTGGTATATGAATACTACTGTGCAATAAGAAATGATGACCAGGTAGACTTCAGAAAAACATGGAAAGATGCATATGAATTGATACTGAGTGAAGTGACCAGACCTTGGAGAACATTGTCCATATTAACAACAACATTGCGTGATGACTGACTTTGATAGACTTAGCTCTTCTCAGCAATGCAAGGGTCCAAGACAATTCCAGAAGACTCATGATGGAAAATGCTGTCCATATTCAGAGAAAGAACTATGTAATCTAAATGCAGATTGAAGCATATTATTTTCTCTCTCTTTTTTTCTACTTTTGTTTCTTCTTTCTCATGGTTTCTCCCACTGATTCTAATTCTTCTTTACATATTACACACCATCTTGGGGTGGGGTAGGGGAGAGATGGGGAGAAAATTTGGAACTCGTAACCTTATGGAAGTGAATGTTGAAAACTAAAAGAAAATAAATGAAAGGGGAAAAAAAGATTCTTTCTGTCTAAAGCAGGGGTGGGGAACATGTGGCCGCAAGATCACATGTGGCTCTCTAGGTTCTTGGGTACAGCCTTCTGACTGAGTCCAAGTTTTACAAGACAAATTATTTTATTAAGAGAATTTGTTCTTTGAAGTCTAGATTTAGTCAAAACGTCGTACTTGAGCACTTAGAGGGTCACATGTGGCCTCAAGGCCATAGGTTCCCCACCCCTGGTGTAGAGTATTATACTTGGGAGGCATCTAAAAAAATTTTATTGAACTTAATCATTTAACTGGACTCAGACACTGACTAGCTGTGTGACCCTAGGAGAGTCATTTAACCCCATTTGCCTCAGTTTCCTCATCTTTCAAATGAGCCAGAGAAGGAAATAGCAAACCACTCCAGTATCTTTGCCAAGAAAACCCCATATGGGGTCATAAAGAGTTTAATATAATTGAAAAAACAAATGAACAAATATTTAATTTAGTATAATGTTTTCTAGAAGACTCTTATTCAAAGTCAAATATGTCACTCTGGAGAAGTCCTTGCTACCCAAATGACCCCATGGATCAAATGATCAGTTTCTATTATCAGGAAAACTAATAGCGCCAATACTTGTGCACATACACACACACACACACACACACACACACACACACAAACACACAAACACACATATACAGAGTCCGGAAGAAGAATCTCCTCTCATTGACACCTTGTGCATACTGCTTATAGGACCACTTTCTATTTGCAGCCCTTTGCTAGCAACCAATTCCTAGTCAACAACAATTGCTAAACTGGGGTCACAGAGGAGAACCCAGGAAACAACAAGGCAATTTCTTTAAAATCTAGAAAAGGACTGATTGAAATGTAGAAAACAACAGCAACTAGAAGACTTTACAAGCAGTACAGAAAAGCAGCTGGGGAGTGGGATACTGTTCTGCAAGTGAAAAAAATAAAAGAAGAAACTGAGGCAACTGGCACAATTTTGTTATTTTTTTAACCAAACACAGAATTTCATTAGTATCCAGAACTCCTAGTAAGGAAACTCCCTTGACCAAAGTGGAACTGGTCTGTAATTATGGTATTAGAACAGAGGTTCTTGGGGGATGGAGCCAAGATGGCGGCGTAGGAGCAGCAACATATCGCAGTTCTCATATAGCCACCCCAAAATACCCATAAAATATGACTCTAAACTAATGCTAGAACTCCAAAACGCACACAAATATACTTTCCACTAAAGTCAGCTCGGCTGTGAGGAACCATATCAGCACTGAGAACTGAAACCAGCCTGGCCTGAAGCTCTGGCTGAGCCCCAGGGGTGGCTGGACAACAGGAGTCGAGCCCCGGCTGGAGCCTCGGGTGCACGGATTGGCGGCAGGTGCTGCAGTGTTCAGAACTAGGGCAGTGAGGCTTGCGAGGTCATGGGAGAAAAGTGGTCCAGCCGAAATGCCTCCAGGGCTGAGAATCGAAAGGCAGAGGTTCTGCACCCGCCTCCACATTGCAGTTTTAGCGCCCTCGGCTTGCGGACTGCAGGGGGACCAAGCGATTGTTCAGAGGCCAATTGCTCTCGCGTTGAGCGGCCTGGATCCGGATCGCGGTCTTGGGTTTTGGTCTTATGGTCCTTTTTCCTTCAGCGAGCC
>CM053581.1:412616847-412631968 GCA_028627135.1 Pseudochirops cupreus
TTTTTTTTTTGCTTTTTTTTTTGGAGGGGGGAAGGCAGGGCAATTGGGGTTATGTGACTTGTCCAAGGTCACACTGCTAGTATGTGTTAAGTGTCTGAGGCCACATTTGAACTCAGGTCCTCCTGGATCCAAGGCCAGTGCTCTGTTCACTGCACCACCTAGCTGCCCCCAATTAACCATCTTTCAATGAAAATTTTTCTAAAATATAAAGCATCCTTTACTTCCCCAATTTTTTTTTTCAGAATAATAATAACAAATGTGAGTCAGGAGATTTGGTGGGTGAAAATGCCCAAAAAGATCTGGAAGGATCTTTCAGAAATCATTTCCCCAGCAAAGCACCCTCTGAGTGTTTGAAAACTGGGTCATCAGGTTATCCTGAGGGGAGGTGGCAATCCTGGCTTTCCCACACTCACACTGAAAGTTTAATAATTGGCTAGTTCTCACAAAACTTGCAGTTCTCTCATTTTTGTTACTTTCCCAAAGCTAGAAGCAACCAAGCTCAGGGGCACCCTGGAAAAGTCCCAGGGGGAAGTAGAATACTTCCTGATCAAACTGAAGAAAAAGAAGGGAAATTCAAAGGCATAGGAGGAGAAGACAAAGAAAGGTTTTTAAGTGGGGGTAGAAAAAGTCTCTTTTCCCCCACTTATTAAGTATATAACTTGGGTCAACTTACTTAACCTCTCTAAATTTCATTTTACTCACCAATAAAATGAGAGGCTAGACTACGTGGCCCTAAGATTCCTCCGGGTCCGTCTATGATTCTATGATCAACATGCAGCCATACTGGGACTGTGTCTTTCCTGAAACTATTCAATTTGCACTACGCCTAACACACTGGCTGGGAAAGGTCTTGGAGGAGACAAAGTTGGAAACAGACAACTGAGTAATGGATTATTTTATTACATATTGATTATTCCTTTGAATGATTCCAAGCCAAAAGAATAAAACATTGTATACAGTACCCAACCACTCCCATCTGTTCCCACAGAAAGTCAATTCCATTCTGCCAATATCACTTGACTAAGGCTCAATGAAATATACAAAAATGAGGGAGGAGCCAGGATTTCTGGTAGATGGGTGCTCATGAGCTAATTCCAATTGTGTAAATCCATGCTAACAATGCCTTTAAAATTAAAGTGATGAGTGAAGCCATCTAAGCAGAGATAGAGCTGAAAGACAGAGATTTGCCCAATCTTGAGGACCATAGAGTTTCATGCTTTCCTAGCCTTTAACCTTTATCAGGGTGAAGCCCATAGCTATTCGTGCAAATATATATATTATATATAATAATTTAGGCATATATATATGCCTAAAATAGTCACTGTGATTTATGAGCTTCTGTTGTATAAAATCTATCTTCTCATTGATTTCCATTTTTTAAAAATATAAAGTATGTCATGTCCTTGCACGGGGAAAAAATTTAGCCTAAAATGATACAAATCAGACCTCTAAAATCCCGTACTTTAAAACAATAACCTTTCAGAAAACATAATCAATAATAGCTGACATTGATTTGAAGTCCTTTAAAGTTTGCAAAGCACTTTCACATACATGATTTCATTTTATCCTCCCTGGTGGAGGAGGGTAGATCCTGCAGGCATTACTATCCCTATTTTTCAGATGAGAAAAATGAAGTTTAGAAAGGTTTATAGTTTTGTCCATAGTCACACAGTTAATAAATACTGCAGGTAGGATTTGAACCCAAGTCACTCTCATAAAAGAGAGACAGTATTAGTACATGAATGAAAACTGATGAACTCCAACTCTAGTGGTTTTTCTGTTATATACTATCAAAAATAATAATGCTGTATTACATTTAAAGTGTCACAAAATAAGGTAAAAATAAAAATATAATAAAATAGCAGAAACCTTGACAGTATTTCCCTAAAGTAATAAGATAGCTAGCTAAATCCCCAACTAATTCAATTAAACAAGTATTTTATCGATGACCCACACACACCAATCACCCATACACATTAAGGCGTTATGCCAGATGTAAAAATGTACAGAGATGAATACAACACTTTTCCTAGCCCTTGAGCAGATTATAATCGAGGAGAGAGAGGAAAAAATATGTGTGGACAAATAAGTAGAATAAAAGGCCAAATGCAAAAGAAAGGAAGAGAAATTCTAAGTTCAATGACATTTCCAAAAGGTAAATCTCATGTCTGGTCACGAAGAACATGGAAGATTTCATGCAAAGGTGGCATTTGAGCTGGGTGACACAACCTGTCTCAAGCAACTCTAACATTTCTAACTATGTTCCAGATCATTTCTTCCCTTTAAAAAAAGTGTATTTTTCCTATCAGGTGAATGTATTGACCTTGTTTTAAAGACTTTTTTTCCTAGTTAATTCTAGATGGAAGGATCCTTGGACAGAAAGGAAGAGCAAAAATCAGCAGTACACCAACAAGCATTTATTACATGCCAGACACTGTGCTAAAGGGCAATCATGGTCATCCTTGTTTTCATGATTATCCTCTCCCCTCAAGTATCACCCATCAATTACTTTAAAGGCTGGTTCACAGTTACTAATTCAAAATGTTCTCTCTCTCCAAAATAATAAGTGCATTTAAATGTTTGCTGAATCAAAATGAATTGAAATAACTGAAATCTCAAGAAATTTTCCCCCAAATAAATAATTTTAATTTTTTTTCTTAAAACAGATCAATTGGGGTGGCTAGGTGGCACAGTGAATAGAGCACCAGCCCTAGAGTCAGGAGGACTTGAGTTCAAATCGAGCCTCAGACACTTAATATTTACTAACCATGTGATCTTGGGCAAGTCACTTAACTCCAATTTCCCTGCCCTCCACCCTCCAAAAAGAAAAAACAAAACATAATTTTTTTAAGTTCAAAATTCCATAAAAACACATTTAAGAACTACTTTCATTTAGACCAAATGACACATATAACTTAATAAGCTCAAAATGGACATATGACCTGAATAGTAAACATCTTATAAAAGTGAGAGGAGAGTCAGGTAAGGTTTCACATATATAGCTGGGGAGGGTGGAGGACAGCTGTATTCTTAACCAAATGAGGAATAAAGAAGATTATCAAAATAACTCTTAGGGTACAAAATTTAAAAGTTTTTTGCATAGATAAAACCAATGCATCTGGAATAAGAAGAGAAGCTGATGATTTGGGGGTAGGGAGGATCTCTGCCTCAAAACTCTTTGAAAAGAGTTCAATATCCAAGATATATATATAGAGAGAGAAATATATAAATGTATAAAATCACTAGTCATTCCCCAATGGACAAGTATTCAAAGAACATAAACAAACTTCTCAAAAAAATTATAAATCATAAGCAACCATTGAAGAAATATTCCAAATCATTCATAAGCAGAGAAATGCCAATCAAAATAACTTCAAGGTTTACACACATCAAATTAGCAAAGATAATGAAAGATGGTGGTAACATTGGAAGGGCTGAGGAAAGACACGCATGTTTGGTGCACTGGTGGTAGAACTGTGAATTGGTCCAATCATTCTGGAAAGCAATATGGAATTATATTGAGTTGGATATACTCTGTACCTTCTGTGAAGACTGCTCGGAATAAGAAGGGAAAATATCTGGAAACCAGAGATAGAAATTATACAACTTAGGACCTCTCCCCCTTCCCTTGCTGTCGATTAAGCCCTTCAGGAATTTTAGGAATCTCTTAGACCCTCCCCTTTCAAGTTGGCATTTGCCAAATAAGGACATGAACTGGTTTCCTGGTTGCCTGTCCCACCTCACAGCCAACAGGAGATAGTGGCAGGCTTCTTTGTTATCCACCACTGGATTAGATTTTGCACGAAGGCTGAGAACCTATCTCCCAGCCAATGGAAGAAAGGACAGCCAGAGGGGTGGGGTGGAGAGCTTGACTGAGTTAGGGTATAAATTCTTGCTCTGTCTTTTGTAACATGCCTTGATACCCACCATGGAGAGAACTGCCCTCTTCCTGAAGGGGAAGAGAATAAAACTTCCTGTTCCTTCCTCAAGATACCTCTGACTTTTGATTTTTCTTGGGCTGGGGATTTTTGGGGTCCCCATACCCCACACAGATTTGGAGGCTCATCTGGGATCCCCCCACACTTGTGAGTTACTACTCCCCACTTCAGTCTTGAGGCAGGTGCCCTCCAGAGACTTCTCCAGTGGTCTCTGGACTTAGACCAGGAATTTTGGCTCCATGTGGGTAAAGTCCCAGAGAGAGGAACTTTTGGGAGGAACAGGAACATACAGAGAGGAACTAGGAAACTCCAGCCAGCTGGTGGGAAGAGAGGACAGTCATGCATATTGGGTGCTCCTAGGTGGTGACTCTGGAGGAAAACATGCGCATGAACAGAACAAGGTCATGATATCACAGATTTAGAGCTGAAAAGGACTTTAGAATCTATTCACATCATTTAACAGATGAGGATGAGAAGGTATAGATGGGTCATCATTTGTACTGATTGTGGGAATCCCCCCATTGGTGACATCACAGACTCTTTGAAGGACTGAAGCCTACTTGAACAACAGAGTTATCTAAGGTATTAGATGGGCTGCCTCTGCTACCTATACATGCTAAGTGCTGTCCATGGTGGGAACAGAAAATGGTCTTTCTGACTCCCCAACACTCTATACAGTGGTTAATAGAGCTGGCAAAGAGAAAGCTTTTTCCAATCAGTCTCACTTTACCTCATTTCCTTCTGAAACACAAAAACAAAAACAACAACAACCACTAGCATTTATGTAGTACTTTACATTTTACAAAGCACTGTACATATATCATCTCATTTGAACCTCACAACAACACTGTGAGGAAGAAGTTATTAGTATCCCTCTTGTACATATCGGGAAACTGAGGCTGATACAGGTTTGACTTGACTAGGGACACAGAGCTAATAATTATCTGGGGCAGAATTCAAACTCAAGTCTTCCTGACTCCAAGTCCAGCAGCCTTATCCAACCTTATCTTATCTTAACCAAGTCTTACCTCAAAGGTCAACAATACACCTCTTGTAAATTATAAATTATAATTTGTTATGTTATAAATTATAATTTATTATGAATTTTATAAAAATGTTAAATGAAATGACATCTAAAATGGTCTCAATGTTTCACTACACAATAACAATGAGACTGTACATTCCATAAAAAAGAATATCAAGAGATGAATGGTAGAAGACAGAGTCTTCAAGGAGATAGCAGGCTGGCTGGCTATTACATGGACCATCTGCTCTTTGGTTTCCACATAGAAATGGAATGGAATAAGAGAACAAAAACTATAGAGTTTTGGGAATTACTAATTTCCACTCTCAGAATCACAGAATCAGAAAGGTACTTGAGACATCAGAGGTCCTTTAGTTCAACCCATTTGAGATTTTGGACCAATTGCCCAGTGGTCAGTGGATCATATGTCAGAGGTGATCTAATATAAATAACCCCCTCATTTTCCAGTTGAGAAAATGAAGCCCAGATACGTTGTGCTTTCCCCAACATCACCCTGGTAAAGTGGCTACAGTGAGTCTCGGAAGAAAGAATGCTCATTCAACAAGCTATCAGCATCACCCAAAAAAAAGTCTTTGTTATGGTACATGGGACTGCACTGTTGCAGCATATTAGATGCTGCTTGCTATAGTAGAAAATATATGAGAAAGAATCAAAAGATTCCCAGCTCTAATCTAGCTATGTGACCTCAAGCAAGGTCACTTCTTAGCATTTCCATCCATAAAATGAGGAATTGCACTAAAATTTCAGTGTCCCTTTCCAGCTTTAAAAAAAAAAAAAAAAGAGTAACACCGAATTTTGTCATGGAACTACCAGAAGGTTGTGGTTTGGCTCCTTTGGGACATCTCCCCTAGGACAAGAGTAAAATGAACCTGAGTTCAAATCCAATCTTAGACACTTACTAGGTATATAACCTTGGTAGGCAAGTCACTTCACCTCTGTCTGCTTCAGTTTCCCCATCTGAAAAAATGAGAATGATAATAACACCTATCTCCCAAGGTGGTTGTGAGCATCAAATAAGATAGTGCCTGGCACATAGCAAGCGCTATCTAAATATTAGCTGTTATTAATATTGTTATTATTATTACCATTAAATGTGTAAGATTCTTTGAAAGAATCATGGAATATGGGAATTGGAAGGGATCTCAGAAACAATAGTAAGACTAACTACTATTTCTATAGCACTTGAAGGTTTGCACAGCACTTTCCAAATACTATCTCATTATGTCCTTACCACAACCCAAGGAGGTGGGTACTATTATTATCCTCATTTTACAGATGAGGAAACTGAAGCTACATGGTTTTTATCTGAGGCAGGATTTTAACAGGACTCTCCCTGACCCCAGATCTAGAGCTCTACCACACAGCTTCCTAGTCTAACAATCTAAGTCAACTTATATAGAAAGAATTCTCTCTCCCACACTCTCAGGAAGTGATGATCACCTGGCTCATTGCTCAAAAACCTCTAGTGACAAGGAACCCACTAGCTTCCCCAATTTTGATCATGGAGTCATAAATTTAGAAATGGAAAGGACTTTGGAACTCAAGTCCAATCTACACATTTTAAAGCCAAGTGCTTTACATACGATCTCATTTGATCCTTAGAACAATCCTATGAAGTGGTTACTAATAATATCTCCATTTTATAAATGGGGAGACAGAGACTGTGGTTGCTAAGTGCTGTCCATGGTGGGAACAGAAAATGGTCTTTCTGACTCCCCAACACTCTATCCATTTGCCAAACAGGGATATCTTTAATTATGGGGAAATCATTTCCTACAATCAAGACTAAATCCTATTCTTCTTGGGGGCATCACTTGATCATCTTAACTTCACACTATCTGACTACTATTGTTCTGAGTCAGTGAGGTGGCACAGTGGATAGAGTCAGATACTTGGAGTCAAGAAGAACTGAGTTTAAATCCTGCCTTGGACATGTACAAGCTCTACAACTCTGGACAAAGTCAGTTTCCCTATCTATAAAATGGGGATATCATTCATTAGTATCTACTTCATAGGATTGTTGTAAAGATCAAATAAGAACATATGTAAAGGCTTTTGCAAACCTTAAAGGGTTACTCTGCCATACTTAAATCTAATTCACATGCAAGTCGAGACATTACCCTCATCATATCATTGGTCCTCTTTGAGTACAAAGGAGGAAAAAGAAGAACAAGTACTATTTATTATCAAATCAGTCTCTGTGACATCTACCCATTGTTCCTGCCAGGCAGAACAAAGCTAATCCTTCTTCTGTAACAGTCCTTCAAATAACTGAAAACAACTATTATAGTCTCCTCCCCAAAACCAAGTCTTCTCATCTCTAGGATAACTATCCCATTTCCTTTCAACTGAGCCTCGTAGGACATGAACTGGAGAAACGTGAACCAGACTTGTTTACTCTCAAGTGTGTTTACCCTCTGTTGCTCAAAGTGGGTTGTATCTAATAGGTATAGTGATAGAACCGTGGTCACTCCTAGGCAAGGGCTTGAATTAATCAGTTGCAATCTTTCCATAATAGTCTAAGGAGGATGAATGACATTTTCGGGACTTCTCTAATCAAGCCACAGGGCAGAGAGACCATCATGGTCACAGTGATCTCACCAACCCTGGCTGGAGCCTTCTCCTGATGCCTGAACTCCTCCATCCAGCTTCCACTCTCACCTAGGTGCAGAATCCCTCACCATCTTGGCATCTGCTGTGCCGATTAGATTATAGATTCTCAGAAAAAGAATTTAAGCCCTTTTCTTGCTTTACTTGGAGTGAAAATGTTGCAGTGAGACACAATCACTTTTGTGATTTAAAAAAAAAAACCTTTGCTAAACAGTGAGTAGAATAACAAGGTGAAAGATATATGGCCTTATAAAATATTAATATTCTGTTGGATTTTTATCCCTTTTTCAGTACTAAATATGGCCAATAACCATACATGCTCTCTCTCTTTTAGTTACTGAGCAGGTGTGCAGGTAACTGGTTACCAAGACAACATATTGGCTAGGGATTAGAGCAGACACTTGTATAGACATAACTGAATAATGCAAACCTCGTTAAGTGATACATTTTTCATTATTCTCATATTGCATCCTATACAATACTCCTTTTTTCCCATCTAATGTATATATCCCTTTTAAGAGACTTAAAGATGCCCAGTGGTCAGATATTTCTCTTTTTTTAATTAAAAAGCAATGAAAACTCCAGGAATTCATTATCTTCTTTTTCATCTAAGTGAAAGAGTTACCGACCTGAACATCTGTTCAACACCTATTGTTATGTTTAGAAAGAATCATTACCAAATAGATCCAATACTAAATGAAATGTGATAGCATGTGTGAACTTTGCCAATGATATGTATGTCTACTGTTCCTGCAGGTTAGGAACTGGCCCATTCTGCTCATTTATGTACTCAGTCAAAATTGAAAATGTATCAAATGTAGTTTTTTAGCCTCGGTTTTGGTTTTGTATCTTTCCCAATGCCCTGGAGTCTCAATAGTATACACCCCCACTTTCTCAAAGAATGCATTTAAAGACACCACTCAATCAATCAATAAGCATTTATTGAGTGCCTACTTTATGCCAGCCATTGAGGGATGAAAACTTAACCAGTCAGTTCACCGCCATGGGGGATTTCCAGGTGAGTAACTCCATCTACCAGTGCAGAGCAGGACACTTTTTCTGCAGCCAAGAGTCTTAGGGAGTTATCTGGAGCATTGAGAGGTTATGTGACTTGTCCAAGGTCACACTGCAATATATTTGTGGGAGGTAAGATTGAACCCAGGACTGGAGGGGAGGGGGTCTAGCTTTGAAGCCAGCTCCTATCCACTATACCGTGTTTCCCCTCTAGACCCGAGGACATACAGACAAAAAGAGGATAGTCCCTAGCCTCAAGGACATTAAATCATATTGGGAGAGGGAACATATACATAAATGAGTAGATACTAAAATGTAAATGTTCTTAATTTGTGTGCATCTCTTCTTCATGCTCTACACCTCATGATATAGGCTCCATCCTCCCTCCTTCAATCTCATCTTTTTCTTTAAATATTAGTCTATTTTTTAGGCCCATAACAAAAAGCAAAAGAAGGACACTGCCAAGGAGAAAGATATCTGACAACTGTGAATGCCAAAAGCTGTAAAAGAGAGGGAGGAATGAAGGAAAAGAAGGAAGGGATGGAGGGAAGGAGGAAGAGTGGACAGAGAGAGGGAAGAGAGGGAGGGATGCAGGAAAGGAGGAGGGAAGGGAGGAAGAGAGGGAGGGAAAGAAGGAGAGAGGAAAGAATGGAGGAAGGAAAGAGTGAAGCAAGTAAAGAATGGAGGAAGGAAAAATGGAAAGAAGGGAGGGAGGGAGGAATAAGAGGGGCAGGATGGACAGAGAGAGGAAGGATAGAAGGACAAAAGAAAGAAGGATGGAAGGGAGTAAGGGAGGGAAGGAAGGAAGGAGAGAGGAAATAATGGAGGAAGGGAGGAAAGAAGGAAGGGAGGGAGGAAGGAAGGCATTTTTTTAAAGAAAATTCACTCCTATGCAAAAATAGAATAGTGAGGGGGATTTAGTCTTGATAACACCACTATAATTTTTTTTCTTTAATTTAGGATTAAATATAATACATATAGCTCACTAATGTTGTATTACAAATATTACTGGTACATTTTTCCAAATTTTCTGGAAACAAGACAGCAAAACTCTGTCACATTTATGAAAATTCATAAAAAATCAACTTATCTTTCATCACCTTCTTTGGTAGCAAGGTGATGCTTCAAGTGTATAAAATTGCTTGCCTCAGAGAACTGAGCAGTAGATACCTCCTTCTAACCTTGTGGCTTACTGAACCTCAACATGACAATTTCATAATATCTCAAACAGCTTTGTAACTGTATCTATTATTTATGATTCAGCATCTTCAAATTGATCTAAAGTACACTTAGCACATTTTTCCACATCTCTGAAAGTACAGTGGATGGAAATATTGGGAGAAGGAAAAGGAGGAGAAACCGTTCAATAACTCTCACCTCCTTTCCCCACCCCCTCTTCAGGAAAGGATCATCATACCAAGGAGAGAAAGCACTGGTGTTGGATTTCTTGAAATAAGGATTCTCTTTTATATACATGTATTTATGTAGACACACATAGTATGTATGTGCATGTGTATATACAGACATACCTCAGAGATACTGCAGGTGCAGTTCTAGACCATAACAATAAAGCAAATATTGCAATAAAGTGAGTCACAAATTTTTGGTTTCTTAGTGTATATAAAAGTTATGTATACTATAGACTATTAAGTATGCAATAGTATTATCAAAAACCTGAATTGTATACTTTAATTTAAAAATACTTTATTGCTTAAAAAAATGGCTAATCTTTTTGCTGGAAGATGGTCTTGCCTCAATGTTGATAGCTTCTGATTGACCAGGCGATGGGTGCAGAGACAAAAACAAAGCTTGCCTCTTTGACTCTTCCTTTCACTTGAACACTTAGAGACCATTATAGGGTGATTAACTGGCATCATTTCAATAGTATTGTGTCTCAGGGAATAGGAAGGCCAACGAGAGGGAGATAGGGAATAAATGGCTGGTCAGTGGAACAATTAGACAACATCTTATATGTGTGCGGCTCAAGGCACCCCAAAATACTTGCAACTGCAGCATCAAAGATGACTGACCACAGATCAGCCTCACAGACGTAAAAATAATGAAAGAGTTTGAAATATTGCAAAAATTACCAAAATGGGACAGAGATAAGATATGAGCACAAGATACATAGGAAAATGGTGCCAACAGATTTGTTTGATGCAGGGTTGCCACAAACCTTTATTTTGCAAAAGTCTCAAAAACTGCCAAATGCAATAAAGAAAAGCCGGCTATGCCTCTGTGTGTGTGTGTGTGTGTGTATGTGTGTGTGTGTGTATTGACAATTATATCGATTTACATACAGGATTCTTAATCTTTTCTGTAACATAGGCCCCTTTGGCAGTCTGCTATAACCTTTAGACTCCTTGTCAGAATGCTTTTAAATGCATAAAATAAAAGACATAAAACAACAAAGGAAAACAATTATATTAAAATCTAGTTATCAAAACATATTTTTAAAAAGAAAAAAATTAGTTCGAGGCCCACAGGTTCACCGCTATGAAAGCAAAATGTGTTTAGAGTGGGTTCGAATCCTGACCCTCGTCCAGTCCCTTAAGCTCTCCGTGGCTGTTTCCTCATCTGTAAAATGAGAGTAATAACATCTGTTTCTTACAGTTGCTGTGAGGATCAAAAAAGATACTACATGAGCAATACCGTGCAAAAATTAAAGCCCTGAATAAACGCTAGCCGTCAGCTGTTATTGTTTGCTTGTTTTGTTTCTAATTCATGATACAAAACAAGCATTTCCACCACATAGTTCAATATAAAAGATTGATTGCACATGAAACTACAAATCCACCATGCACAACTTGTTATTCCCTCCAAATACACAATAAAGTTATTTTTCCCCCTCTTTTTTTCTTCTTTCCTTCCCTCCCCCACCCTAGGGATGGCTACCATTAGACACAAATAAGTATATATGTAAAGATGTTAGTCATTATTACTGTCGGTTAGCCTAATCACCATCATCATCATCTTCATCTCTTTGGGCCCTAGCTTGAAGCTCGGAGTAAGCGTTCATAGCAATATTTATTTTTAAAAAAGACAAATTGGAACTGACTTTTAAAAATCAAATGCTGAAATGGATAATTAAATTTAAATGATTTTGCACAAAGTCAATGCAACCAAGATTAGAAGTGAAGCAGAAAGTCGGGAAATGATTTCTATAGCCAGTGTCTCTGAAAAAAAGGCTTCATTTCTAAAATATATAGAGAACTGAGTCAAATTTATAAGAATACAAGTCATTCTCCATGATAAATGGTCAAAGAATAAGAACAGGTAGTTTTCAGATGAATAAATTAAAGCTATCAATAGTCACATTAAAAAATGCTCTAAATCACTATTTATTAGAGAAATGCAAATCACAGCACATCTATCAGATTAGTTAACATGACAAAACAGGAAAATGATAAATGTTGGATAAGATGTAGGAAAACTGGAACACTAATGCATTGTTGGTGGAGTTGTGAACTGATCCAACCATTCTGGAGAGCAATTTGGAACTATGCCCAAAGGGCCATAAAACTCAGCATACTCTTTGATCCTCCACCAGGTCTGTATCCCAAAGAGATCCTAAACAAGGGGAAAGAACTCACGTGTACAAAAATATTTATAGCAGTTCTTTTCATGCTGGCAAAGAATTAGAAATTGAGGGGATTCCCATCAACTGAGGAATGGCTGAACAAGTTGTGGTATATGAATGAAAAGGAATACTATTGTTCCATAAGAAATTACAAGCAGGCAGAGTTCAGAAAAACCTGGAATGATTTACATGCTGAGTGAAGTGAGCAACACCAGAACACTGTACATATTAAAAGCAATATTATGCAATGATTGACTTTGTTAGACTTAGCCCTTCTGAGCAATGGAATGATCCAAGATAATTCCAAGAGACTCATGATGGAAAATGCTATCCATATCCAGAAAAAGAACTATGGAGTGTGAATGCAGACTGAAGCATAATATTTTCACTTTTTTTGGTTTTTTTTCTTTTTTGTGGTTTTCCCCTTTTGTTCTGATTCTTCTTTCACAACATGACTAATGTGGAAATATGCTTAATATGACTGTGCATGTACAGCCTACATCCGATTGCATTCCATGTTGGGAATGGGCGAAAGGGATTTAGAACTCAAAATCTCATAAAAGTGAACATTGAAAAATAAAAATAAATAATGTTTTAAACAAATCAAATTCTGGGGAATGTCATGCTTCTACCAGCATCCATTCATTCATCAAGAATGCATTCTCTCACAACCTGAAGTGAACATGGCAATGCTTTTTTCCCTTTTTCTTATTTTGCCTTATTTTAGCTTTAGTATTTGTTTGTTTTTTCTTTCCTCATTTTGTTTCATTTTAGTTTTCGTATTAAAATTTGTTTCTTTTCTTATTTTATATTTAAGTTTAAAATTTAAAAATTACAAAAATATATGTATATTCAACATCCATTAAAAAAAGAAAAAAGAATGCATTCATTATCTCCTAGGCACCAGGAACTATGCTAGACTCCAGAAATATAATGTAAGGGAAAAAAAACTCACTTCATGACTTCAAAGAGTTTACAGTCTATTATATACAGATAAATGAAAATAAAATATAGAGACAATAGATGGAAAGATGTACCTATCTCTTCTCTGCCATCATTGACCCTTAATATATCCAGTTCCTGCCTGTGAGAATCAGCAATTGCTCTGCTTTCCAGAGTGTAAAGGAGATTTCAAGGTTCCAGACTCCCAAGTCTTTGAGGTTGTTTTGAGAAAAAGCTGAGGAACCGTCAGCTATTAGATAATCCCAGCCTGAGTTTGGCTGCCAAAGTATTCTATTAAAATGAAAAATTTCACCCTGTCAACCTTTCTTTATTGAAGTTGGCTGTGATGCTCCCTTAAATTGTTTCTCTGGAGAAAACTAACCATCTCCTTTTTTTTTTCCTTTTAACCATTACAAGTACTAGCTGCAGGTAGTAACAACCTGAGTCTCATTTTCATCAGGCTGGAAGAAATTCCTCATAAATCCCTTCACAGGCAAATCAAACATGTCAAAAACTATGCCCTACATGCTGATTATGAAGAATTAAAGCTCTTCACAGAAACCTGGATTAGGCTGATACACATAAAGATATACATGTGACATCTAGAATAATGTCACATAGACAGTCACACACAGAGTAGTCTCTCAAGATGCAATCAATACCTCCCAAGGCATTAAATCTCCGAGGCTACGACAGCATGGGTCGGCATATTCTTAGCTGAAAGGTTCTCTCAGAAATCAGCCAGCTGTCTTTCTCGGAAACAAACAGAAAATCAGAGGGGAGGAAAAGGCGACATCTATAAACATGTTTTCTATAATAAGCTTTTATAGAGGAACCCAGTGAATTACAAACTAGAACCAAGCCTTCTAAATTCACGAAGTGTGCAAACACTCTACTTTGCCATGAGTACAAGTTTGCATTTCTTGAATATACAATGTTGACTCAATACAGTGCAAAAATGGCAGTTTTTGAAAGTCAGTGATAAGCCTGCACTTTTATATGCAATTAAGCAACAACACCAACCAAAAAAAAATGGGGGGATGGCAAAAGGAATTTACGGTGCTCCCCTGACATTTCAGATTGTTAATCCTCCTTTCTTCCTCTTCTTCTGCCACTACAGATATTTACATTATTGGCTAAGGGCTGTATTGGAGTTAGTTCATTTGTTTCCTCCAACAACCTGGAAAAGTCTCACTATTACAGAGAAGTCTGGGCTAATTAAAGAATGTGCCTTCTTCTGCCATAAATGATGCTATCAATGCAATTTTCCCCAGTGTTGCAAGGCAGTAAAACATCAATTCATTTAAGTGAACATTGTTGTGCAGAGAATAAGAGGAAGCCGAGACCTGGGTTCAAGATAAATTTAGGTGTGGATTTATTAAGCAAGCACATGACTGCCAGAGTGTTCACTCAAATTGGTAGTGATCAATTGGGGGTACCACTTTGTTTATAAAGGCTAAAACCACAATCAGGGAGGGGAGTTAGCAGAAGCCATGATGTACAGAAGCAAATTACAGCCATTGATTAGATCTATAGCTCAGGGCTAATTCTGGAATATGGAGCAAGGGTACAAGGATGCAATCTTCCTATGACTCAGTTGTCCCTCAGAAGAGCAGGGTGGAAGATCATAGTCAGTGCTTTCCAGAACAGGGTGGGGGTCATGGGGTAAGGGGAACTGGAGATCCCCAGAACAGGCTGGGGTCATGTTCCAGGCAAAGGGTGTGGGGACCTTGCTTGGTCAGCAGAACAGGACAGGGTGGTCATAAGCTTGCACCATAACGATTTAAGGAAAATATACAGAATGCTAATTTAAGGAAGGAGGGGGCAGGGAACTTTGCCCTGAGCAATGCCCAGACATGCCTTAAGGCTGTTTCAAGCTATGACAAGGTATGGGATAGAGACAAAGACAGAAATATAAAAGGAGCTTAATGGTGGGCCACAAATCAGGTGGTCTATAGTGACCTGGGATTTGGGTTTGGGTATAACAAACAC
>CM053581.1:412632468-412649691 GCA_028627135.1 Pseudochirops cupreus
GGCTTTTTGGGCCTCTTTAGCCCTATGAGTTAATCTATTTTTTAAGGTGTTATTTTCTTCAGTCAGGTTGTTGACTCTCTTTTCATGATTTTCTTGCATCATTCTCATTTCTCTTTCCAATTTTTCCTCCACTTCTCTCATTTGGTTTTCAAAATCTTTCTTAAGCTCCTTTATGGCCTGTAATTAGTTCATATTTTTCTTGGAAGCTTTTGGTGCAGGAGTTCTGATTGTGTTGTCTTCCTCCCATTCCATGCTTTGATCCTTTTTGTCCCCATAAAAGGAATCTAAAGTCGAATGGCTGTGCTTGCTTTGCTTCCTTTTCTTGCTCATGTTGCCAGTCAATTACTTGACTTTTGAGCTCTTTGTCACAGTGGAACTCTGCTTTCAGAGGGAAGAGCTTTGTCCTAAATCACTGGGGTTTTTGCAGATGGCAGAGCTATTAGGAGGCCACTGTCTCTTACAGCCCCCACCAGCTTTGGCTCACTGGTCATGCACCTTAGGATCATCCCCCAAGACCTCAATCCCAATCCAGGCAGGTTAAGGCAAGAGCACTTAGCCTCTGAATGATTGCTTGGTCCCCCTGCAATCTGCAAGCTGGGAGCTCTGAAGCAGCCATGTGGAGGCAGCTGCAGGGCCGCTACTTCCAAGTGCTGGATTTTTCTTGAAGAAGACTAATCTGATCTCTCACATGTCCCCTTTGAAACATTTCTCTCAACTCATATCCTATATATTATGGCACAGTAGGAAGAATGTTGGGTTTGGAACATTCTGTGATACCAACTCTGTCATTTGTCTCCTGTGTGACTTTGGCTGTCACTGAATTTCTCTAGGTCTCAGTTTCCTTCTCTGGAAAACTAGAGGGTTGGATCAGATGGGCTCTAAGAAGCCTACCAGGTATAAGTCTACAATAACTCTAATCTCATATTTTTATTATTTCAGTTGCCCTACCTTCCTAAGAGCTAAGAGCTCTCCCCTCTTCTTTCATCATCTTCATTAAACTTCAACGCATTATGGTCAAGAGTCTGTTTATGGATGACTTACCAGTTTCTTATTATTCACATACATTTGCCAATTCAGTGTTTGTTTTCTTTTTTTCTTTTTAAAAGTGCCTGTTTTTCATTTCAGCTACCTGTCTCTTAGAAGGCATTTTGGATAGATTAGAGACACTTGGAATAATGATTTCAGATTATTACATCAACACAGTTTTGATGCCTTTAGATGGCAAATGTATGTGAATGACTCGGCTTGGTAAATTCTCTTTAGGCTTGTTTTATTCTCAATTGCCTTTTGCTGTTTTGTGAGGCAATACTCCCAGACTGAAGATGTCATTTGTTCATCCATTAACATCTTAAATTTTTTGAAATTTTATTTGTTTTTGTTGGATCATTTTAAATTCAGTTTTATTTAATTTTCATTTCCAGATTTTCTCCCTCCCCCACCTATTGAGATGGCAAGAAATACAAAATCTGTTACAAATATGAAGACATGAAAAAGAAGTTCCTGCATTAAATTTATTCCAGAGATAAAAAAAGAAAAGAGAAAAGAAAAGATGTGCTTTAATCTGTACCCTGGGTCCATCAGTAATATATCTGGACATGGATAACATTTTTCATCATGAGTCCTTTGGAACTGTGGTAGGTCATTGTGTTGATTAAAATGACTAAGTCTTTCACAGTTGATTATTATTGCAACATTGCTATTACTATGTAAATTGTTCTCTTGGTTCTGCACACTTTACTTTGCATCAGTTCATAAAAATCTTCCCAGGTTTTTCTGAAACTGTCTCCTCATCATTTCTTACACCAAAGTAGTATCCCATCTCATTCATATATTATAACTTGTTCGATCATTCCTTAATTAATGGGTGAACCTTTAGTTTCCAATTCTTTGTTACCACAAAAACAACTGCTATAAATATTTTTGCCTATATGGGTCCTTTTCCTTTGTCTTTTATCTTTTTGGGGTATAAACGTAATAGCTGTATCACTGTGGGTCAAAAGATATTAAAAGTTTAATACTTTTTGGGCATACATTGAAATTGCCTTCCACCATGGTTTGCCTAGTTCACAGTTCCAGCAGTGCATTGGTGTACTTCATCTGTTGATATTTTGCAAATAAACTTCTACTCCACACTAATATTACCCTTGCATACCATGTCTTCATGATTGTGTAGACTAGAGATATCAAACTACAGGGTGCTAGCCTGGAGTGTAGCTGGAAACAGATTAAAATGTAATTGGGAAAATATTTAGCAAAATAAACAAAAATACAATACTATATAGATAACGTTAATTTGTAGTTTTTGAAGTCAATATGCTGCCAGTTTGACATCACTGATCTAGACCAGAGTATGGAGGATTAGTCAGCTGGCATGGTTTCTGAATTTTTTTTGACATTCTTATTATTTTCCACCAGTTAAATTTCTCTCATGGTTACCTCTGAAGTGGAAAGAGTGCTTGCCTTGGTGACAGAGCACTTGGGTTCCAATCCTGGCTCTGACAAATTTCTACTTGTGTGATCTGGGACAAGATACTTCCCCCCTCTGGCCTTGGTCTCCTCATTGGTAAAATGAGGGTGTTGGACTGGCTAGCCTCTGAAGTCCCTCCCAGCTCTATATTTGTCACTCTATCATCCTAAAAGTAGGACTTTGGTAGAAGCCTCCTTGAGATATTAAAGGATCAAAAGAAATGCCTTCAGGGTGAACATTGAATCCTTTGGAGAAGATTTATGGGGGAAAAAAAGAATAAAATTCACACATGACAAGAAGGAACAGGAGAGATTATCCATGTAGAAGAAACTCCCATTTGGTTACCTTTTAGCACCTTCTTACCCTGGCATGTAAGTCCCTCTCTGGTCTGCCTCCCCCTTTTCATGCTGCCCTTATATTTCCTTTCTTCATACCCCGCTTGTGTTGACAAATATGCCTTCTTATTTTATACTACTTCTCTCTCTTTGCCTTTGTAATCAGCTTCTTGCAGCTGTTGTCTTCCATGTCCAGAATGGGCATCCTCTTCATTTCTGCCCATTAAATCCTTCTCTCTCCTTTCTGGATCCCAGCATCTGCCTTCTCCTCCAGGAAGCTCTTATCCTTTAGCACCTGGTCCATCCCCTCACTTATAGTAGGCACTTAACAGATGCTTGTCAGATGGATGGTTTTGTTAATGGTAGTGGCTTCATGACTACAATATGATTGATTCTTCTGGGATATCAATAATGATCACTGTGGTCAACATTTACACCAGGCACCATGCTAAGAACTTTACTAAGATCATCTCATTTTGTCCTCACAATACTCGTGGGAAGTAGGTGCTATTGTTATCTCCATTTAACATATGGAAACTGAAGTGGACAGAAGTTAAAGTCACTTGCCTACGGTCACACAGATAGTAAATGTCTGAGATTGGATTTGAATTCAGGTCTTCCTGACTCCAGGTCCATCGCTCTATCCTTTGTGCCACCTAGCAGCTGCTGGATGGTGTGATGAAAAAAGCTATGGATTTGTAGACACAGGTCCAGGATTCATATTTTGTCCCTGCTACTTCTTTTTTTGTGTTCTAGGATGTCACATCTCTCCAGATTTCTGATTCTAAATTCTGATGGAACTTTGCTACGTCTATAGGACCCTGGGAGTCTTCGAGGGACCAAGGAAATCTTTGTGCAGTGCAGGTATCAAGATGGGGTATAATGTAGACTGGATAAAGGCCTGGAGTTGTTGGTTATTCATTAGAAAATGGCAAAGATATGAAGTCTTGGGGATTTATTATTTTCTCTTTCCTCTCCATAGATTGAAGAATCCTTTCTTCAAAAGAATCTTCCCTTCCTGTTCTTTTGCTACAACCATCGCTCGTCAATAACTTCCTTTAATGTCAAGTCCTGTTGATTTTGCTCCCAAGAGGATCTCTCCACTTTGTTCCATCCTTTCCCTTCCCACTCCCACCAGCCCATTTTGGGACCTTGTTAGTCCTTCCCTGGACTCATTCATCTTTATATCCCTACAATGCCTTGCACATAATTGACATTTTGAATGAATGAGTCTGTATCAGCTTCAGATTCAGGACTTGTGCTGTTTCTTCAACAGAACCTGTCTCTTCATATATTGAGATATTTCAACATGTTGACCCCAATCACTTAAAATTCTTCAACTGGTTAGAATTTTTTTTAGTCTCATTCCCTCTTCTCATGTCCTGATTTTAGTTCTCTTTTCACCCAAGATTTCAATCTTGAAACCTTCCTTGGTTCTTTAATCTTTCTCATCTTATATCTAATCAGTTGTCAAGTCTCATGAATTCTCATGAGTTCCTTGAGAGCTGGGACTATCTAGCTTGTTCTGTTTCTATTTCAGTGCTTAGCCTAGTGCTTGGCATATAGTAGGCTTTTAATAAGTGCTTTTCTTTCATTCATTCTTTCTTTCTTTCATTCATTCATCCATTCACTCCATTCTGGTGAGCTATGAGAATTGGGCCTACCCAACTTCTTCTATTTATATCAATGCTTTGCACAGTGCTTGGCATGTAGTAAGCTTTCAATAAAAGCATCTTCCTTCCTTCCCTCCTTCCATCTCTCCCTCCCTCCTTCTCTCTCTCCCTCTCTCCTTCCTTCCTTCCTTTCCTCCCTCTTTTCTTTCTTCTTTCTTCATTTCTTTCTTTTTTCTTTCCTTCCTTCCCTTTTTTCTTCTATTCATTTCATTCTTTTTTCTTTCTTTTTTTCTTCTGTTTTTTGGAGGGCAATTGGGGTTGTCCCAAGGTCACACAGATAGTTTTTGTGTCAAGTGTCTGAGGCTGGATTAGAACTCAAGTCCTCATGACTCCATGGCTGGTGCTCTATTCACTGTGCCACCTAACTGCCCCCCATTCATTCCATTCTTGTGAGCCCTTTGAGAATTAGAATTACCCAGCTTGTTCTCTTTATATCAGTGCTCTGTGCAGTGGTTGGCATATAGAAAGCTTTTAATAAATGCATTTTTCATTCATTTATTTCTCCATTAATTCTATTCTTGTAAGCCCTTTGAGAACTAGAACTGTCTAATTTACTCTGTTTATATCTTCAGTGCTTAACACAGTGCTTGGCATATAGTAGACTTTTAATAAACGAATTTTCATTCTTTTATTCATGTGGTCTCCTTGAAGACAGAACCCATTTTTCCTTTTGTCTTTGTATGCCTAGCACCTACCACAGGGCCCAGTCCATAGTTAGTGCTTAATAAATGTTCATCAAATGTATAAATGTTAAATGAGCTCAAGAAGAATGCTGGGATATGAGGTCCTTTTATTTGTCACCAACCAGCTGGAAACTGTGGCCATATTTAATCTTGGTGTTAAAGACTGGGTTCCTCTATGAACAATCAATATACATTTTACTCTTTGAATGATATAGTTAATGATTTTGGCCTTTTTCTATCAATAATTTGGAAGTTGGCCAATATATGTCTGATGAATAGGTTCTTTAAAAATGTCTATATTCAATAGCCAGAATTAATGCTGCCTGAATTTCAGAGTTAGAAGGAACTTCAATGACAATTTGTTACCTGAAAAAGAATCTTCTCTACACTATTTCTTACAACTGGTCATTTGGTCTTTGACACAATTTTAAGTACATAATCCATGCTTGTTGACTGACTGTTGACCTTCAGTGATGAGGAAGAATCTCCTCTTGGGAGAGCCTGAGTAGAGTCATCCAGAATCGTGTTTGAGTTTGGCTATAAAGAAAAAGAGGAAATGTCCTAAGATCTTTGGATTATGGGTAATGAGAACCCACTCTACTCCTTGTCAACTTTGTAACTTTAAATGACTTAACTTTCCTGAGCCTTCATTTTCTTATCTGTAAAGTGAAAGTTAGGGTCTATCAGGCATTCTTACCCTGGGCTCTGAGAACTAGTTTTAAAAAATATATATTTTATAACTCTTTTTCAATATGATTAGTCTCCATTGTATTCTTGTATATTATATTTTATGCATTTAAAATATTATTATGAGAAAGAATACACAGGTTTTAGTTATTTTGCCAAAGATGTCCATAAAACAAAACAAAAAAAATGAACAACCTTTGGATTAGATGTCTTTTGAAAAATCTCTTTCAGCTTTAAATCCTATGATTTCTTTGCCTTTGTCTTGTTCCCCCAGTTAATCCAAAGAGTTATTAGATTAATCTTTTTAAAGCACAGTTCTGATCTGGTTACTTTTCTGCTTAAAAACCTTCAGTAGCTCCCCATTTCCTGTTGAATCAATGTCCGTCTTTTTCTTTCATGCATGACATTTTAATATATATGTGATCTTCCATATTAGAATCTGAGTTGTTGGAGAGCAGAGATTGTCTTACATAGTACTTTGCCCATAATGAGTGGGTCATGCTCTTCATTAACTCAATCAATTAATTAATTTTCTTTTATGACTCCTTTATACATACCCTATACTCCAGTCAAATGGAACTATATGCCTTTCCCTCCCAAACTGTCTTACTTTCCTAGCTTGGAGCCATTGTTTATGGCCTGGTCCTAATTAAAGTCCAACTCACCCATCCAGGCCTACATAAATACAATTTCCAAGAAACCTTTCCTAATATCTGTCCAACATGGTGCTTTGGAAAAAGTGCTGCATTTGGAATAAGCAGACCTAGGTTTAAATCCTTCCTCTACCCTTTCCTCCCTGAGTGATCTATGATAAATTATTTAACTTCTCTAACTCTGAATAGTTACATCTATAAAAAGAGGGGTCTGGACTAGATCAGGGGATCTTAGGCTTTTTTTTGTCTCGGAGATCCCTTTAGTGGTCTGATGAAACCTATAGACCCCTTTCCAAAATGATGTTTTTGTAGAATTGAAGGAAATACTAAAATTCAGTTAAAGGTTAGTGAAAAGAAAGACATAATGTTCTTTTTTTCCCCGTCGAAATTCCCAGTATTCCTGAAGTCCATTCATGTATGCCTTGGAGACCCATGGATTCCAGTTTAAGGACTCCTGAGCTCTGAGGTCCCTTTCAGTTCTAAATCTGTGATCCTTTCTGTGGTACATGGCTTTATGTTGTCTTCTTAACTCATTTGGAAGTTCTTTGAGGGCAGGGATGGTTTCCTTTATGTACCTGTATTCACCATATCACCAAGCCCAACACATTGCACATAGTAGGTCTATTTCCTGAATAAATAAATAAAGGAATATAGAAATAAAGAAATTGGGAGGCAGTATAGTACTGTGTAGTTAGGCATTGGGTCTAGAGTGTGAGAACTTGAGTTTAAGCCCTGGTGGTACCATATACTGGGCAGCTAGATAATACAGTGGATAGAGTGTTGGGCCTGGAGTCAAGAAGTCCTGAGTTCAAATCCAGCCTCAGACACTTACTAGCTGTGTGACCCTGGGCAAGTCACTTAATTCTGCTTGTCTCAGTTCTCTCATCTGGCAGATGTGCTGGAGAAGGAAATGTCAAACCACTCCAGTATCTTGGCCAACAAAACCCTAATAAGGGGTCATGAAGAATTGGACATAACTGAAATGACTATTTACTACCTCTGTGACCTTGGGTAAGTTGACTTATTTCTCTAGGCCTAAATTTCTTCATTTGTAAAAGTGAGAGGGTTGGAGTACATGGTCTATGAGGTCCCTACCAGCCCTAAGTTTATCAATCAACGTTTCCATGTTCTCTGGATATGTTCTAAGCATTCCAGAAGCATAATACTGATTCATTTGATCACTCAGCTGCCTCAGTGTGGACTAGATCATGAAGACCTTCCCACCTCAATGGGCATCCTCTGGCTTAACTCTCCAAAACACCCCCTGTGGGCTGAAAGCAGAGATTAAAATAGGAATCCTGCCATTAACAACAACAAAAGCTTCCCTCCCACCCTCAGTGTTTCTGATAAAAATGGCCCTTCTTGGGAGATATAATTTTCTCTGTTCTCAATGTTTCTTTTAAATTGACCAATCAATGGGAGGGGGAGGGGGAGTTGAGCACCACCTGTGGTAAGGCATTTTAAAGAGACAAGACATTTGATTGCTATGTTTAGATTTATTGGGATTAAGATGACCCTGAAGATTAAACTGAGAGGCACTCACCAAGAAGAAGCTGAAACAGGGAGAAATTGATTCTTTTTTTATTAATTGAGGAAATACGGACATAGAAAAGCTTATGTGAAAGAAGCTGGATCAGAAGCTATTTTTGTCTTGTGCTCAGATCAAGATGGTGGTGGTGGTGGTAGGGTGTGTGTGTGTGTGTGTGTGTGTGTGTGTGTGTGTGTGTGTGTGTGTGTGTGTGTATAGTGAGCACCTTGGGGGGGGACAGTGCCTTTCACTGAGAGAGGTACAATCCTTGCTGACCTTCACAGTCCCCACAAGAGTGATGATATCATGAGACTGGAGTTTTAAAATCACATTTAGTGAACACAATCACAGCTGCAGATGGGCTTTAGACTTGATCCTCCTGATGAAACTGAATTAAGACAGGCCCAAGAACATATAATGAAGAATAACTAGAAGATGAAATTGCTTGGAGTTATTTTTCAAGATGTGAGAGGTAAAATGGTAGAATGCATGTGTACATATACATATATTAAAAATGTCTCCATACACATACACAAAAATATACAGATGTGTATTTATACCATCATTATATAGACATGTGTAGACATGTGTAAACATACACACTTGCATATGTGTACATAATCATACATGCACATATTTACAGGTATACAATAAACACACAGATATAATACATATGTCTACCTCCATAGGTATGCTTATCATAGACATACACATTTACATGTAAGTTTACAGATATAAACTCACATCATATATGCATTTTCATACATGTATATGTGTGCACATATACACCACACATATGTGTACAATACACACAATAGATACACGTATTTACACATGCACATATACAGTACATATGTTCATACATGTATGCATGCTGACATCGCATAAACACATATTTACATATGTATTTATACACATACATATACATGTGTACATTGCTGGAAAAAACAAAAGGAATTAAATCAGTGAAGTTAAAAACTTTTTTTCCTCTTAGAGATGTCTCTGAGACTCCCTAAAATGGATACTTTTAAAAAGACTGAAGAGAAGTTTCTTGAAGGAAACCAGGTCTGCCTCCCTGGCCTTCCTTTCTTCCTTCTAGGTTGCTGTTTCTCCTTGACACTATTTTTCTTGTTTTAAATGACTAATTCTGGTTCACTTTTGCATCATTTGATGCCTTTAATAAACAAGAACAACAAAATCAACTTTCAAAGCCTGACTGTTCAAGTGTATTCTACTTCCCCATGTATTTCTTGATAGTCCAAGACCAATCAGCCTGGCCATGGTGAGTTTACTGGTTCATGGAGGAGACACGTCCATGAAGGTGTCTGAGGCAGGCATAGACTGAGGGCTGGTTCTGTGGGGATCATTGACATTGGCTCTTGCTTTATTTATCAGAGGCAGGGATTGAGCTTCTGGACTCCAAGTCTATGTGACACACTCTCATGTGTGTGTCACATACTGTGTGTCTCATACTGTTATGTAATGGCTCTATAGTCATGTGGAAATTATGAATCAGATGTGCATTGCCATTGATTTTTCTCCTAAGGGTCTCTATGTATGTCTATGGAAACCACTGGATAGCAATGAATGATAGATAGTTCAGCATGGTAGATAAAGGTGTGACCTTAGAGTTAGGGCTCAAGTGTGACTTCTTCATACAACCTGGGTGACCATAGGCTACTCATTTAACCTCTCAGAACCCCCAAACAGTTCTAGAAGATGGCGAGCTATGCATGAGTTGCCTATTTACATTGGTGGAAGGAGTTTCCATACTGATAATGACTTACAACAATGAAATCATAGCAGTTGAACATCACTTCTGTTGAGAACTGATATAGTTAATGTGTGCTATGGCCAGTAAGGACTGTAGTCATTCACAAGATGTTTGCATCTCAGCATCAGAACTGAAATAAGAGGTTATTAATACTATCTGTGTGACGTTGGACAAGTCAGTTAAACTCATGGGTCTCAGTTTCCTCATCTGTAAAATGAGGTTGGACAAAATGATTTCTGAGGTCCCTTCTGCTTCTAAATCTATGATCCTAAGCCACTAATTTCAAGTTTGGACTCAGAGAATCTGGGTTTGAATTCTGACTTTGCCACTTGCTTGTTGTGTGAACCAAATCACCTTACCTTACCAGGTGTCCTATTAAATGAATCATTTAGACTAGATAAACTCTAAGTGTCCTTCCAATTACTTACCCAGGCAGATAGCCATTAAATGATTTATCCAGGGTGATGTGACTTTTAAATATTTAAGCATAACCTCAAGCTCATGCCTTCCTGACTCGAGGTGCACTGCTTTGTCCATCACGAACACCTTCCAGGAATGGAACATGGCATAAACAAAGGCACAGAAACTGGACCAAACATGTCACCTCCAGGGGGCAGAAAGGAGATAGGTGTATATGGAACAGAGCAGGTAGCACAATGAAACATTTGAGGCTGGGCTGGATGGCTTCTCTGTTCCCTTCTAACTCCAAAAGGCCATGAATCTGTGAGTTCATTAATCATGGTTTTCTCCCTTGCCAGTTGTGGCAAGAGGAAATGATGTATTCAGGGGATTTGCTAAATAATTTCCAGCTACTGTTCAATGATTTGCATGCATCAGGTCTTGGAATTTTATTCTCCTGCTTTATCCTTCTTGTATAATTTCTATCCCTGAATCTATCTGGCATATATAAGCATAAAGTACTTGTTCAGCTATAAAATACTCTATAAATATTTTAAATAGTAGTACAGTGTAGTCCCCCTTCCTCACCCCAACAGGGCAAAAATATTGCCTCTTGTTTCAGAGTGAATCCTTATGGCTAACTAAATGGACTAAGGGGACTAATATATGATCTTCAGGACAGGGAATAGGAGATACTAGATTCAAAGCAATTCTATTAATGAATGCAGAGTCATTAAATGATGGAGCTTCTCAACTTGTTTAGCTACCAAACTGTTCTTTAGAAATTTAGCTTTGAAAAAAAAAAGATAGAGTAGAAACAGTCACATAAAAATAGATTCCAATAAATATGTAAGAGAGATCAGGAGGGAAAAAAGAGATATTTTGAAAGTGCATTTTCTCCCAGCCAATCAGCTTGGTTGAATCAGAGATCTGGGCAAAGGGAAATAAAACTCTTTTGTAATGTGTACTGGTGAATGCAGAATGCATGGAAAGAATTTGGAATCTGGGGTTCAAATCCCACTGCTGCCAACTTTGTTTTCCTTGGGCAAATTGGAACCTCAGTTTCTCTCTGTAATCAGAATAATAATAATAATGATTCATTTTTGCTGTCTTTATGGGGATAGCATGAGGATGAGTGAAATGCCATTATGTGGAGCTTACTGGAGCTCCCTAGAGAAAATAGAAGCATCTAGGAAAAGTTCAGGCATATTTTTTGCTTTATTATTGTCATGCAGATGAATGTGGTATAATCTCCTTTTAATGATATGAACCCTGGCAAAGGGTATTATAGAGAAAATGGGGGGCGGGGGGGCGGGAAGAAATTCCTGGTGGCACTGTTAGAATTTCTAGAGACAGCTTTCTGAACTAACACTAAAACCTAATCTATCCACTCAGTTCTCGAATACTCTGATGAAGGTACATGAAATAACCTTGATTACAGACTTTACTCTGAGCCCTCCATTTTCCACTTTGACATTAACTTTCCTGACAGTGCTGGATTTCCCCCCTCCCCGTTTCTCTATTTTAAGACATGTTTAAATCTGAAACTCAAGGGATTGTGGAACTGAATCTTGTAAACTAAAAGTAAATAAACAAGTCATTGGGAAAAAAAAGAGATGTTTCTACCATGTGGAGCTGTTCTATTATTAACAAGTTTTATGGTGGTTGTTTCATCATTGAACAGGTATTCCCTTTATATAATAGAATTTCTTGGTTTGTTTTTATGGCTTTGTTCCATTTCATGATAGTCTTTTAATCTGTCCATAAAGTCATTTAGTTACTTGGATGGGTCTGTGATCCCACTGACATGGGTAGTCCTTCTACTGGTATAGATAGCAACTCATCCACACTTGGAGAGACACTGTGGTGTAGCTGTGACACTGCACTCGGATTCAGGAAGATCTGAGTTCAGATCCTTCCTCTAAAGACACTTTCTTGGTGTGTGACCATAGGGCATGCTGATTAACTTCCCTGGATCTCAGTGTTCTCATTTGTAAAATGAGGAGGCTGGATCTCAATGACCTTTTACTGACTTTCAGACGTCTCAAGCGGGATTTCCAGTAGACATCTCAAACTCAATATATCCAAAACACAACTCATTATCTTTCTCCCTACACTCTCTCTTCCTCCTACCTTCCTTATTACCGTAGAGGACGACACTACCTTTCTAGTCCCTGAGGCTCACAACCTAGGAGACATCCTGGATTCTTCACTGTCTTTCTCCACTCCCCACATCCAAGCTGTTTCCAAGGCCTGTCAATATCACCTTTGTACCATATCTCTAATATGTCCACTTGTCGTCTCTGACACTGCCACTCCCCTGGTACCTCATGACTCAGTTACTGCAAAAGCCTGCTATTGGGTCTGCCCACCTCAAGTATCTCCCCACTCCATTCCATTCTACATTCAGCTGCAAAATGTGATTTTTCTAAAATGCAGGTCTGATCATATCACTTCCTCCCCCAACTCAACAGACTCCAGTGGTTTCTTATTGCCTCTAGGAGCAAATACAACATAATTTGTTTCACATTCAAAGCCCTTCAGAACCCAGCTCCCTTTTAATATTCCAGTCTTTTTATACTTTCTTCCCAGTGTGTACTCTTTGATCCAGTGGCATAGATCTCCTGGTTGACCCATGAACAAGACACTCCATCTTTCAAGTGTCTTTCTGACTGTCCCCCATGCTTGGGACACTCTCCCTTCCCTGCTCCAGCCACTGACCTCCCTGGCTTCCTTTAAATTCCAACTAAAGTCCCACCTTCTACAGAAAGCCTTTCCCAATAAATACCTCTCAATTCTAGTGCCTCCTCTCTGTTGATTATTTCCTATTTATCCTGTATATTATTTTCTTTGTATGTATTTGTTTGCATGTCATTTCTTCTCCTTCCCCAAATTAGATTGTAAGCTCCTTGAGGGCAGGGTCTATCTTTTGTCCCTTTTTGTAATGTAAGTGCTTAACACAGTGCCTGGCAATGTTAATGGATTGATTGATTAAAGGTTCCTTCCAGCTTCCAGTTGATAATTTTATTCTTCTGACCAATTCTTCATCATGTTCTTCCATAAATCCTTCAAAGGTGATATATCCAGGTTTCTGGGTGCCTTCTTCTAGGTCCTGAAGCATTTCATAGGTAGCAGGAAATCACATGAGCTATAATTGCTATATGACCAACCCATCTGTCTTTTATATCCTTAACTATGTCCTACTGACATCATACTTTATTAATAACAACAACTCAGTAATTGACATTCATATGGCACTTGAGAGTTTGAAATGTACTTCCCATCCTTGTAGCACTGAATAATTAACACTTATTTTTCTCTTTATGCCTATCTCCTGACGAAACCTTGCCCAACTATTTTGGTCCACGGGGATGTCTCCTTTGTTTTTGTACCACTCTACTTATTTTTTCTACCAAATGTTTTTGGACTAAGCTCATTGATTTAGAACTTTAGTGGATCTTAGGGACCATTGAATCTGACACAGCTCCCTCCTCCCCAGCCCCATTTTACAGAAGAAGAAACTGATGCGTAGTGAGATTCATTGACTTGTCCTTGATCAAGTTTTCTGAGGTACATTTGAGCCCTTCTGACTCTAAGTTTGGTGCCCTGTCTCTCAATGATTATGACCTGCTTTGGTGTCAGCAAGTTATGGCACATTTTCACTGATAACTTAGATAACTTATAACATGGATAGGTCACAGTCCTCACCTGTGGAAACCACATCTACACCAGTGTGATTGTGAATCCATTGAATTGCCAAGCAATAGACAACTCCCCCATATTATTCTCAATTTCATGTACACACACACACACAGAACTATATCTTCCTGAGAGCTGACGTTCAATTTCTTATTCCTTTTTAGTGGTATTCTCCGCATACTTCAATACATAGACTTAGACACAGACATTATGTAAAGACTTACAGGATTGAAATATCTTTTTTAAACCCAGATTCAGTAGATCATTGCTGGGTTATAGCACTGATTTTTATTGTCTTGGGTCCAGATATATAGTGCCAAATACCAACTAGTGGTGCAGTATACAGAATGCTGGGCTGGGAGTTGGGAAGACCTGAGTTCAAATTCAGCTTTAGTTATTTACTAGCTATGAGACCCTGGGCAAGTCACTCAGTTTCTATTAAGTCATGTGTAAAATGAGGATACTAATAACAGTTACCTCCTAGGGTTATTATGAGGTTAAAATGACTTAGTATTTGTTAAGCACTTTGCTATATAAATGCGAGTTGTTTCTTCTTCTTTTTCTTCTTCTCCTCCTCCTTCTTTTCTTCCTCTTCTTCCTTCTCCTTTTCCTCTTGTTCTTACCATTCCTCCTCCTCCTCCCTCCTCCTCCTTTCTTCCTCTTCCTCATCATTATTATTATTCCATCCTCAATCATATGGAGATTCTCTGGTTCAGAAACTCCTTTTTCCAATGCAGCCCAGCTCATCTTTGACTTAGGGTCTTAGAGACAAGACTAGTAACAATTATTCTCCATGAAGAGTAACTGAAATCCATAGGCAAGGATTGGAATGTACATTAATAGAAAATCCATAAGCACCTAGCTAGCCAAAGGATAAGGATGTTGGGCAATATGAGACTAAGATTTGAAAAAAATAATCATGGTTGATAAGCATGATGGGTTTTTTGATAGAATTACAAAATCAGTTGAAAAAGGTAATTCAGTTTTGTTGATTTGTTCCAGTTGTGTTTTATCAAAGTTTTTGACAGTGTCACATGAAGTTTTATAGTCAGAATTAATTGAAATTGGCTTGTCTCATCGTTTGAGAGATACTTGGAAGGCTGCTAATAAAAATGGTAATTAATTGAATAAAGGCATTGATGACTCTTAGGGATATTTTAGGAGTAAGGCTGAGTTTGTCTTTATATCTTAATGTTGATTTGAAAATGGTGCTTAAAAAACATTAAATAAATTTGAATTGGGGTTGAAGAAGGCATATTGAAAATACGGATGGAAGAATTATACAGAAATGTCTATATATATATAGTAAGTATTAATTTTAACACCATTTAAAATTCTCCATTTATTAGGTCATGATATTTACACTGATACATCTATATCTATATCTATATCTATCTATGTATCTATGTATCTATCTATCTATCTATAGTCTCTAAAAGAACATAATATGACTTTTTCAGATATATTCAGAATTGATGAAGCACACTTATTGTAATTTCTAGGACAATTCCCAATCTATCAAGAAGCAATTATTAAGTGTCTAATGTATGTCAATAAATTGCAAGCTTCATGAGGACAGGAAACATTTTAATTCAGAGTTCAATTAAAGAAATATTTATCTCTTGTCTTTCACTCACAGAACCTCATATAATTGTTGGTGTTTGATAATGTTTTAACTGAATACTCAGAATTCTCTCACAGATTCCCAAGAAGTCATTCATTCCTCTTTTAAATTCTTCTTCAGTTATTCAAAGACTTACGATGTCCTTGTTAGCAGGGACTTTCTTTACCAACACAAGTTGCTACCTCTCTACCTCTAAGACTATTGCTATTACTTTTTCCTAGGTCTTTTAATATTCTGTGGATATCAATCTAAAATTTGGGTTAAATATTTGCTATGACTAGCTTTTACTGTAATGCTGACTTCCCTCCATTTCTGATCCTACATGTTCATGATAATACATTTTATGCTTCTTCCTCCGAGCAAGTCAGCATGGGGCAGCTGTGACATGCCCGTTATATATCTCTCTGATGCCCTTTGAGCCCCTACAGTGTGGATCCTTTAGAACTGTGATGAGCCAGGATTCACAAAATTAGAGAATCTCAGATTTGAAGTACAGAAACTCTGAGACCTCCTAGCCTAACTTGAACTTAGTATTTTCCTCTCCAACAATATTCCTTTGCCCCTCTGCCCCCCACCCCATCTGGCCCCTGATGTTACAAAGTCTTTCTTTAGATACTTCCAGTGATGAGAAGAAACTCCCTGCCTTCTGGGCCTGATCCTTTGATTTTTGGATGGAATGCTCACTCAACTCAACTTCTCATTTCATTCAATCAATACTCATTTTGCAAAATCTCGAGGTCTTTTGCCATCCTGAATACCCCCTTGGCAATGCCTTATGTAAAATGTGGTAAGCAGAATAAAACACCCCAATTTAGGTGTTACCTGACCAGGGTAGAAGTGAACAGGATCCTAACCTCTCTAATTAGGACCACTATGCTTCCTGTGGAATTACTAGGCAGCATTAGATCATTTTTGGTTAGGATTGAAGTGTTAGGAATCCAAATTTAGCAGCTGCATTTTAAAAATTGTGTGTTGTAGAAACACTGGCAGATCTGTTCTGTTTTTGGTCTATTTGTTTTCTTCCTTTCCTTCTCGCCTATAAACCTCTGGCTTAACTGGAACTAGCACCATAGTTTCTGGAGTCTCATTTTGTCCTCCATTGTTCTCTGTTTTGTAATGAGATTTTGCTCATGATATTCTATTACTTTCCTCTGTGGTATTTTACAAATTAGTTTCTATTCTATGCTGGGGCTGCTGTTGATTGCCATGTGGTCTCCACTTGGCAGAGAGATAAACTGGTTTCCTGGGCACTTTAGCTTTCCTCATTGTTGTCATTGCTGAATATGGGTTCAGCCTCTGTGAGGCTGCATCTGTAAATGCTGTCGTGATTGGGGCAGCAACAATGAGCAGTAAATCTAAGGCACAGGGACTAGAGTTTCCCCTCACAGTTGTAATTCTAGGGGACACTTTAACTGAATTATTGTGTTCATGTATTAAAAAGATGTGGCTAAATTACAGAGAGGTCTGTGAATAGCGACAGGAAGGGTTTCCGGGCCAGAGGGGTTGATTTATGTAGTCTGTAAAAATTAAAATAATTAAATATGTATTGTTCATCAAAATAGTAACTAAGGGAGTAGGACCGTGTTAGAGACAGTGATGAACTAATATCCAAAGCATATAAACACAGCAGAGTTAGTTACTGTGGGGTGTGTGTGTGTGTGTGTGTGTGGTGTGTGTGTGTGTGTGGGGGGGGTGTGTGGG
>CM053581.1:412650191-412675075 GCA_028627135.1 Pseudochirops cupreus
AACCCTCCTACATAGACATATGTGTATGTATACGTATATATACATTTGTATTCCCTTCACCTGTCCTCACACTGAGAAAAGTTTCATAAGTTACAATTATCATTTTTCCATGTTGGCATGTAAATAGTTTAACTTTGATAAGTTCTTTTTGATTTCTTTTCCATGTTTACCTTCCCATGCTTCTTGTATTTGAGTGTCAAATTTTCTTTTCAGTTCTGGTTTTTTCAGTAAGAATGTTTGAAAGTCCTCCACCTCACTGAATGACCATATTTTCCCCTGAAACATTTTACTCAGTTTTGCTGGGTAGGTAATTCTTGGATTTAATCCTAGCTCCCTTGATCTCTGGAATATCACATTCCAGACCATTTGATCCCTTAATGTAGAAGCTGCCAGATCCTGTGTTATCCTGATTGTGTTTCCACAATATTCAAATTGTTTCTTCTTGATCTGAGAACTCTGGAACCTGGCTATAACATTCCTAGGAGTTTTCAATGGGTGATTGGTGAATTTTTTCAAGTTCTATTTTGCCCTCTGGTTCTAAAACATCGGGGCAATTTTCCTTGAGGATTTCTTGAAGGATGCTTTCTAGGTTCTTTTTTTGATCATGGCTTTCAGGTATTCAAATAATTTTTAAATATTTTCTCCTGGATCTATTTTCCAGGTTAGTGGTTTTTTCAAGATGATATTTCACATTGCCTTCTATTTTTTCATTTGTTTAGAGCTGTTTAATAGTGTCTTGATTTCTCATAAAGTCATTTCCTTCCATTTGCTCCACTCTTAATTCTGAAGGAATTATTCTCTTCAGAAAGCTTTTGAGATTCTTTTTCTATCTGGCAAATTTGACTTTTTAAAGCATTCTTCTCCTCATTGGCTTTTTGGGCCTCTTTTGCCATTTGAGTTAATCTACTTTTTAAGGTGTTATTTTCTTCAGTCAGGTTGTTGACTCTCTTTTCATGATTTTCTTGCATCATTCTCATTTCTCTTCCCAACTTTTCCTCCACTTCTCTTATTTGGTTTTCAAAATCCTTTAGCTGATCTATGGCTTTTAGGCAGTCTTCATGTTGCTTGGAAGCTTTTGGTGTGGGATTTCTGACTGTGTTGTCTTCCTCCTGTTCCATACTTTGATCCTTTTTGTCCCCAAAAAAGGATTATAGAGTTTGGTTGCTGTTCTTACTTTGCTTCCTTTGCCTGCTCATGTTGTTGCCAGTCAATTACTTGATTTTTTTACCTCTGTGGAACTCTGCTTCCAGAGGGGAAAGCTCTGTCCCAAATTCCTGGGGTTTTTGCATCTGCTGGAGTTATTGGGAGGCTGCTGCAGCTCCCACCAGCTTTGGCTCACTGAAAACATACCCCAGAACCACCACCCAAGACCATGATCTGGATCCAGGCTGCTCAATGCAAGAGCACTTAGCTTCTGAACGATTGCTTGGCCCCCCTGCAGTCTGCAGAGTAGGAGCTCTGAAGCAGCCACATGGAGGTGGTGACAAGGCCGCTGCTTTGGCTGCTTCCTTGCCCTGGAGGCAGTTCAGCCAGACTGTTTTTCTCCCCCAAATTTAGCTGAGATCCACTGACCTTTCACTTTGTCCTTGTTTCTTATGGCTTGATGATTCTGGAAACTGCCACAGCTGCCACTGATCCACTCTCCTGAATGCTCCTGCTGCAGCTCATCCTGGCCACCCCAGGGCCAAGCCCTGGTTTCAGGCTGGGCTGGTTTTGGCTCCCAGTGTGCTGTGATGAGCCCTTCCTACCGAGCTGCCTTCAGCAGGAGATGTGTTTTTCTGTGTTTTTGTGATATTTGGAGCCCTAAAATTTGTTTTGAGTCATATTTTATGGTTATTTGAGGTGGCTATGTCTGAGCTATGGAAACTTGCTGCTTCTACACTGCCATCTTGGCTCTGTCCCCCTTGCCTCAGTTTTCTTATCTGAAAAGTGAGGACAGTAATAGCATCTGCTTCCTGGGTTGTAGTGAAGATAATATTTGTAAAACACTTTGCAAACCTTAAAGTGTTATATGAATACTGACTCTTAGCTATTATCATTTCCCCTTGTTGCCTTCTGAATCCAAGGAGCCGTCATTTACTACTGGTACAGAGAGGCTAGTAAAAGGCTATATCAGATTTTGTCTTTGTTCCACTGACCACTTCCATTCAGTGTCTGAAAGAGCTGATGGGCTCAGCAGTAGGGGAGTTTTTTGTTTTTTATTTTATTTATTTATCTATGTATCATCCATCTAATCTATCTATCTATCTGTTTTGCTAATGACTTTCTATGGCTAACTTCTCCTAGAGAACAGAGAGTGTTAGACCCAGAGTCAGCAACACTCAAGTTTATCTTCCACCTGAGACCCCCGAGGGGAATCAGTTAACTTCCTCAAACCTCAGTTTCCCTGTATCTACTTCACAGGGTTTTTGTGAGGATCAAATGAGGTAACATCCAGAAAGGCCTTTGTAAGCCTTGAAATGCTAGATAAATGTTAAAATTAATATTGTTAGTCAGGGTCCCTTTATATTTTTAAAGTTAGACAAATAAATGTTGAGGCTTCAGGGCAATCTTCTTTGCTAACCGTAATGAGGTGACAGTTTGAAAACGCAGAGTCTGGTGAGCAGAGGCGGAGCCCACGCAGACGACTGGGATCAGTGAAAATTCTTGGTGCTGTCGGTCGTTTGCTAGCCTGACTGGCCTGGCGACGTCTGCACTAGAATGAAGCAAATCTCCAGAGAGAATTTATTTGGGTCACCATAGCAACAGGAGGGGTGCAGCAGTCGGGTCTCTGAGCCTGCAAAGAACACACACACATGTTGGTATGACAACTGGAATTCCTAATTCTTCAGGCTTAAAGGTTTAGGGGGAAAGTTCAATATTTAACTTTACCTTTAACTTTACTTTAGCTTTCAAACTTTTTCTTTGGCCATAGCTGCTTAATGCCGTATGACTCAGGCTTTACTATCTGATGTCTTTTTAAGAAGCTACATTCCTGGTGGAGTTTGGTGACTGTGATGTTCTGAGTCATAATGCTCCCATGGCTGTCTAATGTGAATAACCATCAGGAAAGGGGGCCAGGTTAAATCCCCCCATGATCTTTTATTTCCTTTTTCTAATCACCAAGTCTGGTTTTTCCACTGATGTATACTAACTAACGAAGGCTGCCTCTTTTGATCATTCTTTTACCAAGCTGATCATTCAGAATGCCACATAAGAGATCCTAAGGTTGGGCAGCACAAAGGATTGGGGGTGGGAGGCTTGGCATTCATACTGTGATTGAATATTGGAATTTAGTGCAGTCTTGGGTAGAGATACTAAAGATGAACAGGTGATGGGATGAGAAAGGAAGTTTATGTGACAGATAAGAATTCAATAGGATATCATCCTAGCAATGATGCACTGGACCAAAGAGACGAATGGGTAGAATGAAGGAAGATAGATTTAGAGGAACAGAAAGGAGAGCAAACATTCCAATCTCTTTGAGATCAGTCACAAGGGAACCTCCTCTGTCTGGTCTGCTCAGGAAAGGGAGGCTTGAGATGTATCAAAATACAAATTCCCTGGACTAGTCTGCCCCTGGGCATCTGCCCCAGCACTGCTGCTTCTTCGAAATTAATCTCAGTCACCATTTGACCCCTAATTCCTTCCCTTGGGGTTCGCCTGTCCATACTGTTGTCTTCTCAGTTCATGGCCCCCTATTTTTCACCCTTGCTTTCCCCTCCGCTTTTTTCTGAACAGAAAAATTGTCCCAATAGAACTGAGACTTCAGTTGGGACAGATCGGGTTTACAAGGCATAGCTGGTTAACCAATGAAGCTTTGCAATCATAAACTTGTATAAATGAAGTCTGAGGGGCTGGGGGATGTGTTAGACCATTGGCTTTGAGAAACTGACATAGATTAGAAACATGAACTTGTATGAGTAATAACAACAATAATAGATAGCATTTTATAAAACCATAAGGATTGCTACATACTTTACAAATGCGACCTCATTTTATCTTCACAACAACCCTGGGAAGCAAATGTTGTATTTATCCCCATTTTACAGACCAGGAAATTGAATTTGAGAGAATTTCAGTGACTTTCTGGTTAGTATCTAAGGCAGGATTTAGAGGTTATTGAGTCTGGGCCCCTGGTGGTTGTTGTGGTTTGTCCTTCATTCTTGAAGAGGACCATGACATCAGGGAGATGATGCTGCGACTTGTGAGTGAATTGGATTACCGTGAGGCAGGGCTGTGCAAAGTCACACTCTCTCCTCACTCTCTCCTCCAGAGCCATCTGGGTCCAGTGGCCAGATCTTCATCAGGATGACTGGAAATGGGCCCTCCCCAACACCCTTATTTTATAGAAGCAGAAAGTGAACCCCAGAGAAATCAATCTACCTGTCCATGGACACTTATAGCCATTGTTCCCTTAGATTACTTAACCTCTTCGGACCTGTTTTCTCCCCTATAAACTGAAGTAGTTAACAGGCTGATATTTAAGATGGTGGTGGTTGTTATTCATTTGTGTCTGACTCTTCTTGACCCCATGGACCATAGCACACCAATATTGTTCATAGAATTTTCCTGGAAAAGATACTAGGGTGTTTTGACGTTTCCTTCTCTAATGAATTAAGACAAATATAATTTAAGTAACTTGCCCAAGGTCACACAGCTAGTAAGTATCTGAGACTGGATTCAAACTCAGATCTTCTTGCCTCCAGGCCCGGTGTTAATTGAGCCATCTAGCTGCCTCCAATGTCTAAAGTACCTTCCAACTTGAGATCTCATGGCTTCAAGGCAGAATTTTAATGTTGTAGAGATGGAGATTTACTTTGGTGAGTTAAAGGGAGAAAAGGGGAAATTATTTTTCCATCTGAAAGAAAAAAATTTAGAATTGGTGAAAAGTTTCAGACAATTCTGTTATTCTAAGTTATTGCTGTGTCTTTGGAAAAGTAATAAAACCTTATTTCCTTCCTAACTTCATCTGTGTACTCACAGCTGTCACATTAACCCCACATTAGTATTAGATTTTAATAAAAGACAACACAGCAGGAAGAAAGATGTTTGTGGAAGGTAGACAGTGGGCCATATAATTTAGTTTGGGGGATTTTCTAATATTGTTTTTATTTTTTCATTACCCTGAAAATGTCATTTGACTTTGTCAAATAACTGTTCCTGGAAGCAAAGGCAGTGTTTAAATAATACTGAGAAAGAGTCACTAAACAACCTTTTGTTCTTTGTTTCTGTAACTTTGGGGTCTTCCAGATGGAGGGGAGAGGTGGAAGGGCCCTTGAGTAGAGAATGAATGAATGGTGAGGCCATAGTCCTGAGGGACCCCTTCTGCATCCCCAGCTACACTTTTGAGGGACACAGAGTTTTTGGTCTTTCCTGGTTTCTCTTTGATTTCAAATGACATCCCGGATGCAGTGGCATACTCTTCTTCCTCATCCCTCCACCTCTGCCATTTTGGCTGTTGCCCATGAATGCAGAGCTACCTGAAGGGAAGGTCAAAACATCATGGTTTGGAAGCATTTTCCCCAAGGACGCGTGTTGCTCAGAATCACTTTATTAACCCAGAACGTTGAGACTCAGGGCAAGTATCCTGGCACCAGACTCTTGCTTCTCAGATACCTCATCAGGCAGTGTTCCTTGCCACACCAGGCCTTGTCTTCATAGAGATTACTTTTGTGACCTCCAAGTAGGACTGGCATTAGCAGTCCCCTGGCTCTGATGGAGACTTTGGAGTTTTTTGGTCATGACCCATATCAGTAATGATTACAGAGAGAAGTGTGACATAGTGCCACCCTCCAAGCCAAGGTGATTTGGGCTCAGGTCCTACCTTTGACACATTCTGGCTGTGTGACCCTGGACATATTACCCCCTTAGGGCCCTAAGCAACATTTTGAGACTTTCTGTTGAAGAGAAGATACTGGCCCACGCTGGCACAGGGAATTTGCTCAAGTAAAGCCAACAAGCATTTATTAAGTTCCTATTGTATGCCAGCTACTGTGCTAGGCACTGGGGATACTAAGAAAGACCAAAAGAATTGGAGTTCCTTATGCCTATGAAAGCATGATCTAGTACCTCATCCCACATAAAAGCAATGATACCAATTAGTTGACACATACAAGGCACTTTAATGCATATTGGTTGATTACCTAATAAAGACAGTGACAGATATTTATATAGAGCTTTAAGGTCTGCAAAGCACTTTATGTAGATTATATCATCTAGTCCTCACAGAAGCCCTGTGAAATAGACTAATTGTGGAATAATAGATTTCCTAGAACGAGGACTGGAAGGGACCTGAGATGCCATCAACTCCAACCCTCTCATTTTTCAGATGAGGTAAGTGAGGCTTAGTGAGCCAAAGGCATTTGTTTAAAATGATACAAATAACAATTTTTAAAAAGCCATAATTTGAATTCAGGTCTTCTACTACTTAATTCAGTGTTCTTTCCATTAAATTGCTTTAACAGTGATATAATATTATCTCCATTTTATGAATGAGTTAACTGAGGCTCAGAGAAGTTGAGTGGTTTATTAGAGGTAGCAGGTGGCCAAATCAGGATTGGAACCTCAATTCCCAAATTCTTTTTGGCTCAAGTTTGGTGTTTGGGTCTACTTGACTCTTTCCACTCCCTTCTTTCTCCTGGTTTTCCTGCCTTCTGGCAGTCTTCCTGCTCAATAGACCCTGAATCAAGAAATGACAGAGGAAAAGATTATGGTTTGTTAACAGCTCTAGTTTAAGGCTTTGAGGAGGGAGGTGAACCAGAATAGAGTTTGGGGATTATCTGAAGGTTTTGGTTATCAGTGCTTTTGCCTGCCCCAACTCTGTAGGAACAATTAAAAGTTGGCTATATAAGTTTCTGAGTGCCTTTTGTTTTTTTCCCTACAAATACCCTTCTTGGGCCTCTGATGCCTGGTGAGGTCAACAATCTGTAATCCAGAGAGGGAAATTTAGACAGGAGCTCTAAGGGGTCAACTGGTTCATTCATGAATCTATTATATTAACTGTTTCTACTTAGAGACATATCATTTTCTCTGTATTAGTGCACGTCTGTTCAGGAGAAACCTTATCCTTGCAGGCTTTGTAAGATTGGATTGGGGGAGGTATCATCTTCATCCTCCATCATGATTCAGTGGAATGAGCAAGACTTTAAAGTCCAAGGCTTGTGGTTCAAATCCTCTCCCTGTAACTACCTATGTAACCTTAAGCAAGCTATTTAATTCTTCTCAGCCTTAGTTTCCTCACCTCTAAAATGAGGGACTTGAACTGGATGGTGTCTGAGGTTCTTTCCAACTCTAGATCTAGGATTCTGAGCCTCATCGTTTAGCTTTCAAAAAGCATTCCTTGATTACTTGTTGTTTATAAGGTGGTGTGCTACCCCCCAGGGGCACGCATTGATGAAGAAGGCACAGTTCCTGTCCTAAAGGAGTCCATGAGCTTTTTAAACTGGCAAATCCCCTGCTTTACCAACAGCTAACACTGTATTCAGTTGGCAGCCATAGAATTTTATGTCACTCTTCTGTTCAAGGAGGTTCTTCATTGTCTCTACGATCCAACATAATCTCCTCTTGCTGTTAAAGGCCTTGACAGCTGGTCCTCAATTGGCCTTCCCAGGCTTATCAGGCATCACTCCCCTTCTTGAACTATATGTTCTAGTCAAAAAAGCTCATTGTTGTTGCCTGTATATATCATTCTCTTATCTCTACACCAGTCCTCATGTTTGGAAAGCGTTCTCTCCTCAATGCCATCTGCCCCATAGAATCTCGAATTTTTTCAGTTTATCTCATGTATTACCCTCTGTAGGAATCCTAGCATGGTTCTTTCCGATTACTAGTGTCTTATACACACATACAAACACACACACACACACACACACACACACACACACACACACACACACACACGTTCCAATCATGTCCGACTCTTTGTGACCACATTTGGGGTTTTATTGGCAAAGAGATTGGAGTAATTTGCCATTTCCTTTGCTCTCTCTCTGTCTCTCCATCTCTCTCTGACTCTCTGTTTTGCTGTCTTTCTCTGTCTCTGTTTCTCTGTCTCTCTATGTATGAACTCTCTCTCTCTCTCTCTCTCTCTCTCTCTCTCTCTCTCTCTCTCTCTCTCTCTCTCTCCCCCTCTGTCTCTCTGTGTTGTTGACCTGGAAGTTTGGTTAAAAGAGGCAAACAGCCTAGATGATGTATAAATCCATATTGTTTATTCCCTTAAGCTAGCGAACATGTATGCACCTGGAATCAGAGCTTTAATTATGGATGACTGATAAAAAGGATGAGAAATCATAAATGTTTTAGAGCAAGCCCAACTCAAGATGTCTTTGTCCCTCAGATTTATGATCTCCTCATGTGTTTAACCACAGGATGAGGAAGGAATTTTCTTAACTGAATAGGTTATATATACAATAAGGGAGTTGACAAAGTGTCAATTGAAATGACAACCCAGGATATCTGCGTTTCTTCTGTCAATAACGTGACGTGATGTGATATGATGTAACGTAATGTAACCATTAGTGTGGGTCCATAAAATACTAGGATAAGAAAAGTCCCATTATTCAAGATAATGTGTTGGGTTAAGTCACCTCATCCTTAATGGCCAACAAACAGAAAACTGCTCTTGGTCAGCTTCATCTGGCATTGTAGTTGTAGACACAGAAAAAGGCATTCTGGGTTTACTCAGAGAACAAAGGAAGGCATGTCTATTAGGCCAAGGTGCTTTTTCTGGTTGATTAATTCAGGCTTTAGTCCTTATTGGGTTCAAATGATTTTAAATGATTATCTATATATCTCTATCTCTATCTATCCATCAAGTTTGTATTTATTTATTTGCATATTATATTAGTTTCTCAAGTAAAATGTAAGATCCCAGAGGTCAGGAATTACTTTCTTTTTGTCTCTGTCTCTCCAATGATGCCTGGCACATGGTAGATGATAATAGATGTTTGTTGAATTAATTAAATGAGTTTATACAATAACAACTGCTTAGTGCATAGTAGGTACCTAATACATGCTTGTTAAGTGATTAAAGCAGGAATTGTTAATTTTTTTGTGATCCAGACCCCTTTGACAGTGTCTGGTGAAACCTATAGACTCCTCCATAGATTCATGTTTTTAAGTACATAAAAGAAAACGTAGAGGACCATTAAGGAAACCATGATTCTATTGAAATACAGTTATCAAAATACATGTTTTTTTCAAGTTCATATACTAGGAGCTAAGAAGTTCTGCTTTAAGATTTATAGGCTATTTTTGTATAGGTTATATCTCAGCAGTCCTGTTAGGTAGGTGGATGATAGATCTAGCTTTGAAAGAGATTTTAGACATTCCCATCATTTTATAGATGAAAAAACTTGAGTCTTAATGGAGACTATTCCATTTACCTCCTAATATAACTAATAGCATATATATTATATATAATATATGGCATATATATTATATAACTAATATAACAGACCAGCTGCTTTTACCACTTTTGTAAGAGGTCACTAGACCTGAAGTCAAATCCTATCTCATCTAGTCCATCTCTCTCATTTTCCAGATGAATAAACCAAGACTGAGAGGAATTAAATAACTTGCCTAAGGTTATATAGGTATTTACAGAAGAAGGATTTGAACCACAGGCCTTTCTGTGTGACTCTGGGCAAATATCTATACCTCAGTTTCCTCATGTTTTAAAATGAGAGGATTGGACTCAGTGGTCTGTAAGGTCTTTCTAACTCCAAATTTGTGACTTTATGATCTAAGGAATACCATTTACTTCTACTGGGACTTGAAAGGAGAAGTCCCAGCTTGTCTGCTAAATATCCCCATAGGAGCAAATTTTACCCCCCTCTCACCCCTTTTGAAGAGGGAATGAAGACAACAATAGCCTTGCTCTCTGTGGGGAAAGTGGCAATCTGGCTGTGCTTCTACTTTTATAGATGGAGAAATGAGGCATATAGAGGTTAAATACCTTCCCCCAAGGTCATAATTTGAGTTTTTGGAGGTGACAAAGAAAGAAGGCTGAAAGGGAAAGAATTCTCAACTTGCCAGTCAGTGCCTAAGCCCCCCTGAGTTTGGGCTGATAGGATTTGCTGCAGTTTGGGAATTTTGATAATGCCACTCTGAGCATCTGACCTGACCTCCCTTCTGTTCCCTTGGTGAGCTAATGTTGTTGCTAGCAACAAGTTCTTATGGAGGCCTGAGTTGGCTGATGCATTTAATAACTGCCTATTGTTATGTGTCTTTCCAGACTCAGGAAGGGAGCTCACTTCTTTCTTTTGGGCTTACTCAATCATACCTCCTATCTGCTGCTGCTGAGAAAAACCACAAAGCAGTCTTATCCTGGCCCGTCTTCTCATTACCTTCAGATAAAGTAGCCACAGGCAGGATGTAGAGAGCTCAGAAAGAGGTTTTTTTTTTTAATTTTTTTAGCAGAATGGGCATTTCTGTGTCTTTATGCTCCCCTCCTCCCAAAACACTGAGAAAATTTTCTCTTTTTAAGCAGAGAATCTGGGAATACATAGACCAAATACTATAAAAAAGAAAGACATTTATGGAGAAAAGACTCTTTATCCCCCCACCTCCTGTTTCAGTTGTCAACATGAAATTTACTGGAAATCTGCCCTCCATATCCTCCTTTTTGACTCTGAGATATTAAAGTGGACCATTTACTTACCCACTCTGGGAACCAAGTCAATCTTTGATCTAGTCGTGCCCTCTTAATTATATAGGAATACTCCTTACTAAGATTCCTAAAGGTCTTATCACTGTCAAATCCAATGAATGTCACCTACACTGACATCATTTTTGGTACTGTGAATGAGAACTCTCCATGTATCCATTTTACCTTGCCTTGGAGACCTTCTCTGAGGCCATCTTGACCTCTGTCTTGCCAGCCAACATCCACTGTTGTTATGAACACTTATAAGTAAGTGTCTGTGTGAACTATGACCTGATTACTTTTATCCTAGAACATATATGATCAATCAGTAAGTATTAATTTGGCACCTAGCTGGACAAAGCGCTTGGCTCTTGGGATTTGCAGATAAAAACAAACAAAAAATTCCTGACCTTAAGGAGCTTACAGTTATCCATTCCACAAAGTGACTTTCCCCGTTGCAGTTTTGATGTATCATGGACCCACATAAGTAATTCAATGGGAATGTTTTGGGAATTTTGCAAATGACACACAGAAGCTAGCAGATGACATAGAAAAAGTTTAGAAACTTAGAAATTCATAAAATATATGTGGTACTGTAAACACTCCATAAAAGAAAAAGAAAAAAAATCAAACTTCTCCAATATGAAGGAAAGGCCAAAATATTTTATACAGATTTTCCAGATTGTGGGAGCCTCATGTCTCTAACCTCTATGATGTGGAAGGGATAACTATATATTCTGCTGGAGATAATTGGAGAAGGAGGATTGTACCTTAGAACTATATAGTAATCTTTTGATTATACATTGACTCTTTTGGACCAGATCATATGATTATTGCTTTCAAGCTTGAAGAGACCATAGAGGAAATCTGGTTTGGATTGGTGTTAGAGTAGATCACCAAAATGGCATCCCTGAGGCTAAAAAGATCAGTGACTTGCCCAAGGTCTCACAGCTAACAAGTGTCAGATCTTGGATTTGATCCCAGGTCTTTTGATTTCAAGGACAACAAGTCTATTGCACCATAGCTTGAGGACAAAGTTCTCTCCAGCTCACTGAGCCATCTCTCTCCCAATATTTAAAATTCTGTAATCCTCTTTCTACCAAGAAATTGTTATGGACTGGATGTGGCGATCCCATGTGGTCAGGCTGCTATATATAGGAGGCAGTGCCTTATGATACAAAGAGCACCATTCTTTATCAATCTCTGACCCAGCTCTTGTTTTTCCAGGCATCTCTAGGCTTCTCTCCCCCTGGTCTTCCCTTCATCCTTTGTTATCGCAGCTCTTGGAACCTTTGCCCAGGTATTACAACTCTCTGCATTTAACTTATGGAGGCCTACATTGGCCAATATATTTAATAACTGCCTTTTGTTATGTCTCTTTTCAAGCTCAGGAAGGGAGCTCATTTTTTTTTCTTTTGGTGTTACTCCATCATATCTCCTGTCTGCTGCTGCTGAGAAAAACTACAAAGCAGTCTTATCCTGGCCAGTCCTCTCATTATCCTGGGATAAAGTAGCCTTAGGCAGGATGCAGGGAGTTAAGAAAGAGATTTTTTAACAGAATAGGCATTTCTGTATCTCCTCTCCTCCCCTGCCCCCCAAAATGAGCAAATTCAAGTTAGAAGCCCAAGATTCAAATCTCTTCTATCTTTGTGACCTCTGACAAGGCATGTAACTTCCTTGGCCTTCAGTTTCCTCATCTGTAAAATGAGAGTTTATGACTATATAACTAAGGAGATTCTAGTATCTTTGTATTGCTAAACACAATAGACCGATAATTTCAGCTAAAAACATTTAATTCAATTCAGCAAATATTTATCTTTGTTCAGATAGTTTTTTTTAGACAAGCCCAATCTGGGGTTTTCTTGACAGAGATACTGCAGCAGTTTGCCATTTACTTCTCCAGCTCATTTTGCAGATGAGGAAACTGAGGCAGATGGGGGTAGATGACTTGTCCAGGGTCGAGTCTTGAAGGGAGCTGGGTATTCTAAGAGTTTGAGGTCTCATGTCTCCAGGAGGAACAACATAGAAAGGTTGACTCACAGGCGAATGAAGCAGGTCACCTAGAAGGCCCTGCTATTCTGGCCCCACAATTCTGCCTCTCCTGTAATTATGTGATTTGTCCCATGTGTGTCTGTCCTGAGTTGGTGTTCAGCAGCTGCACAATTCCTTTCTTGAGATGTCTTTGTGATGGTCTCATTCTTTCTATAGAAAACACTTCTTTATGAAAAGCCAAGTCATCAGTCCAGGAAAACAAATGCCAAATATTTCAACACATCTTTCTTTCAGGTTGTAGACACATTTATTGTTTTTGGCAGAACTTAATTGCCTGCTTCCTTGGTTAGCTTTTTCTCCAGTGTATTGTGTCTAGGTTTTTATTGGGCTTTCTGAGGACAGAAGGATAGGAGGGAGGCAGAAAGATGTCACTTTTCTCTATTCCTCTGGTCACCTTGTTGTCAACTGAAATATTGACACCAAAGTGTACCTTTCTTTAAAAAATATGGTCCCTGGGCTGGCTCTTTCCAGTAGCTTCTTAGCTGGGAATAGAATATGATAATTCACTTCAAATGGGAACCAACCTTGTTATTTTTTCTTTTCTCATTGTGCCATAATTAAGATGTTAATAGAATCTATTGAGCTCTTTGTGTAATTCTCAGAGAGGAAAAATAAAACAAAACAAAACTAACATATGATGAAGCAGCAAGTGCTTCCTCCAGATTAAATCCAGCCTCTGATAAAAACTGATGTGAGAGCAATTAGGCCTAGGCTTAAATTACATACTCAGATTCTGGCCCTGTTGGGAACTCTGACTCATTGGCTCCTTAGCCCCTACTTCTTCTTTCCTCTACTTGTCTCTGCCATCACTCAAAGTGAAAACCTGAAAAGACCTTAGCTTAAAAGGACAAAGGTCTCCCACTGCATCCTGGGCCATCCTCCAGTCATCTTGATCAATATTTGATCATTGGACCCAGATGGCCCCAGAGGAGAACGTGAGGCTGGTGACTTTGCACAACCCTCCCTCATTCAAATCAAAGTCAATTGCAAGTCATGTCATCATCTCCCTGATGCCATGGTCCTCTTTGAGAACAAAGAACAAACCACAATCACAACTCTGCCTTTAGCTTCAGCACCAGGGACAGTAGAGGGGCTCCAGGGTCTGGAATCAGGAAGATATGAGTCTGAATCTTGCCTCTAGTCCTTCTTGGGGGCAGCTAGGTGATACAGTGTCACTGGGCTTGAAATCAAGAAGACTCATCTTCCTGAATTTAAATCTGACATCAGATACATACTAGCTGTGTGACCCTGGGCAAGTCACGTAATCCTATTTGTATTTGCTTATCAGTGAATGAGATCACAAAGGAAATGGCAAACCACCCTAGCATCTTTACCAATGAAACCCCAAATAGGGTCATGTATAGTTGGACCCGACCGGAAATGACTGAAGAACAAGAACTTATTAGCAGTGTGACCTAGGCAACTCTTTTAAACACTCTGATTCAAGTTTCCTTATCTGCAAAAATAGGGATAATAATAAAACCCTGTATGTTTTACATGACTACACACATATAACCATATTGAATTGCTTGCTTTCTCAATGAGGAAGAGTGGAAAGGGAAGAATGGAGAGAATTTTGAACTTCAAGTTTTAAAAATGAATGTTAAAAATTATTTTTATATGTAAGTGGGGAAAAACAAAATACTAAATGAAAAATAAAAAGATACAAAATAATAGTCATAATGCTATAAATAAACCTTGTGAAGGCCAAATAAGATAATGTGCTTTGCAAATGATGCTTTGCAAACTTTAAAGTTGTATGTAAATGTTTGTTGTTGTTATGAGTCTGACAGGCTTATCTCAGTCCCTATTGCATCTTTCCATGTCAGTCAGTCAGTCAGTCAGTCAATAAAAGTACTTATTAGGGACCTACTATGTTCCTAGCACTGTGCTAAGCACACTATAGGGTTACAAAGAAAGGCAAAAGATGGTCCTTCTTCACAAGGAGCTCACAGTCTAATGAGTGGACAATAAGCAAGCAACTATGTATAACCAAGTTATAGAAAGAATAAATATAATAATCAACAAGGGAAGTCACTAGCATTATGGGGGATCTCCTTGATGACTGTTTTCCTCTTGGGATCACCAGCACCTCCCACTGTACTTGGCTGGAAGCCAGAATGTAATTATTGCTGGTTGAATTAAATGGAACTGATCAAGCATCATTGTTTCAGCTGACACTCTAAGTCTGTTTTTCAGCACATAAATTCAGTGCATACCATTCAATTCAAATGAATGAACATTTATTAAATGCCTACTATGCGGGTAAGATGGATAGAGAGTGGGTTCAGGTCCTGCTTCTGACACACATTGACTATGTGACCCTAGGCAGCATGCTATAAGACTCTGGTTGTCAGAGCAGGCACTGGCCTGCATCAGAAGAGGCGTTTTCCTTATCAGGGAGTTCCCTATGCCAGTAAAATCAAAAGGCCAGTCCCTATCTCTGTTCTATGCTATGCTTGGTACTGGGGATAGAAAGATAAAAGCAAGGCAATCCCTGCCCTCAGGGATTTGTATTCTAAATACAAAATTTTACTTTAGAAAGCAATTTCCAGAGCAAGAAGGTTAACAGCTGGTAGACTGACATGTAAACCTTATACCTGTATCCCATGGCAGCACATGGTGTACACTTTATAAATGTTTGTTAAGTTGAATTGAATAGTATGCCTCAGTTTGCTTGACTGTAAAATAGGGATAATAACAGCATTATCTCCCTGAGTTGTTCTAAGAATCAAAAGAGATAATATCTGTAAAGTGCTTAGCACAGTGCCTGGCATGTAGTAGGGGCTACATACATACTAGCTATTATTATTCTCAAGGAGTTTGGAATCTAAGAGAAGAGACAAAGTATACTAAAAGACATTTATAGAGTATTTTTGTGAATTACAAAGTTATTTCTGTCTGTTACCTCATTTAACTGAACTAGGTAGGACCCTGTGAAGTACAGGTATTATAATTGTGCCCATTCTGCAGGTGAGGAAACTGAGGCACAGAAAAAATCAATCAGAGTTGGTAAGTGGCAGAGCTGGGCTTTAAAACCATCTTGTTTAGCTCCAAATCCAGAGTTCTTTCTAGTAATTTAAACCTGACTAATAATATCAGTTTGACATATAATAAATACTTGTTGACTTACTGACTGATCATGAGTGATAGAGTTTATATCTCTCCATCCCAGAAGCAAAGGCATGACTTGAGTGGGGGCAAACTAATAAAGCCTCTACAATCTTGCCCCATGTGTTTTGACTCTTTGATCTGGGCTGCTGATGCTCTTTTACCTTGTCATCCCTCCCCCCAACTTTGCTTGGTTTCTTGCCCTATGATTTGCACGGATTTGAGCCTAACTGCTGGATCTCTGCTTTCTGATCTCTTCACCTTGACCCTTGACATGCTAGAATGTATCATTCCTACCATCGCTGAGCTTCCTGGATTGACCTTCTCTGACTTGCCTGTTTTGGCGTCTAGCCAGTACAACCTGTAACGACCATACTCTTGAGCCTTCCTCACCTCACTGCTCCACCCATTCCCACCTGCTCTCCAAAACCTTACCAATCTTGTTGCTGCCACAGATAGTACCTTTCAAGCTTTCTTTCAGGCAGAGGGGGCAGTCATCACCATTGTTAGTAATGCTATATTGCACCCTGACAATATGCTGGCTGTGAAAGAGAATGCTGGATGGAGTTAGTCTAAATTCTGAGCCAAGATTTAAAGCTGGAAAGGAAAGCAGGGACCAGCTTGCCCCAGCCACACATTTTATGATGAGAATGCTCAGTGCCAGAGAGGTAAAGTCTCTTTCCCACAATTCACAAACCTGGCAAATAGCAAATCCAGTGATCTTTTTTGACAAATAGTCAACAGGTATACAGGGTCATAGAATCATGCGTCTAGAGCTGGATGGGACTTTAGAAGTCATTCAGTCCAACCCCCATTTTACAGATGAGGAAACTGAGGTCCAGGGATGTTATAATTTGCCCAAGGTCATCCAGGTAATAAGACTAAAAAACTGTTATCCCTGGTCTAATTTCTGCATAATAAAAGCGTAGCAAAGCTTCCAACCTGAAAACTTAAGTAGGGACTTGCTTTGACTTGTTTTCTGGGTTTGGGGTTGGGTAGGGGGAAGGATTTAATATTTTATTTGGCTGGTGTAGACAAAGTTCCATGGAAGCTGTCAGAGAGACTCATTTGGACAAGGGGAGGGAGATCCAGGAAGAGTGGCCACCAGAGGAAGATGAGAGGGAAATCAGTCCTCTTTTCTCCCGCCCTCTTGTCCTCCTTTCTTGTTCTCTCTTGCTATTTTCCATCCCAGGGATGCTTAATGCCTCAATTGTACTTGTTCCCTCAGCTGTCTTCCTTTGCTGAAGGATTTACTTAATCCTCCCTAGCTTTTTAAGTGTCTGTCTTGATAACACCCAGCGCTTCCTGGCAATCCAGTGACCTCACTTGCCTGGCTATATATTGTCAGAGGAAACGGATGCACTGTGTCTGGACTTGAACCCTGGCAAACCAAATTCCAAATTGGAGACAAGTGACAGGGAGACTCATCCTATTTCCTGTCCCAGTATTTTGATTGTGAACAATAGAAATTATGGCTTCCTTTATTTGTGTTTTTTTTTTCCTCCTTGGGAGAGCCATTTATTTTTAAGTGACAGGGAAGGAACACCAATAAACCAATACCTGGGTGAGTCACCAGCTATAAAGTAACCCTGCTGGGGACATAACAAAGACACCGTTGTGTCTTTCCAAGCCACAGATCCTGAAAGCATGTATTTACTTTAAGACCCATTTATATAGCTGGGCCATCAGTGTACATCGGTGATACAACAAAAACTTGGCTCACTTGTCCAAACGGTGTTTTGTTATTGTAAAAGAAACCCTATTAAAGATTTGGACTCCCATTTTTCCTCTGAATCTGGGGAAGACTCTGAACCTCTGCCACCTCTCAGGCATGGCTAGGGGTAGGAGGTGGGAGTGAGATACATAATGAGCTGTTCTTGTGTGGAGACTTGAACTGGGGATGAAATGGGGAGCAGCAGAGGGAGGGGAACCTTAGGGATTTCAGCACGGATCAGCAGCAATTCCATGTTAGGCACACTTTAGGGAAGGCAACTGGGAAAGTTTCTGGGAGAACTGGGGAGAAGTGGATGTGTCTGAGTCCTGAGGTCCTGTAGCCAAGAAGGATGGAGGGGCTGTAGATCACCTGCTTCTGCTAATACTTCTATTCCCTTCTCTGTCTGTGCCCACAGTGGGAGGAATGGAGGACCATGGCTGTCCCATCTGTCTGTGTTCTCTGTGTGTTCCTTCTGGGTCCTTTTACTTGGGGATTTTAATTTATTTATAGTACAAATTAGTTGACATGTAAAGTGCTTTGCAAAACTTAAAACATATCATAAATACTATTATTGTTGCTGTTAGGAAGCTAGGTGGCACCATAGTAGATAGAATACTGGGCCTGGAGTCAGGAAAATTCATCTTCTTGAGTTCAAATCTGGCCTCAGACATTTACTAGCTGTGTCACCCTGGGCAAGTCACTTAACCCTGTTTGCCTCAGTTCTTCATCTGTTGTTGTTTGTCCTTCATTTTTGAAGAAGACCAGTGATATCACTGTACAATGAACTGGAGAAGGAAATGGAAAACTATTCTTGTACTTTTGCCAAGCAAACCCAAAATGGGGTCATGAAAAGTTGGACAAAACTGAAACAATTAAACAGCAACGATAAAATTGGTGTCATTGTTATCATTATTATTATAGCATCATTTACATAGTAATAGAAGGAACTTTAGAGGCTATCTTGTCCAACCTCTTTGTTTTACAGACAAGGAAACTGAGGCCTAAAGAAGTTTAATAGCTTACCAAAGATCACAGTCAACAGTAAGTTGAAGAAGTGGGATCTGAACCCAGAGCAGAAGCAGTGGTCGTTCCTCTGACTGACCCTCATTTACTGAACCCCTACACCATGGTAGATACTGGTAGAAAATGTATTTATCTAGTTTAGTCATTCAGTTCCCTAGTGGAGTCACCAGGTGAGGTGCCAGCCTTCTTCAGAGTAATACAAAGTAAGTTTGAGAGGTAGAGAATGTTGGTAAGGCAGGGCTTCTTGGCCTCCAGAGCTGTGCTCTAGACAAAGCTGAGGCCTCTGGGAGGCAGAGTTGAGTAAGAAAGATATTCTAGATTTAGGGAATGGTTTGTACAAAGGAGATGGAATGTTGTCCATTGGGAATAGTAAGTGAGCCAATTAAGCAGAGAGTGTGAAATGAAATCTGAAGGCTGGAGCTACATTGAAGAGGGCTTTAAATATCACAATGAGGATTTTGTAGTTTGTGATAAAGGCAATAGAGAGACATTGGACATTTTGGAGCAGGCGCATGGCTTAGGGGTCTATGACTTTGGAGTGCCATGTTGGCAGTCATTTTGAGATGGATTGATGAGGGGAGAGACTGGTGGCAGAGAGAACAAATAAGAAGCCATTTCAATAGTCCAGGTAAGAGGTGATGAATTAGGATAGTGGCTATGGGAAGGGTGATAATATGGGAAGACATAAGAGCTTCTATGGAAGAAGAATGTAAGACTTAGAAAGTGATTGGATTATAGTGATTGGGGGGTACCGAAGAATCAAAGTTGACTCTTCAATTGAGAACCTGAGTAACAGAAAGGATGGTGTTGCCATCCACATAATGGGGAGGTTTGGAGGAAGGGTCAGTTTGAGGTAATATCTGAGTTTTGTGTTGGCCATGTTGAGTTTCAGGGGCTATAAGACATGTAGTGGGGGATGCCCAGCAGACAGAACACACTGTTTGGCTGTGAAAAGGAAACTTATCAGATTGGGAGGTAGGGTGGTCTAGGGTAAAGAACACTGGTTTGGAATGAAAAAGGCCTGGGTTCAAATCCCAGTTCTGTTACTTATTACCTCTGTGACACTGGGAAAGTCCCTTAGTTTTCTCAAATGTAAAATGAGGGTTTGGACTCAATGCCCTCTGAGGTCCTTTCTATCTTGTTGTTCAGTCATTTTTCGGTTATGTCTGACTGTTAGTTGACTCCATTTGGGGTTTTCTTGGCAAAGATCCTGGAGTGGTTTGCCATTTCCTTCTCTACCTCATTTGACAGATGAGGAAATGGAGGCAAACAGGGTAAAGTGACCTGTAAAGGGTCACACAGCTAAGAAGTATCTGAGTCCAGATTTGAACTCAGGAAGCGGAGTCTTCCTGACTCCAGGTCCAGTACTCTATCCACTGTGCCACCTAGCTGTTCTAGCAGGTCTAGCATGGCACAATAGAAAAAGGACTAGTTTTGGAGTTCAAAGGATCCAGGTTCAAATCCTGCCCATACCCCTTACTACCTATGTGATGTTGGGCAACTTAATATCTTTGGTCCTTATTTCTTCACATATAAAATTATGTAGGTGGCAAATTTGATGAGCTCTAAAGACCTTTCCAGTTCTAAATTTATAATTTCATGACTTATCTAGATCTCAGGTTTTTTCATCTATAAAGTAGGAAGGTTGAACTAGACTATATTTAAGGCCATTTCCAGCTCTAAATCTATGATCTTATGGCTTGTCTTGGCCTCAATTTTCTTACCTGTGCAATGGGACTAAATGACCTTTGAGGTCCTGTCCAACTGCAAATCTACAAGCCCATGATCTTTTATAACCCAGGAAGAAAAAAAACCCCAAATACAGCCTATGTTTGAAGAATCTGCCTTCCCACTCTTAATCAGAAGCCTTACACTGTAACAGCAGACAATTAGACTGTGGAATCCATTTCTGCTAATGAATGTGTGGGAAGGATATTCTGTGACTGAGATCCACATGGCTTGCAACAGGGGTGAAATGAAACTGATGCTCAGTAGGATGTGAAACATGTGAAAATCATTGCATTTGCTGCCAGATACTGGAGAGGCTCATACAGAAGAAACCTGCTAAAATTAGTACATCAGATTACATGTTGCCCTCACCCTCCTACACACATACACACACACACACACACGTACATGCTTCCCCTACCAAATCACATTTCTAAAAATAAGATGATGCAAATGCATCCTTCTCTGGGAGAGGGTGGTTTCCAGGCCCTGCAAGACAGACCTACCAAGGAGACAAATCAAATGTAGGTGCTCAGAGACCCTGTTCCGGGAGTGCCCTTCACATCAGGGGCCTTGGAACTGGGAAGAGGGAAAAAACAATAAATGTAGCTACCCAAAATAAAGGCCTACAGCTAAGAAAGCCTATTGCATTTATAAGTTTCTCAAAAAAAAATTGCTCAGAAAGCATTGTCTTACACATCCTGACGTCCTTTCTCCTTTCTTCCTTCTGCACCTTTCTGTTATCAAGCATTGTGTTTTTTTTTGGGGGGGGGAAATTTATGGGGCCTCTTACTGCATCCGTTATTCTCCTTCCCCCTTCTCCTATTTTTGATTCTTTCAAATGTCCAGCTACTGCCATTTAAGGAGATACTTGAAAGTTTTGTGGAAATATATTTTCATTTTTGCCTCCCCTAACTATCTATGGGGGCATCTAGGTGGCGCCACAGTGGATAGAGCACCAGGCCTGGAGTCAGGAAGACTCACCTTCCTGAGTTCAAATCTGTCCTCAGACACTTACTAGCTGAAATCACACAGCTAGTAGGTGAGAAAGACTAGAATTTGACCTCAGATCCTGAATCTCCAGATTGGTTGCTCTTCCTGGGCTATATGGTCTCAAAGTTCTCTTTAATGTGTTTAGCAATCCACTGGGCATCGCATTTACTGAGCCCCTGTTACAAGTTGTGTGATTTCAGTCCCAGAATATGGCTTCCACACAATCATTAGCAGAAACAGATCCCATAGCCATCATTGACTGTTGTACAGTGATATTTCTGAGTAGGAATGCAAAGGCAGATTCTCTAAACAGGAAAGGGCTTTTCCATCCCTAGTCATGCTGAATTATGGACTTTATGGACTTGGAACTAGGCAGAACCTCAAAGGTCCCTTAGTCCAACCTTCCAGTTTAACAGATGCAGAAACTTGAGTCCATGGCAGTCTGTGATTCTCTGAGGTTTGGGGTTGTCACCGGGGTGCATGGATGAATCAGTGTGAATTGTTAGTCAGCTAGCATTTATTGAGCACCTATTGTGTGCCAGGCACTGCATTAAGTGCTAGGGACTATAAAGAAAAGCAAACCAAAAAACAAAGCCCCCCAAATCCCAACTGGTCCCTTATCAAAAAGCTCATAATCTAATGAGGAGACAGCTTGCAAACAACTCTGAACAAACAAGAGATATACTGAGTTGTGAGATTTCCCTTAGGACAAAAGTTATTTTAGCCCCGACAACATTTTTCCCCTAGGGCAAGTGGAGCTATGTTATGAAGGAGTCAGGATTTAGGCTAACCTTCTGCCAAGTTACTTTTCTTGGCCAGTTCATTTTAATTCAGGCTGAGATAGAGCAGACTTCATGAAATGAATGACCATGTAGCCTTCTGTGTGACATTTCGGTTTCTGGACAAATCTTAGGAATCCAATTCTTCTCAAAGGGGGACACTTTGGGGGTGTGTGTAAATGAATGGCTTCTCCTGGCTCCCCCGCTTTGTCTTAAAGCAGACACTGAACAACCCACTGACCTTTCTGCCCATGTGTCCTCACACTGTGTCAGCCCTGACATCTGGGACTGCTCTGAGAGAGAGTGAAACAGGTGTGTTTGCTGAGAAAACTGGCCTCACTGCACTGTTGTCACACCTCATAAACTGGGAAAACACCTTTTGAACGACAAACCCTGCAGTAGGTCCTTATGGCTCTGGACAAGCTTAATTTGCTGAGGTCCTGATGGCCCCTCAGGGATCCAGGTTCATCTCTGCAACTCATCTTCATTCCTCAAGGGCCAGCTCTGCCCCTGCCTCCCTTAGTGTTCTTTCCCCAACCTTTGTTGCCTCTATCAATTTCCTTCTCTGAATGTCCTTGTTGTACACTCTCGGCCACTCACATTTTGACATTTTTTCATATTCCTGCCTTACTTTGTTGTTGAGCTTTTATGTGTGTTGGTGGCCTGTCTGACCCCAGTCTCCTTCCCTAACCTCCTTTCCCACCACACCCCTTCACACAATGCATGCCTGGGCAAACTTTCTTTCTCTCCCCCCCCACAGTTAATAGTATTTTATACTTTCCAATTACATGTGAAGATAATTTTTAGCATTTACTCTTGTAAGATAATGAATCCCAAATTTTTCTCCCTCTCCTTTCACATCCCCTCCCTTCTCCCCAGGATAGGAAGCAGTCTGATATAGGCTATACATGTACAATCATATTAAACATTTCCACATTAGTCATGTTATGAAAGAAGACTCAGAACAAAAGGGAAAAATCCATGGGAAAGAAAAAACAAACAAACAAAAAAGAAAATAGTGTGCTTTGATCTGCATTCAGACTCCATAGTTCTTTCTCTGGATGTGGATGGCATTTGCCATCATGTATCTTTTGGAATTGCCTTAGATCATTGTATTGTTGAGAAGAGCTAAGTCGGTCATAGCTGATCACCTCACAATGTTGCTACTACTGTGTACAATGTTCTCATGGCTCTGCTCACTTCACTCAGCATCAATGCATGTAAATCTTTCTAGGTTTTTCTGAAGTCTGCCTGCTCATCTTTTGTTAAAGAACAATAGTATTCAATTATATACATATACCACAACTTGTTTAGCCATTCCTCAATTGATGGGCATCCCCTTAATTTCCATTTCTTACTTGGTAAACTTTCTGCTCCCCAAATATGACTCCATACTTTCTCACCTTCTGGAAAACTAATGCTATTTTCCATACCTGGTATGCCTTTTCTTCCTATCTCTCCTTATCCCAGGCATAGGCTTGTAGATTTAAAGATGGAAGGGACCTCTGAGGCCATTTATTCTAACCTCATTCATTTCACAGAATGACTTAGCTAAGGTCACATAAATGGTTGTAGATCTCAAGATGAAAGGAAGGGTAAAGACCAGTAAGCTCAACCCTTTCATTTTATAGACTTAGGTCCAGGGAACTCTCAAGGTCACAAAGCTAGGAAGAATTTAAAGTAGGATTCTAATGTAGGACTTGCTGACTCCAAGTCTTACAGTTTATCTATTGTGATGCCTGGATACCTCTAGTAAATTCTATCAAGCTGGAAGGGCTCTCAGGATGAAAGAATCTGTTGTTTTAGGGCCAATTTAGCTTGAATTTGGAGAAGTTAGTGCTTGTTCTCTCTCTCTCTCATGTGTGGTGAGTGAATTTTTTTGGTTCTGGTAACCCTCTACGATAATTTACTAAGTAGTAGAGGTACTAAGATCAGTGTCCCTACACAGAGATTGATGAAATAATCCCAAGACAAGCTCTCTGACCCTTCCATGAAACATTTCCAGATACCCCCAGCTGCTTATGTCTTCCCTTTTAAAATTATCTCATATTAATTTTTGTATGTATTCTGTGTATACATATATAGAGTATCCTAATATTCTTAATGCTGTCTAGCTTAAAATGGCACTGAAACTTTTAGGACATTCTATATAAGAATATGTTGTTTTCCCTGTTAGAATGTAAGCCCCCTGAGGGCAGAGCATGTTTCACTTTTGTCTATGTGGTCCAAGTACCTAGCACAGTGTCTAGCATCTAGTAGATACTTGATAGAAGCTCGTTGATTGATGATTGATTAATTACAGATCCTTACAGACAACACAGAGTGGAGGGCTATAAATATAGGTACAACACAGGCCTTTGTTCTAGTAGTTTATAATTTACTCAAGGGAGAGATGGGCAGAAGACAGACACACAAGGACAAGTACAAAGAAGACAGACACACAAGTAAAAGTACACACAAGGACAAGTACATGTGTACAGAGGGGAGATCCAGGCAAAGTGGTTTGAGAAATTTGAGGAAGGAGTGATCTCACCTTGGAGGCCAAAATCAGGGAAAATTTCCCAGGGAAAGTACTACCTAGATTTCCTCTACCTCAAATAACTTCTTCCTTTGGACTTTCATAGTGCTTAACCTGTACCTCCACTCTGCACTCATGTGTTACCTTTAATTATAGTGATATGGGTGTGTCTTGATTCCTCTACTGGTCAGTAAGCTTCATGAGGTCAAGAACCATATCTGATTCTCTCCTTCTCCTTCTCCTCCTCCTCCTTCTCCTTCTCCTCCTCCTCCCTCCTCCTCCTCCCTCCTCCTCCCTCCTCCTCCTCCTCTTCCTCCTCCTCCTCCTCCTTCTCCTCCT
>CM053581.1:412675575-412691464 GCA_028627135.1 Pseudochirops cupreus
CAGCTTTTGTCAAATAGTGAGTTCTTATCCCCAAAACTGGAGTCTTTGGGTTTATCAAACAGTATATTACTATAATCGTTGACTACTGAGTCTTTTGTAGCCAGTGTATTCCATTGATCCACTAATCTATTCCTCAGCCAGTACCAAGTAGTTTTGATGACTTCTGCTTTATGATACAGATTAAAATCTGTTATGGCTAGGCCACCTTTTCTAGTATTTCTTTTCATTAATTGCCTTGATATTCTGGACCTTTTGTTCTTTCAAATGAATTTTATCACTATTTTTTCTAGCTGTATAAAATAATTTTTTGGTATATTGATTGGCACGGCACTAAATATGTAATTTAATTTAGGTAAAATTGTCATTTTTATTATATTAGCTCAACCCAGCCATGAGCAATTGATGTTTTTCCAATTAGTTAGATCTGATTTTATTTGTGTAAAAAGTGTTTTGTAATTGTGTTCATATAGGTACTGGGTTTGTTTTGGCAAGTAGATTCCCAAATATTTTATAATGTCTACAGTAACTTTAAATGGGGTTTCTCTTACTATCTCTTGCTATTGGACTTCATTAGAAATATATAGGAATGCTGAGGATTTATGTGAGTTTATTTTATATCCTGCAACTTTGCTAAATTTATTTATTGTCTCAAGAAGTTTTTTACTTGACTCTCTAGGATTCTTCAAGTATATCATCATATCATCTGCAAAGAGTGATAGCTTTGTCTCTTCTTTGCCTAATTTGATTCCTTTTTCTTCTCTAATTGCTACTGCTAACATTTTTAGTACCAGATTGAATAAGAAGGGTATCCTCGTTTCACCCCTGATCTTATAGGAAATGCTTCTAGTTTATCCCCATTACATATAATACTTGCTGATGGCTTTAAATAGATGCCACCTATTATTCTAAGGAAAATTCCACTTATTCCTATGCTTTCTAGTGTTTTTAATAGGAACGGATGTTGTATTTTGTCAAAAGCTTTTTCTACATCAAATGAGATAATCATATGGTTTATGCTAGTTTTATTGTTGATATGATCAATGATACTGATGGTTTTCCTAATATTGAACCATCCTTGCATTCCTGGAATAAATCCAGCCTGATCAAAATGTAATATAAGTTGCTGTAGTCTTTTTGCTAATATTTTATTCAAAATTTTTGCATCTATATTCATGAGGGAGATCGGTCTATAATTTTTTTTCTCTGTTTTGTCTCTCCCTGATTTAGTTATCAGTACCATATTTGTGTCATAAAAAGAAGGTTGCACTCCTTCCTCACCAGTTTTCCCCAATAGTTTGTAGAGTATTGGGATCAATTGATCTTTAAATGTTTGATAGAATTCACTAGTAAATCCATCTGGCCCTGGGGATTTTTTCCTAGGGAGTTCCCTGGTAGCTTGTTCAATTTCTTTTTCTGAGATGGGGTTATTTAAGTAATATACTTCCTCTTCATTTAATCTGGGCAACTTACATTTTTCTAAATATTCATCCATTTCACTAAGATTGTCAAATTTATGTGCATACAATTGGGGAAAATAACTCCTAATTATTGATTTAATTTCCTCTTCATTGGAGGTAGATTCACCCTTTTCATTTTTTATACTCAAAATTTGGTTTTCTTCTTTCTTTTTTTTTTATCGTATTGACAAAAGGTCTATCAATTTTGTTGTTTTTTCCATAAAACCAGCCCTTAGTTTTATTTATAAATTCAATAGTTTTCTTAATTTCAATTTTGTTAATCTCTGCTTTGGTTCTAATTATTTCTAATTTAGTATTTAATTGGGAATTTTCAATTTGTTCTTTTTCTAGCTTTTTCAATTGCATGCCCAATTCATTGACCTCCCTTTTCTCTAATTTTTTCATGTATGCATTCAGGGATGTAAAACTTCCCCTAAGAACTGTCTTTGCTGCATCCCACAAGTTTTGGTATGATGTCTCATTATTGTCATTCTCTTGAACGAAGTTACTGATTTTTTTCTATAATTTCTTGTTTAACCCACTAGTTCGTTGGGATTAAGTTATTTAGTTTCTGTATGGGATTAATTTTTGTGGGAAGTTTATTTCTCTTTGCCCTTCTAACATTTCACATACACATCCTTCGGTGACTGAATGAGTAAGCTACCTTATTTAGCAAGTAAGCAAAGTGAGGCAGTGGTCAGCACTTAGTAGAAGTAGAGGCCCTTTTCTTTTTTCACTATTTGTAAGAATATTGTTAAGAATGTTAAAAGGGGCCACATGGAGCTATGGGTTGGATGCTGAAATTACAGCCAGAAAAACATGAAGTTATATCCTGTCTCTGATACTTGTCTACTATATGATCCTGGACAAGGATCCTGAATCTTTGACTTCTATGTACTTCAGACTTGGAAAGTGTGGGGCAGTGGAAAGGACAGTGGATTTTGAGTCAGAAGACCAGAGTTTGAATCCTGGTTCTGATACTTGCTACCTTTAATTTGAATATGTCATTTCCCTCCTTTGGCCCCAAAGAAGGAGGGTTTGGTCTAGATCAGCAGTTCTCAACCTGTGGCTTATGTTCAATTTGTAACAACGAAAATACGTCCTGCATATCAGATAGATTCATAACAGTAGCAAAATTACAGTTACAAAGTAGCAATGAAAATAATTTTATGGTTAGGGTTCACCACAACATGAGGAACTGTTTTAAAGGGTTGCGGTATTAGGAAGGTTGAGAACCACTGGTCTAGATGACCCTCTGCTGTCCCTTCCAACTCTAGAACTATAGTATAATCCTATGGTCTACTGGTTCATACATAACTTGCAATCTGCATTGGTACAGAGAATTCCCCACATGATGGATGCTTTATATATTTGCATGCTAATACTGAAGTATGCCATCAATTTCAAATCCAGGTGAGTTTTCTGATGTCCCTTTTCATTTCTTTTTAGTGCCTTGGCAGAGTGGGTTTTTTTCCCTTTCTATAAAGCAGAGAAAACAAAACTTAGAAACATCTTTTTCTTTGACTGACAAGGATTTCATCATAAAGAAGAGCCTATCAGCATGGGTTGATTGGAACTTAATATTTGATTCCTGATATTTTTCATTCAGTGTTTGCTTCATCCTCATTTCATCACCAGTTAGTACTTATTAAGTGAAGACATTCACGGAACATTTTGCTGGAGAGTGTATACTACCCCTGTCCTCCCTACCCAGGAGACCACATTACAAAGTAGATGGCAGTCATGCAGATGTGCATGGAAAGGTCAGGTAGACTTATTGATGTCTATATAAACAGTGAATGCTAGTGGCATGAGTGAAATGCAAGCTAAATAGAGAACAAAAGGGCGGACCTAGAGAAAGGAATACAGAGAAGGGCAAGGGGGAGGGAGGACGGCAAAGGTGGGGAGAATGGGGGGGCAAAGAAGGTGGAAGGGAGGGAATCTAGAAAGGAAATATGAAGAGAGGGAAGGAGAAAGGGAAGGAGGCAAAATGAAAGGGAAGAAAAAGAAAGGGAGGGAAGGAAAGGAAGAATAGAAACAGAAGGTAAGGAAACGAGGGAGAGTAGAAATGGGGGAGTAAGGAGTGATGGGAAAGTGAAGGAAATGAAGAATAGAGGAAAAGAAGACTGTAAGGAACGAGGGAGTCAAGGAGCAAGGGAAGAAAAAAGGAGGGAGGAAGGAAAGAAAAAGGAGGAGGAGGAAGTAAGGAGAAGAGAGAGAAAGATGAGGGAAAGAAAGGGGAAGAGGAGTGAAGAAAGGAGAAAAACAAATAAGAGAAAGAAAGAGGGAGCAAGGTTAAGAAAGGAGTGAAGAAATAATGGAGGGAAGGAAAGAAGGAGGGAAAGTATGGGGTTAGGAAGAGAAAGAAAGAAGGGATAGAAGAAAGAGGAAAAGATGGAAAGAGAGAAGGGACAAAAGAGGATTTAGGTAAGTTTTTATTTTGTGAATGTGTGCTAGAAAAAAACGGATGGATGGATGGGAGGGAAGAGAATAGCATGACATACTGCAAAGGCCATTGCTGGATTGGGAATTAGGCTAGGGTTCTAGTCCCACTCTGCCACAATTCACCTGGGAGACCTTGGGCAAGTCACTGTACTTTCCAGGGCCTCCTTTTTCTCATCTGTAGAATGGGGAGGTTGAGTTAGATGCTCTTGAAGGTTTAGATCTGTAATTCTACTCATGTGACCTTTCTGAGCCTCAGTTTCTGCATCTGTAAGATGAAAAGGTTGGCTTAGATGTTATCTCAGGTCCCTTTTAGCTGTGTATCTGTGATCCTATGACATGATTCCAGGGTTCTTTCTATAACACCTTTTTTTCCTAAATAAGGACAGAATCCAGAGGACCACATCCAACTCATTCAGGCAGACCTCATCATGAGTGGGGATGGGAATGTGGCTGGCTCATTGTTGCCACAGTCAAGGAGAACACTGAAGGGCTCCTTACCTCTTTGGCAGAAGCCTACAAGGGCCTGCAGGTGCAAGTGATTAAAAGAAGTTATCAGAGCCCAAGGACAGAGCCTTCCTATGCTTAAAAGGCTATGTTTCAATGACGTTGATGAGCAAGAGTGAATCTGGAGTGAATGACCTGGCTGGCAGACCGTGCCATATGCAGAAAGAAATGATCATGTTTAGCCTGAAAAAGTGAAGTCTTTGAGGTGAAGGTATAAGTATTTAAGTATTTTAGGAATCTTTAAGTATTTAAAAAGATTTCATGAGGAGGAAGGATACCACTTATTCCTGTTGTTCCAATGGGCAGAACCAGTAGACATTGTGAGCTTGGGACTGGAGAACTTGAATGAAAAAGGAATTAATCAAGTGTTTACTATGTGCCCAGTACTGTGCTAAGTGCGAGAAATACAAATAGAACAATAAGACAGTTGCTACTGTCAGAAAGCTAATGGGGGAGATAACCCTTAAGGAAAGTTTCAGGGGCAGGCCAGAGAGAGAAGTCTCCTTGCCCTGAGGATGCAGTAGCAAAGCTGATGATAGTGCTTCTTTTGTAATGTAATTTCCGAGAATGAAATACTATTGATTTCTCATGTTGACCCACTGGACAGAGTCAAGGACCTTGGTGGCAAGAGCTTTCCTTTGTGAATCATCAATAACTATGGCCATAGCTCCCAAAGGAGCAGTCCTAAACTGTACCTGAACCTGAAAGGACTGCTTTCTGAGATGGCATCTGGAGGCATTGGGCTAGAAACATGAGCATTCTCAAGGCTGTTGGATTTGTGGGCTTGGGCTGTCTCAGACCTGGATCTGAGGGGAGAAGCTAGTCAAGGTCATGCTAGTTGTTTGACTGTCACCTGTTCCTTCCCTTAGGGCACCTTGCTACTTACTGCAACTTGTCTGACTTGTTTACCATGTACAGGGTAGTCAATTAGCATGGTAGGGTTGGCTCTTCTTCTTCTTCTTCTTCTTCTTCTTCTTCTTCTTCTTCTTCTTCTTCTTCTTCTTCTTCTTCTTCTTCTTCTTCTCCTTCTCCTCCTCCTCCTCCTCCTCCTCCTTCTCCTCTTCCTCTTCCTCTTCCTCCCTCTCCTCCTCCTCCTCCTTGCTAACATTTCCATAGTCCCTACTATATAGCCAGGCTCTGTGCTAAGTGCTTTGCAAATATTATCTCATTAGATCCTCATGACAACCCTGGGAGGTAGGTGCTGTTATTATCCCCATTTTACAGATGAGAAGACTGAGACAGACAAAGGTTAAATGGCTTGCCCAGGGTCACACACTTTAGTATGAGTCAGAAGTAGTACTTTAATTACAACAATAGTTAGCATTTACATGGCACTTTAAAGTTTACAAAGCACTTTATACATGTTATCTCATTTGATCCTCACAACAACCCTAGGAAGTAAGTGCTATTATTATCCCCATTTTACAGATGAGGAGACTGAGGCAGACAAAGGTTAAGAGACTTGCCCAGGGTCCCAAAACTAGTGAGAGTCTGAGGCCATAGAATTGACTTCCCTGGATGATGGCTATGAGGGTGGGGATGGGGGCAGGGCTGGGGATCTGGGGGCTCCCAGGGCACTTGTGCTCATCTATCTATTGGTGGTAGTTTGTCAGCAGCTTTTGCTGATGGCGAGGAAGGTAGGCCCCCCCCCCTTTTTTTTCTTTTAGATCATGTGCCTATATACTTTTAATCTGAGTACTCCATTTGTTCAAATATTTTATTTTAATTGCAGTGTATAGCTCCTCAGTGCCAAAGCTTTACACAATTTTTCTTCTTCTTTTTTTCTGAACTTATTGTAAAAATAATATCTGTTGCCAATGAATGGCTGCAGGGGCTGGGTTGGGAGCAGGTCTGTTCTGGGGGATGCTCGAGTCCTGGCCAGTCTCCATCAAAGTCTTAAAATGAGTCAAGGTGGTGGTGATGATGAAGGGGTTGACTTTCCTGGCACATACTATCTCAGAGAGCTTTGCTGGTTCTGCCAGGTTGGTTGTCCTTTTTCCCCTCATCTGCCCCTTGGTACACAGATGTGAAATATCAGAATTGGGTTTGGAACCTGATCTTTCTTTTGCCGCCTCTCACTTCTGTCCCCTTCTTCATTCTATCTCCCAGAAAATTACAGGATAAGATTTTTAATAAGAGAAGAAAAGCAAAGCATGGACCATTGAGCCAGTACCCATCAACCCAGAGACGTCAGCAAGTCCCCAGAATCCCCTGCAGTGACTTATATAATACAGCAGACAAAAGAGGAGGCCTTCTTTGGCAGCACCCTTGGCCCACAAGTGGTGACGAAGTGGCTCCCTGTCGCTGATGGGGGAGGAGTACAGGGTTAGTGTCTCTCATTCTCTGCCTCTTGTTTTTTCTTCTGATCTGCCTGACCTGTAGCCCGTGGTTTTGAAAGTGTGATCATCTATCTCTTTTGATTGGCTGATTGATGAACTGATTGATAGATTATTGATTGATATATTGATAGGCTCCTAGATTCCAAGCTGAAAGGGAACTCTGAGGCCATGCAACACGGCTGTCTCACTTTGCAGACGAGGACTCCAGAGAGTTGAAGTGACTTGTCCAAAGTCACAAATTTAGCAAGTAGAAGAACTAAAATTTGAACCTAGGACCTCTGGCTCCAAATCCTGGGTTATTTCCTTTGCACCTAGCAATCCTTTTGTGATTCAGGTCTCCCTAGTGTGAGGTGCATCTTCCTTTGTCTTTGCAGTCTCTCCTGGCCTGTTGTAATGGTAATTAATTAGCAGATACTTGGGCCTTAGTAACTTAGGGCCAAGTACTCTTGAAAGAAACAGAGGATGTGAACGCTATCTTCTGTGAAAGAGGCAGAGGGTATGAACTCTGTCTCCTGTTGCTGACCTGGCCGGAGAGGGTTGGCTGAGACAAGAGGGCAGTGTGTGTATATAAGAAGATTTCCAGGGACAGAGAGTCAAAGTCAAGAATGTTCCTCCTGGTGGTTCCTGGTGGAGGAAGAATCGTGGAGACTAAAGCCAGTTGAGAGAGAGAGAGAGAGAGAGAGAGAGAGTTTCTCTCCCAGCATCTGGAAGCTGACTGAGAACTGAGTTGAGTTTTTCTTGAGACCAGAATCTGGTGAAGTGGCTGTTGCTGCCACCTGGAAGGCCAGAGTTGCTGCTGTTGCCAGGAAGGCCATCTGGAAGGCTCAGATTCCTTCTGGGTCCTAGGGCCAGCTGAACAGCTGGAGGACTGAAGAAGCATGATGGAGATAAGCCTTTGTTGGTTTATGGCTTGGTTGCTCCTTGAGTTCCTGGCAATAGAAGTGGTGAAGGGTTTGAGATGGGCTGGACCCTGTGAGCTTCAGTGTCTAACAAGAAATGCCCAGAGGACTGGACGAGAACCTGGGAGCTGTCTGCCTCTGCATCCAGGTGACTGTTTGGTGGATTCAAGTAGGAGCTGTGACCATGGAAGGGAATCCAGGGAATCTCTCAAGACCACCCTGAGTCAAGATGAAGAAAAGGCCTCCCCTTGGCTATAGAATGCCTGATGAAATTGAAGTTTGCTGGACACCAAGGGATGGAGGGTTTGTGTGGTTTTCTAATGATTGTATTTAGTGGCTGATTGCTAGATAAGTGACTGATTAAGTTAATCTATGATTGCCTCATGAGTGGAAGATTGATTATTGTATTGTGAATTGATTGAATGATTAAGTATTGATTATTGTGTTGTGAAATGAATAAATGATTAAGTAAGCAGGGTTTCCCCCCTTAGGGAAACCAGATGATTATTCTTCTGTTCCTTGTTCTAAATATTGTGGCCGCTTTGGTGAAAACCGTGTAGCCATTCTAATGTTAAGTTGTTGCGAACACTCTGTTGTGATTTTCTGTGACAAGATGTAATGTTGTGAATGTTATATTGTGATTTATTGCGAATGTTTGCCTTGATTTGTAATGGAATAAATGGAGTGTTCACTATACTGTGCAATCCGAACCTTAAAAGCCATTCACAAAACATTCTTTTGGGAATCTGCTTATGCACGGCGTTACACTTGTCTTATCCCTTCTTTGTTCTCCCTTTCTCCCCCCTTGATCTGTCACTCCCATAGTTCTAAGTCCTACATCAGGTAATTATAATAACGATAATAACAACAATCATGCTATAAACTAGCAATTGTGGGAGCTCTTTAAGACATGTAACGTGCTTTTAGACACACGAGACATCCTTTTTTAATGACTTACAGTTGCCTGAAGCCTTTGGGGACATTTTGTATTAGGGAAGAGAAGGTGGAGTGGGTGAGGAAGGGGACAGACATCTGTTATGCCCTCCTACGTGCCAGGCGCTCTGCTAAGCGCTTTACGAATATCACTCATTCGAGCCTTACGACAACTCTGGGAGGAGGGTACTGTAATGATGCCCGTTTTATGGCTGGGGGCACCGAGGCAGGCAATGAGTAAGTGACTTGCCCAGGGTCGCACAGCTAGTAGGTGTCCGATGCTGGATTTGAGCTTAGGTCCTCCTGACTCCAGTCCTGTGCTCTATTCGCTGCGCCACCCAGTTCACTGTGGAATGCCAGTTAGGAATCTGTGCCGGGGGTCATCTCATTTGATCCCTATGCAACAGCCCTTCGAGGTAGTTACTATTGTTATTTGGTCATCTCATTCACGCCTGACTCTCCATGACCTTGTGGACCTCTGTCCATGGGCTTTTCTTGACCCAAATCTTAGAGCGGTTGGCCATTTCCTTCTCCAGTGGCAGAGGTTAAATGACTTACCCAAGGCCATACAGCTAGACCGTTTCTGAAGCTGGGTTTGAACACGGGTCTTCTTGACTCCAAGCCCAGTGCTTTATCCACTGTACCCCTTAGCTGCTAGGTACTATTATTATCTCCATCTTATAGCTCTTATGTTGTTCTAAGACATTATTCCAGGAGAGACTGAATGAGATTTGCCTAGGGTCACACAACTAGTACGAAACAATCAACTGATAAACATTTATTAAGCACCTACTGTGCTTAATATTAAATGCTTAATAATAATAAAATCCAGTGCTGGGGATTCAGAAGAGGCAAAGGACAGTCCCTGCCTTCAAGGAGCTTACAGTTTAATGAGGGAAACAACAAGCAAACATGCAGAAATTGAGCTAATACAGGATAAATAGCAGCTAATTTATGAGGGAAGGCCTTGGATTTAAGAGTGGGTGGGGAAGGCTTCTGGTAGAAAGTGGGATTGTAAATGGGACTTGAAGGAAGGTAGGGAGGTCATTGGTTGAAGCAGAGGAAGGAGAGCATTCCAGGCACAAGGAACAGCCAGAGAGAATGTCCCAAATCAAGAGAATAAATCTCTGAAACAGGATTTGAACTCATTTCTTTCTGACTCTCCATCTAGTGCTCTATCAGCTTGGTGAAAGAGGCTTGATGGGCTGGAGAAACTGTGCATGTTTTCCCTCAGTATACATTGCTCCTTGACGGGATATATAGCAGGACAGGTCCCTGTGCTAGCTATATTAATGTATAAGGATCAAAAGGAAGAGAGAAGAACTCTTAGGTCAGACCCTAGAGTGTGAGTTGGGAAGAAGCTGGACAGTTAGATGATGCCATTGTGCACAGAGCACTGGGGCCTGGAGTCAGGAAGACCTGAGTTCTCAGACACTTACTAAGTGTGTCACCTTGGTCAAGTCACTTAACCCTGTTTGCCTCAGTTTCCTCATCTGTAAAATGAGATGGAGAAGGAACTGGCAAGTCACTCCAGGATCTCTGCCAAGAAAATCCTAGATGAGGTCATGAAGTGTCAGACAGGACTCAACAACCACCACCACCACAACAAACATTTATTAAGCAGGGACTATGTCCAAGGAATGCTTCTAGGCCTATCTAAAGCCCAACTGAGTATTTGGGTGGGTGGGTAGGTGGGAACACAAAAACAAATATAAGTAATCATTTCCTGCTCTTTTTTTCTAATGCTTGTATCCCTAGCATCTATAAGTGATGATTGATGGATTAATTCCATTCTACCTGTGAATACTCAAGTAAACATACAAGTAGATACAAGGTAATTTGAGAAGGAACAAGTCATCAACTCCTTGTTGATTCCAGTAAAGGCTTCCCAGATGAAGAGATAACTGAGCTGTAACTGAAAGAAAATTAGGGATTCCAAAAGGTAGAGGTAAGGAAGGAGGATATTTTAGGGGAACAGCGTGTGCAAAGGCTTGGAGGTGGGAGTTTGAAGGCGTCAAATAGCTTTGACATTTTTTTTTCAGCTGTTCATTCCAATGTTTCACTTAAATCATCTTGAGTCTTTTTCTGCTTTTTGATTGGAAGGTTCTCCAAGGTTTTGCTCTCATTAGCATACATCTTTAAAACAATGATGTAAATAATTTAGAAGTGTTGGCCAAGTAGTACCTTTTCCCCAGCTAGCTGCTGCATTTCCTCCTGTAACAAATGCCAGTAGAAAATTTTGGAGGGCATTTAATGTATGAAAAAGAAACCACAGAAGACAACCGCATTTTTTTCTATTGTGTTCTGTCCTGCAGGCAACACATTATTCTTTCCAGGGATGTGAAGGGTTCTTTCTATAATGTTGGCTTAAATCAGATAGTCATGTCAATCTGTCATGTGTCCCTGAGTTTTCCAATCAACAGGATTTACAATATTATTAATCACATTTTTATGTCATTTTATCAGCTGTAGAGGCCCTGGATAGGGTTCCTATGAGAATATACAATGTGTCACACATTTTTAATGCCCTTCATACGAGGCCTTCGGCCATGCTTCTTTCCATCCATATTGGCATATTCTTATATTAAATAATTTTAAAGAATAACACAAAGGTAAAGTCAAAAGTCAGATCCTTTTATCTCTCATGGAAGCTTTTTTTCTTTCCAGTAGATGTGGAGAATAGTCAACCAAAGGTCATTTCATAGCAGACCTCTCAAATATTCCAGCTTCTGACTCTGAAGGGCACATCACCCTAGTTCTAGGGGAAAACTTTAACCTAGTTGTTGATGAGTAAGAAGGAGAGATGAGGCACTGTGATCTAATGGAAAGAGAGCTAAATTGGAGTCAGAGGAAATAGGTTTGAGTCTTGACTCTATCACTCACTACCCTGTCTGACCTTTGGTAAATTACTTCATCTCTCCAGGCCTCAGTTTCCTTATCTGTAAAATAAGGAAGTCAGACTTGGTGAACTGTAAGGCTCCTTCTAACTCTAAATCTGTGGGGAAGTGTGGGGATCAAGGATTCATTTGCTGTGCTTACAAGTCAATAGTTCCATTTTTCCTTTTGTTGAGGCCAGAAGCTGAATCCTGAAGGACGTGTATAAGGGGAGCATGGTAACTCTTTGCCAGGTGCCTTGGCTATCTGACTCCTTGAACACCTGGGTTTGAATCCTATCTAATATGCTTGCTATGTATGTGGTCATGGGCAAATTACTCTCTGGACCCTCTGGCTCCTCATCTGTAAAATTCAGAAACTAATAGCATCTGCCTTGTAAGGGTTTTGGTGTCAATCAATCTACAACTCTAATAGTGTAGTGTATAGAGTAATGACTCTGGGTATGGATGAATAGGTGAGATGTTATGGTGCAGTGGTGAGAGATATAGACACATATATGTGTGAATCAGTTATTATTAGTTAGGTGGCACAGTGGATAGAGTGCCCACCCTGGAGTCAGGAGGACATAAGTTCAAATCAGATCTCAGACACTTCTTAGCTGTGTGACCCTGGGCAAGTCATTTAACCCTGTTTGCCTGTTCCTCATCTGTAACATGGGTCTGAAGAAGGAAATAGCAAAATACTCTAGGATCTTTGCCACAGAAACTCCAAGTGGGGTCATAAAGAGTCGACGGGAATGAAATGGCTCAACAACAACAGCATCATAACCTTTGGGTGAGGTAGCTAACCAGGTAGGATAGCTTCAGGAACATCATCAAATTATATATTTAGACCAAAAAAAAGACCTTAAAGACCACCTAGTACTTCTTGTCATTTTATTTATTTTCACTTTAAAATTTATTTTTTCGATTAACAAGTATTTTCTCTTCCTCTAATCCCATTAATTCTTTTCAAAGTTGTGACAAACATGCAAACAAAACAAACTCCTGTATTGATGCCACCAAAATACATGTCTCATTCTGCTTCCTGAGTATATTACCTCTCCGTCAGGAAGTAAGTGACATGCTTTTCCCAATGGTCCTCTGGAATCACAACTGGTGATTTTGTTGATCAGATTTCTTAAATCATTCAAAGTCATTTGTCTTTACAGTATTGTTGCATATATTGTTCTCCTGGTCCTGCTTATTTCACTTTGCATCTGCTCATGAAAGTCTTCTTAGGTTTCTCTGAAACCGTCTCTTTCATTGTTTCTTACTGGGCAAGAGCATTCCACTCCATTAATATAGCATAATTTGCTCAATTATCCCCCAGTTGATGGGCACCCTTTCAGTTTCTAGTCATGTCTCTAAATAAGAACAGTTATATTTAGCTTTGTTTAGAAAAAAGTTAAAAGATGGAGCTAGATGGTACAGTGGATAAAAGCCTGGGCCTAGAATCAGGAAGACCTGAGTCCATATCTGACCTCAGACACTGACTCACTGCGTGACTTTGGGCAAGTCACAGCCTCTCTCAGCCTCAATTTTCTCAACCCTAAAATGAGGATAATAATGGCACCTAGCTCTCAGGATTGTTCCAAGGATCAAATGAGACAATTTTATGCTTGGCACATAGTAGACATTATATAAATGCTATTATTATTATTAAATTGAGTTTCAAGTCAAGACCAGCTGAGGTCAGCCTCAGAATATCTCCTTGAGACCTCCCTTTCCTATCATGCTATATTGAGTCTCTCCCCCAACCCATCCCATTGAGTGGCTACTAAAATGACAGATGTCAGCCTGTGGGCACTGGTAAGTCCACTTGGAACCTTGGATGTTATAGGCCAACTTCCAATCTTGCCAGTACATCTTTTTCATTATATACAGGCTGAGCTCAGACAAGCAGATGCTCCAGTAGGTCCATTGTCCTCCCTGTCACTGGCCTGTCACAACCCCAGTCTCTGCAAAGAGAGTTTCATTGGGTATTGATTTAATGAAGAACAGCAAGGGAAAGCTGGCCTTGAACTAAGTGGGTTCTTATTCCTAGATTGGGCTTAGCCAAGTGTCACAGGGGTGGGAATCTGGCTGCAAAATCAATGACCAAACTCAGAATACTGAGCAGGAAGGTGCCATGCTGAAGGGAGGGCCTCTTGGCTCAAATCCTCCTGCTTTCCAAATCTTATCTCTCTGTCAACTCTGTTTATGTCCAATGACAGTTTTAAGAACTGTTGATTCCACTAGATAGCCAGAGCTGACATTTGAAGGGGGAGAAAGAAAGGAAGGGCAAGGGAGGCAGCAATTTGTATTATGTCAGGTCAGAGACATACCTTCTTACTGAAGGTAGCGTGGTTTGTTGACGGGCGCTAATTCTTTTGCATGAGCCCATGAAAAAGAAGCAGAATGATTTGGGTTCATCTTCAAAAGCTGTGAGATGAACACCTCATTCATTTGGCAGAAATAGAAACTTTTTTTTTAGAGGTCTAAGTTCCTAAGAGATTTAGAGGTACAAGGGAGCTTAGAGGTTACCTTGTCCAACCCTTTCATTTACAGAGGAAACTGAGACCCAGAGAAATGATTTGTCCAAGGTCATACAGGTAGTTATTGGAAGTGGGATTGAAATCAGAGTTATCTGGCATCAGAGACAATTGTTCTCTTTTTCTCTGAATCACACTACCTCCTGTATGTATAAACTCTGTGTGTGTGTGTGTGTGTGTGTGTATACACACACATACACACACACACACACACTCACACCTTCATGTATATATTACATATATTTGTATGTGTGCGTATATATATATATATATATATATATATATATATATACATATATATATACATCTGTATACATACATACACACACATTGATATAATGAGTCCAGGTGAAATAATTTTGGGATACCTTTCATATAGTCTCTCTGACACATGTTCCTGACCATAGAAAACCTTGAAGTGTCAGTATCTTGTCTGTTTTTCTGTCTCCAAGAGAGCTCACAGCTTCCCATAAGTTCTTGGGTTAACAAGGAATTGACTTAAGAAAGGGCCAGTCAGAAGGATTCAGGCAAACATCCACTTCGAATTAAGTCTTCCCTTGAGACCTGTATAGTCTGCACCAGAGGTGTTGAATACACAGTCCATAAACCACATTATGTTCAATTGTAATTGGGAAATATTTTTAGAAAGAAATAAAATACATTAAATGTAGATGCAAGTAAATTTGTGGTTTTCTAAGTAAACATGCAGACCACAGAGATGCTTGTTCATGGTTTAGCAGTTGTCTTTTATTTGAGTTGGACACCACTGGAGTCTAAATGATTCAATTCCAGCATGAATGGATAGGTCTCAGGTAACCTCACATCTTTCATGCACGTGGTTCCTAAGTGCTATGATCTCTCTTATAAACACAAGACATATAGGTTTGTTCCTCCCTATTAAGATTCACTGTCTCCGTCTCATATACGTTCCTCAATGCACAGGGTTACCATGTAGGGGCCATCTTTCCAACTCCCAGATTCATGTTTGAGATCTGCTTAGTCCTAATGGTATGTATCCCAGGAAGGGGTGGGAGGAGAGAAGAGAAGAACAAGCATTTGTTAATGACCTACTATGTGCCAAACACTGTGCTAAGTACTTTACAGATATAATCTTGTTTTAGTGTCAGGAGATCCTGTGATTATGAAGGGAGGACCAATACACAAATTCCTGCTAGATGACACTAGGTAGCCTAGTGGGTACTATTATCATAGAGGTTAGGGAGACTTGAGTCTGAATCCCATTTCAGAAACTAGCTGTGTGGCCCTGTGCAAGTCCTTTTATTTCTCACCATGAGTTTCCTAATAGCACCTACCTCTCAGAGTTGGTTTTTCATAATACCAGTTCTTAGTTTTATTTATTAATTCAATAGTTTTCTTAAATTCAGTTTTATTAATCTCTCCTTTGGTTTTCATTATTTCTAAGTTAGTATTTAATTGGGGATTTTTAATTTGTTCTTTTTCTAGCTCTTTCAGTTGCATGCCCAATTTATTGACCTCTATTTTCTCTCTTTTGCTGTATCCCACAAGTTTTGGTATGTTGCCTCATTATTGTCATTCTCTTGAATGAAGTTACTGATTGTTTCTACAATTTCTTGTTTGACCTACTCATTCTTTAGGATTAAGTTATTTAGTTTCCAATTAGTTTTTAGTCTATCCTTCCATGGCCCTTTACTAAATATAATTTTTATTGCATCATGATCTGAGAAGGATGCATTCAATATTTCTGCCTTTGTGCACTGAATTGTAAGGTTTTTATGCCCTCCTACATGGTCAATTTTTGTATATGTGCCATTTACCCCTGAGAAGAAGATGTATTCCTTTTTATCCCCATTCAGTTTTCTCCAGAGGTCTACCATATCTGTCTTCTCTAAGATTCTATTTACCTCCTTAACTTCTTTCTTGTTT